>JAUZTA010000008.1:4303877-4322387 GCA_034780835.1 Ctenochaetus striatus
GGTACCTATAAGTACTTAATATACGGAAACAATAGTTTGAAATGAATTACCTCATCCTGCTGTCCGTCGGTCTCAGAGTGGTGGGGGTTTGGGTAGTGCTTGAGGAACTGAGCCACATATGTCATGATGGATTTCTCATCTGGTTTGTCTACATCCACGTCTAGAGAACAACACACACATCAAATGCACATCTGATGGTACTTTACACTAAAACACTAGCTGATCTAAACACAGGCCGCAAATGTTTTACAGGCATCTCAAAGTCATATCAGCACTAATGTGATGTAATTTCTGTAGAAAATAAAGGCCTGATATGACGCAGGCATTACATTTGGAATGAAGGCAATATAACTTTAAAAAAAATGAATTTGAGGTCCTCAAGAGGATAAATCTCCTCAGGCCTGACAGCTAATTATACACAGAACGTCTACTTTCATCTCCATCCTTGGCCTGATGTTTCTGGAAATGAGGGTCAAGCTCCCGTAAATGCAGAGATGTTCCAGTGCAGCTCTTTGTGCAATAAAGCATCAAAGCACTATTAGTGAGGACAGGACTGCAGAGCCACTGCAGACTAGTTCACTTCCACAGACTAAAACTCAGAGGCACAAGTTAAGACAGAATTTAAATCCTCTGAGGGGTCACACTGATCTTCAGCAGTGAAAAACACTCAGAACAGATTTAATTCATGTAATAATACTGAATATTTGCTACATTTGTGTCTAAAACACTAGTAAACTTCAAATGATATGACTATGTAACACTCATTTTCAATGCTAGCCTATCTTAATAATATGCTACAACACTGGATTCATTAATTCAAGCAGCAGAAAAAGTCAAGGGCACCTTCTGGATCCAGCAGACGGGGGATACCCAGCTCATTTTCTGCAAGCGAAAAGGCTTCCTCTAAATTCTCCCTGTTGCTCCTCCTCCGCACCACCTCCATGTCCACCAGGTCTGGCCTGATGGCGTGCACCACTGACTGGAAAGCGACACCATCTCGCCAGCTGGGACCAAAGTCCTTCACCTCGATTCCATGATACCTGGGAAAAAAAAAACACATATGTAACTTCACACTGTACCTTACACAGAATACAGAAAATGTCTAAACAGCCATTTCTATAAATATTTGACATACTTAGCTGCTGTGCACTGCACCCATCTGAGCAGGGCCTTCTTAGCATTGCCCTGAAATTTGTTGACCACCTTTCTCTTCATGGGGGGGCTTCCTGTTTCAGAGCTGGCTATACTCTCCACAGAAGAGTTGCTGTTTGACAGGGCCTGGAGGGCTGGCAGGTTGCTGGTTAACTCCTCAATCTAATTGAAGAACAAGCGCGAGAGGAGGCAGCATTGTGACCATAGCAACATGAAAAGAAAGTAGCACTGCTTTTTTTCATCCATGCGAATCTGCCATCTGTTTGTGACATTATCCATCCAGTTACATCTGCTTCATGCATATATTATACAATGCAAGGTTTAGACAAGACAAAGATCATCACTGGATCAAAATGATGACGGTTTATTCAAAGGGCATCAACTCACCTTGGGGTGAAAACAGTTATTAAGCTCCAGGGATTAGATGAAGCATTACCTGAAAATAGAGGATAATGGTCCATATCAACCCAAGGACAATTGATGGTCGTCCATCTGCGATGTCGGTGGCATGAATGTTAACAAGTTTGATCTGAAACAAAAGCAAAGCAGAGGATTATTCAGAAAAATAAGTCACATGCAGACAGACTAGAGATGATACGGTTTTGCATGTTAATCACAAAAGCCTTTTAGGTTTCATTCTTGCCAAAAGAATGTTGCAAGCCTCTTTATTTTTTTTTTTTTGCTGAAAGTCATCAAAGTCACGTCTTTGATGCAGATAAGTACTGTAATATAGCCAAACCAGGAAGGCAGAAACAGCCACAGTGAAAAGTGAACCAGAAGGAACAACAGAAAAGAGTTGTGTTCAACTAAGCATTAAAGGAAAAGCAGAGCGGCCACAGCACTGCAAACCTTTGCGTTGAAGAACGGATATAATCTGCATGTTTACATCTCTACACCTTAGCAGCTTAAGTCTAGAGAGCCAGACACATCAGTAACCATTTAAATGCATTTAGATGCATGTCAGTGGAAAAGCGTGATGACTACGTTTATGGAAACAGAATGGCTGTATCCAAGCGCTGCTCAGTACACATCGTGCATCAAATGAAAAGAGTGCATACAGTATAGGATCACACAGGGCGTTTAATGGCGACTGACCGGAGATCCTCGATACACAGACTGAAGGCACACATGATGGGAGAGAGATCACAGTGTAAGTCTCAGCCCTCGGGGGACCCAAAGGAAAGTGGGACACAGGCTTCATGGAGCCAAAGGATTTAGAGATGGGTTATGTAATCAAGAAGTCCCGTCTCTATCTGCTCTCCATGTTGTACAGACATTTTATCGAAAAATAACTAGGTATGACCTTGACAGGTTAGTGTGAAAGATGTGAATGGATTTAATGCGCCAGCTTTTTAACTCAGTGAAACATCACGTCTTGATGCTGAAATAATAATAATTTTAATGCTAAATAATATTAAAAAAAAGTTATAAATTTGTCAAAAGAAGCAACAAACTTTTAAGCATCTTTCATTGCATCCTGGACTTAATTATCACATGCAACCATTTTTTCTCTGATGAACTTCAGATGAAACTGAAACACTCACCTTTCTGCCTTCGAGGAATTTGAGCGCAGTGCCGATGTTTGACACCCAGTGGATCCTCTTCAGCTGGCGGCCTTGTTCACGGGGCTTCAGACGAAAAAGGTATAACGTTAAAATCAAGCTATCAGAGAAAGTCACATCGTAAAATAATATCTTCATTTACCCATGTGCTGATTTGAAACATGGTAAGAAATGAACTGCAGATTGTAATTTTGTCTACTATACCAGCCACCCACGTTGGTTAAAAAAACATCATGAGTGCCAACAGTTGCACAGTAAGAGAGTGAAAGTGGCTTGGGAGTATTAGCAGGGCTTTTCTTACATAAATTAACTGGTGAGTGCCAAAGCTGCTTTGAGAGAAACATTATAATCCTGGGCTCCAAAACATCAGTTAGAAATGGCTTCAATGAGATCAGGCCATGTTAAAATTTGAGGCTGACATGAACCAGCAGGGGCACACTCCTGAAAACAGTAAGTGAAAGCATCAGGCGATGCTCATCATGATGTGCTACTGACTCATTTAGCAAGTAACAGCTTTAAGGATGACATGGCAGTTTGTTACAAGACAGGGCTGATTACAAAATCCCAAGCCAAGTCTGAATCAGTGTGTGTGTGTGTGTGTGTGTGTGTGTGTGTGTGTGTGTGTGTGTGTGTGTGTGTTTGTAGGGAAGAGAGAGGTAGAGACAGACATCAGTAAGCCAACATCTACTCACAGTGGGGAGGCTCAGATCTAAATTTAGGACCAGCGATTTTCTGAGCGGTGATCCAGTATTTAACGTGAGCAACAACAATTTTATTTTTTCTTAAGATAGAGCAGATTTACAATCTGTATTTAGGTTTTGGTTGCATCCTAAGTCAACTGTGTTGTCACTGTCAGAGTTGAGTATTGAGCACACAGGGGTATTTTAAAATCCTCCATGACTTTAAGTAGCATCAAAAATACAGATACTCCGCTTTCAAATAAGCTGAGACAGAAATGCTATATTAAGGAGATGTACTGCAGTGCATATAGTGCTCCATCAGAAGTCAGTCTGCACCGGTGGAACAGGCAGCTGAGCAGTGGAAATAATCACAAGACAAGTAAAAAAGAGCAATATCTCTGTCTGTTAGAGTATTTAAGGTTCAATCCTGATGATAATGTTAGTCAGCCAAGTACCCAAGTGCATTATTTGCCTCAAGAAAACTGTGGCTAGAAGGTTAACATGTCAAATGTCGCCAACAAGTCATGGTTCTTGGGTTCTCCAGCAGGCATGAAAAGAGAAGGGATTTTTTTGTTATCTAATAGCTACTAGCTGCTAGACACCATTCAAGCCAATGGGGTATTTAATACTTTATTATGTGAATTATATGACGTCAATTGGTTGCACCACTGTCATGTCAGCTGTGGAAAAACGTCCTTGAAAGATATTTAATGGCTACAAACACAATAAATAGCACAGCTGAGAACTGGGTGAGTTCTTAACATTGTCTTAAATCTCTGTGACTTAACAATAAATGTGAGTGTTGTAGTGAATCTGTAAGTAGCTTTACGAGGCAGGGAATCCACACATACAAGTAGATCTGCTGACTTGTATAATCCAATGAGCCTTCATTTTACGTATTTATCATTTGAAGTGGATATTATACAGGGTGGCTTCTCCACTTCAGTAAATTCACACTTCACATCAGGAGTGTTAATAAATCACCTTGCAAAGATTATTTACTCGTTTTTAAAGGCAAGAGTCAGGCCATGCAACTCACATTTAAATCTTGTACCAGAATGATCTAGATGTATAACTTACTAGTCTTTGGCCAGACAGCACCTCCAACAAAGCCAGGAGCTTCACCCCATCTTTGATGTCCTCAAAAAGGTCATTGACCTCAAGTGGTGGTTTATACTAGAGGAGATAAAACACAGAAACAACACAATCACTAATTATTTAAAAAATGCAACTTTCACTCGGGAATGAATCAGTTTTGACAAATAACTTACACTTGTGGAACCAATAATGCTGAATAGTTAATTCTATATTGTGAAATGATGTTGGTATTCTAAGCCATTAGCAGGAATCAGTAGAAACCAAATGCTGTTAGTGAGAAACAGGCTTGTTAGCAGCAACCACAGAGCCTCCCTGCAGCTGAAAAGATGGTGCCTTTTCCTCAGCAGTGGCTTGGTGCCCAGTCCTGAGGCGATGGTGCTCATTTAACCCTAATTGGGTACTATCTCCTGATATAATATCCACACATTTACAGATTTGTAGAGTCTCCAGAGTGAATGACAGCATGATCACATACTGTGTTATCAAAGCATTATGGCAGAAGTAGGTGAAACAGGTGTATATTTATTTGGCACAGCGAAGCTTTAATTAAAAGGAAAGCTCGACATGGGAATTCTTTTTTTGGCACCACGTACAGGCCACTTCACAACCCAACATATTCCATGAGAGGATGCAGTTGGCTGCCTATGTGGGGCAAAGCAGCATGAAACTGCAAGCATCTGTCCTATTATTCCATACGTACATGTGCACATTTTTTCCTGTCATAAAAGTATAAAAATATACTATTTGACTATATTAATATAATAATATCATTCATACTTGCCGGATGGAAACAAAAATTCATAATAAATTTCCTATTTAAACTGCTAGTAAGCATAATTACTTGAAAATAGAGTCTGTAATTCGGAAATCATTCACACCCTGGAAAATGAATTTACTGAGAGTCACATGAGACCTGCGAACACTGGGAAAACAGTAAAAATCACTAGAAAGGCTGGAAAGGTGCTTAGTGTGCATTATCAGAGGAAATGGACACAGAGGCTGAACGGAAAGTGTGACAAGTGGAGGAAGTTCAACCTCAGATAACACACTTTCACCCGTCAAATGGAGATTCGAATCAGGCCACGTCACTTATTCAAACACACAAAACTATTACAAATTATTATTTTTCTGCATAATAAGCTAGTTTTGCTCATGCGGGAGCTGTCCACAGTGTAAATATGACTGTTTGAGAGCTCTTTCGTGATGAGGCTTTTGCTGGATTAGTCCTATTGGTATGCACAGTGAGTGAGCTTGAGCACAGCGCATGAATAATGAGGAATAGACTAACAGAGCGTCTCTCCGTTGGTCCACCACATAGCTGGGATTCTTCTAAAGTTTAAGAGGCCAGGCTTTGAACCAATGTGGGCAGATCAGGCTCAGATCCCTCTAAAGTAAATGTCTGTGCCAGGTTACAAACTTGAACCATGACTAGTTGGATACTCTGCTGAGTAATCATCGATCACAGTCACAAAGAGATCACTCAGCACTTATTCTGAATTTTGAATAATTCTTCAAGAAAGAGTACATTTCATAGTACCACAGTTCAATTTTATTCAGCCTGAATAATGTAATAAAGATTGTTATTTTAGGGTCACAGTGTGATGCAATACAGCATGTGTTATTGTTGTGCTCTCCTTGTGGTTTACATGCATGAGCCTTACAAGCAGACAACTACCTGCAGGGAAGTGTCCTCACCCTCCTGCTCTCCATCTGCACACCTCATCACTGTCCCCACCAATCCAGTCCATAAATACACACACTCACAGGGATAGCAAAACACCCACGACCATACCTGCACACTCCTACACAGCGGACACACATGAACAGACACCTAGGAGACACCGATGATATGCTGCACCAACCAGTTTCTGACTAATTCCCTTTTTACCTCCCAAATGTTCACATAAACATACTCCACTAGCGGTGCCAGAGCTCATCCAAGTTTAAATGTTCAGTGAGTGTCGTGAAAACAGAAATGTACACAGACGTGCCTCAGAGCCCTGTCATGTCTATCATCTTCCCTGCAGTCATATTTGCTGTGAAGCAACAAGCAGCATGACCTTTTCCTTGGTTCTCCTCTCAAGAAAACAGAGCAGAAAAATCATAGCTGTACTGCACAGAGGGCATGTTCCTTCCCCACCATTAGATCCAGCAAACTGTCGTTATAAACAAACCGTGTTACAGTAAACATGATTTGTTTTTAAATGCTTTCTAAAACGAGGTAAATAATGTCATTATTTACAGTTAACTGGATGAATTCAATTAGCTTATGCAGTGTTATTAGGAGCTATTATTGTTGTGCAAAGCTTGTCTTGCAGTCAGTTCACTCCACAGGCGTAACGGGTCAGTAGCCTGAAATACCACTGACCAAAGAGGAGCTACATAATCATGACGAGCAATAAAACATCACGAGTCTCTCTGATGGAAAAGGTCAACATAGTACAGCTTCCAACTCAATTATTATGTAACTGATTTGACAAGTTGTTTTAGATGAGCCTGATGAGCTTGTGAAATCCAACAATCTCCAAACCCTGTCAAGTTAATTCATGACAGCCATGTGGTGTGTAAGTGAGAAGAGCATGGGTTAAAAATCCACATTTACCTTTGCTAAATGAGAATTGATCCATTTTGTGAAGGTTCTCTTCTGCACCGCCTCTTGCTCATCTGAAAATTAAAAGCAGAAATTGCACGTCAACACATGTTAGACACCACTTGCATCCATGGGTGACTTTGAACATAATTTGAGACTAAAAGAAGCTTGTGTTTTTCACTGAGGACATAAGACCAAACGGGGATAATACATGCAACAGGACTTGATCATCAGACATTACAGATATGATCTGTGTGTGCAAGGAAGTGGCTGTTAATTGACTCTAATATGGATAAAATGCATAAACACTTAACTATAACTATTGTCAGTTTTAGCCTTTATAAGACTCCTGGTAGAATCTTACCTTATCAAACCCCATAATACATCAATTCAAACTGCTTCTAAGACATTGAGTAGCATTACAGCAGCTCTGCATCAAGCATGTTACCTAGTAAGACTCCTCCAATGGTTAGATGGTTGCAATGTCATTAAGAGTAGCCAGTGTTAACATATTGAGATGCTCCGTAGAAGTGTTTTAAAAAGAGGTCATATGAGGAGATTAGAGAATGACTGGATAGATTATTTCTGCCAACGCATCTCGCACACCGCCTCTGTGCTCGGTAATAACATGCGTGATTGTTTAGGTCACCCCCAGCCTCTTTTGTGGGCTACTAATATATTCAGCCACAATGCCTCATGCATTATGCAGCATGTGTAACAAAACAACTAATCTCTTTGCCATGGTGGTGCTCTTGTCGAGGACCCATTCCTAACACTCTGTCACGCATGCCGGTACCCCAGTGCTGCACACTGCACACAGTAGCCATTTTTAAACAGTCGTCTGTCCTTAGAGATATAGACAGTGGTCACGTGTTTTAAGGGAGCAATCTGAACACTACACAGGGAGGAAAAGACGTAACGTTGACCCACAGGCAAATGCTTCATCACTGATGCACAGGGGATGCCCACTGAAGCATGGTACACACATACAGTTCAGATGCACGCATAAACACATGCACAGATGCAGCACATGCACAGCTGTTTGCCTAGCATTACACCATAACTACTTCATGTAGCAGGGGTTCACCCACGAACCATTAGCATATGTCATTTTACCATCTACATCCCAGATTAGCTGCGTAAGTGCACACAGATGAGACACGAAGGATGTTGCTGCCCTACTTACCACGTAGATACTGAAAAAATCCAGTCACCAGATTTAAAGAAGTCTTCCTGACTGATACATCCTTATAGTGAGCCATTCTGCAACCCACTCTCCGGCTCTCTCCCTTTGCCTTTCATGAGTTCCACGGCACATATATGTATGTGTGAAAATAAGATCCACAGTGGAAAAACTGGTACAAAAAAACCCCCCCACACACAGCGGTCCTTTTCCTTTTCTTTCCAGCAGGAAGCAAAACAGATCTGGCTGCCTGGTTTCCCCGATGAAAGCAAAAGCTGCTGGAGGCTGTGATGAAAACGTCCCCTCCTCCCTGACACTCTCACACACAGGCACAACGACACACACGCGCACACAGACACACACACACGCAGACGGCAGTGCAGAAAACTCTAACAGGAAGGGTCATTTACAATCCTGTCCTTCCATCTTTCTGTGTTTTTCCCATCCAGAGGAGCCATGCCTGTGTGGATGTGCACAGCCCCCGCTGCACTGCCTAGCTGTATCATCGTATCGTCTGAGGCTGGAGAGGGATCAGCTAGAAGCATGGCTCCACCAATCAGCATGTGGGAGGCGGTGATGTCACAGCCTTGGCTGCATTATCCTGATTTGTTGTGTGTGTGTGTGTGTGTGTGTGTGCATAGGCCTGTGTTTTCCTATAAGATTTGCTTAATCTTCAATGAGACGGACACAGTTAACAAGTATCACAGTACAGTGTCCAAGATAATGATGAAACAAATCCCTCACAATCTTCTTTTTGTTGTTGTTTTAAATATTTTTGGCAGTAAAATCAAATTCAGTCCCTGTGGGTTCATTGATTAAACAGACCAGGACAAAATTAAAAGAGAGCTGCAGAAAAGCTCACCATGGTGCAACAAATCTTAATAATTAATGCTGAGGCTGGAGAATGGCATCCACCACCTGCTCTCTCTCTCTCTCTCATTGTCAATGCTATTGTGACGACAAAGCAGACACACCCACCCCGGGATTCCCACTGCAAACAGGATATCATGTTGAAGGTCTAAAACGTCCATTTTTATCCTGTAAGACCTAACCAAACCACTTAAGCTTTGGTCAATCTGTTTTTCTTTTGGACTATTACTCCACTCTTCTGAATAAAACACACAATAATGAAAAAGTAAGGTACTTGATGGCTTATCATATCCTGCAGAAGAACCCCTTTATTCTTTCAAGACCAGAGGCACACTAAAAGCTTTTCTGATATGCTAAAAATAGGTTTGAGCTTGTGATTCTATTATTACTGCTCTATACACTGCTGGTGGAACTGGCCCAGAAAAGCTATTTAGGTGAAAGCAGACTTTCCTTTTTACATCAAAACAGCAAAAGGTCAGAAGTAGCAGCACTAAAATGATGTTGACAGCTGTAAGCACCGAAAACAATGGGCTTTTAGAAAAACTGTACTACAATTAACGCTGACATTCTTTTATGAGAAGCTAAGTCTCCAAAAAAGATGTTGTACACAAACTGTTCTGTCTACAAAGGCAAATAAAAAAAAGAGAGAGAATTAACTACGTCATTAAATTTAAACAAATCATTAAATAGGAGAATCACCCCAATTGGAGCCAAATGTAAAATTTCATGGCTTTAGAAATTTACTGTTCAGGCATTGTATTTATATTTGTTTTATTTTTATGCCAGGTCGTATTTTTAGAAAATTATGACAAAAAAGAAAGAAGTCTGCTCTATCAACACATATATTTCATATTCATGTTCATGCACATGCATATGTATGGTACTCCAAGTCCTAAAAATAGCACTGATGACCTACAAGAGGAACAGTGAAAAGTGAAAAGAAATAATAAGATTAGTGGTAGAACAGTAAGTCAACTTTTATCCTTTTAACTGAAAGCTTTGACTTTTACCATTCAAAATGTCTAATGTCAGATAGGATCACCCCAGGAAAGTCGTCTGCTGCAATGGAAGTCATGTGTTTTTTTTTTCCATCAGACTCACATACAGCTAGATATCATCTGAAACCTACAGTGGCAGCAAAACTCATGAAAAACATGAGGAGCTCTAAAGCCAGTGTTTGGTTTGTCCCTTCTGAGCTACCATAGAAACATGGCAAACACTGCAGAGGAGGACCACCTACCTCTATGAATATAAATGGCAAATTCTAAGGCAACGGAAACACAAATATTTTTATTTTGAGGTGATTATACACAACACATAAATAACACTTATGAACAACACATACTTAATTTCCGCTATATGCTACAAATAGATCCTCCCAAATACTACACAGTGGACCTTTAACAAAGTAAGTTAAAGTTCTCAAATGTGAACTGTTGTCCAAACACAAATTAGTCACACCTCAGCAGCATTTGAGCTCTGAAGTTCATTCTTGACCATGGAAGAGCAGTCTAAAAAAGCAATTCCCAACAGGAGCCCCGAACGTTCAAGAGTCTGAAACAGAGCGACTACATTCTCTGACAAAAACAACAAAAAGTGGTCCAGAGCTTTGAAACAAGTAAGTTTGGCCGAAAAATGTTTCTGGTTAAACTTGCAGTTATATAATTCTAATATAACAAAACATGATGTATCCGACAAAGCATTAAATTCCAGTTTTTTACTTTTTTTGACAGGCTGTGCAGACAGTATTGAGTTTTAAAAAATCAGCCCTACAAGTATTTATAGGACAAAGACAGAAAGAAAAAGAGAGCATGAATAAAAGCAAACTTGTTAATGAAAACTTGAAGTTTTCCTGATATTCCAGCTGCTCAGCTATTTAAATCCAACCAGCTATTACGGAGCTGTCCAGAGTCCTGAACTCAGCTGGATGGTTCACTTTGTGTAATAAGATATACGTATGTGGGTCAGATCTTAATATACTAACTCTGACAAGCATGAAATCCTTGTGTAAAACAGCTTCCCATCATCGAGTCATTACGCCCTAGTCAACTGATTTAATTAAGCCTGATGTAGTACTAGCAGCTAAGTGGCAATTAAAAGAGGCTAGCCCAGCAACACCACCGCACAGAGCATCAAACCACTAAAGCATCTGCAGTGCACGAGAGTAATGGAGTACTTAAGGTGATCTTAGGATAGATGATACCTTTGGCAATACTGTGCTGTAGGTGCTTGGCTTCATTGGCCTGTGTTGGTCACTTGGGAGCCCTGTAAAAGCCCACTCACTCTGCTGTTGTTCCATTTAGTGAAGAGCAGCCCTACTTTAGCTCCCGCAGGCCAACAATAATAAGACAGGACAAGAATTTATTCTCCATTCTGAGAGGTTGTCAATGAGTATTTATGACTTACTGAAAGGTTTTCCTTTCCTGGTCATCAAAACAGAAAGACAATACTGACCTAATGTTTGAAAACAAAGCTACCAAATAAAAGCAGCATCACATAAAAAAAAGGACGGTTTGTTCAGACTGCTCAGTACTGCTTTCATACCTGCTTAAAGCAGTCTGAGACAGCTTGACTTGGTGTAGAGGGAATAAGGCTCTCTGTTCATGAGATCATATTAGTGTGATGGCTGTGTGTCTCTGGCAGCTGTAACTGACACAGCAGAGCAGAAGCATCTCTCACAGCTGACATCATGTACACTTGTCTTTCTTGTACTTGTTTCTCCCCCCGGCTCTGATGTAACCACTCCATCCCCTTGACGAAATAACAAGTGTGCTCTACCACAGTGGTTCTCAATGTTTTTTTAAACTGTGATCTCTTAAAACAAAGCTGCATCTTGAAACACAGGCTGCAAAAATGGGAATATGAATTGATTGCTCAATCAACTAAAAATATTGGGTCATTTTTTTGAAGACTGCTTAACAGTTTCACTCAGGATCATCTGCATCTAAGTAAACTGAGAAAATAATTGTTTGTAATAGACTTACAATAATTTAGCATTAATTCAGTTAGCAAACTACTCTTTTTCATGCTTAGACCTGTAGGTATGTCTCTAACTATCTCATGCATGCTCACCTCTATTTTCCTCACTGTCATGGCGTGAGGCTGATATCAGCTGTTTTCATCAGCTGCTTGCATCTGTCCAATAACAGAGAGACACACCTACAGTGCTGGCCTATCATCTTGCTGCTGTCTTTTTTAAAATATGATTCTCTCTCTACCTTTAGTTTATTCATGCTGTTGTTTGTGTGCACCCTCCACCTCCCTGCCAATCTTTACAGATTCATCAGTGCCATCATTTAATCAGCCTATCAGTCTCAGCAGGGTTATCAGCCACAGCGCCCATCAGTGTCTACACTCCTCAGAGGCATTTATCCTGCTGGGGCTCAGGCAGACGCCCCTCATTAACAAAACATCCCTGCTGAGTCAAAGTGCCAAAGACTTTCAGATTGAACTTGATTATCACATATCATTCATTAGATAACAATATGTCTTAGTACGGTTGTCTCTCCTGATTGAAACATCTGTCAGTATGAACCAGGGAGGTAACTTATCACTATGATAAGTCCCCACAAACACTTTACCAGCTTTGTTTCTTCATATCCTGTTTGACACACAGTCTCAAGTTGAGTGAAACCCGCAAGAACCCTGGCAAGATGAGAGCGACAAGCTTGTCATGCAAACTCCACCAAGAAACTGACATCATCAGTTGTAGATTGAGGGCTTTTAAGGTCACAACAGCATGATTACAGCAACAAGTTGAGGCCGGTAATTTCCCTTATATCTGTTGCTATTAAGGAAGTTTCTCCACATCTCTGTTTTAATACACAAAGTAGACTACCACACTGTAAAGTCAACACTAGCAAGATAATCAGTGTGTATTCACAAGACAACATATTTGCCGGTCTCAATAATTCATCCACCCAGATGGACTATTGCTCAAGTCAAAGTGAGTCTGAAGTAACTCTCTCTGCATGATGCCTTTATGACAGGAAGCTGCGTGTGTTTACCAGCGAAAAAGCCCAGACTACCTTGCTGCTTGCTATCTACAAAGCACCTAAAACCACTGGCAAATAATGTCTTCCAGATGTGACCTGACACCAAATTCCACTTCCTGACATGAAACACACAACAGTGGCTGGCACTTTGCATTGCATCCACACAGTCTGGAAGGCATCAGATTTTCAGATTTGTATAGCAGGTCAGAAAGATACATTTAGCAATTATATCTCTCAGTTTCTCTACTTTTCTTTCGCTAATTTTAATAAATTTTGATGATTATGTCAAGCGGCAGCTAAGAGGGGGCTTACATTTTATTACTTACAGTATACAGCACTGACTAAACAGTAATTAATCAGAAAGCTGAACATGCTTTCATTCACTTTGTGTCAGATCGCATACGGGCTGGTATTAAAATGTGTGAAACAATTAGATAACACCCAAATAGCAGGTGTTCTTTGTCATGACGCATTTCTCTTTGTGCTTAGAATACATAATAATATCAAAAGAAATAACTTTGCAGTACACAGGAAACCAAAACTCTCTAGAGCAGGAACTGGGCAGAATTGGCACAACCACAGAAGAATGTTTCATATGAGTCACCATGGTGACGAGCCATAAGGTGTACATTTTCCTGTTATACTGTACAACCATAAATACAAACTGAGCTGAAGCTGATGCCAGAATCGACCCGACTTGTCTAGCGATGGTAGTGGTCTCATGCCCTTGTAACAAAAGAGGGACAATGACAAAAAGAGACTCCCGCTATCGATCTATTCTTTTACCAAGGGCATAGAGGGTGTCAGGTTTTACTCTTGTTCGGTGCAGTGTCTGTGCATTCATCAAGCCACAGTTGTTGTGACTCAGTATCTCATGTCAAGACTCAGACCAGATTAAGTGATCTGTGATCCCTGTCCTGCCTTTGCAAAAAAAAACAAAACAACTGAAATTAAGGAGCTAACTTCAATTTAAGAATTTAAAACTCATATGACAGCTCATTTTCTCCAAAGTGATCAAACAAAAGTAAAAAAATTAGCCTGTTCCTTGAAAAAATTTTGTATCCAAAAAGCATTTTGTTCTTTTTCCTGACAATAATATGACCAGATGCTACTTGACTAACAATTTGAAAGAAAAATTCCTGTTTCTATGCAACAATTTTTACATAACAATTTCTGCAAGATCTAGATTTAAAGATGTCAAGACAAGCAGATCTAAGGATAGTTTTGATCCATTGGTCGAGGTCAGAAGACACCGTATTTAATGAATAAACTGAATCATGTTTCTCTAAATAACTTCTTAATTACCTATCTAGGCCGCCAAACATTTTAGCACATCTATTTGTGGATTGGTCACAAGATATCACAAGAATGAAGATAAATTTTCTTATTATTCTAAACTAGATCATGTGCTATCTAGGAGAACATACACATGGTATCATAAGAGACCGTGTGCACATTAAATCAAATAGTTAAATGCATGATTCTGGTATGCTCTCAAAGGGTGAAAGTGATAAAGATCTAGTGAGATAACTATTACATGCATTTCATAACTCAGAGTCTTTATCATTATCACAGATTTTCCAAGAGACAAGAAGACGGGGTACACGGGTCCCTATTTACATGAATCTAGAAAGCAATAAGGGGAAATAGTTTAATTTGTGTGCCTAATCGCTGCTGTGTGAGTAAGTGAGTGTGTGGGTGTGTGTGTGTAAGCATGTGCGTGTGAGCATTCTGCCTTGCAAAAGCTGGCAAACTTCAGACGGGCATGCAGCCCAGGCATTGAATCAGCACAATATTACTGTGCAGCAGCACAGGAGGAGAGAATGTTTTGTCCGCAAGCCAGCTGAGCAAAAGAGTGACACTTACCCTGCAGTTTTTGCATCACATTAGCGATGTCCACAGACGTTCGACCAAAGTGCCTTGGAGAGGCCATGTCGTCTCACTGCAGCTGTATGGCAAGGTGGGTCACTGATGCTGAGCGCAGAAGATCATTTACAGCTGTCCTGAGTGGGACATCCCCTCTGCCCCTCCCTCCCTCTCTCTGCTCCTCTCTCTCTCTCACACTAATTTCACTGCAGAGCCAGGTCCAATTGAATCTCAGGTTTCATGCAGGTTTACTGTCCAATAGAAGCACTCCTTCCATTCATTGCCTGCAAAAGAGAAGTTTGTTAAAAGTATTTTCAGATGAGGCCACACCTATTGTCAGCAATTATTCTACTACAGTTTTGTTCACTGTGCTCACCAGAATGGCCTGGTTTTTGGTTTAACTCAGCTGTTTAACCTGTTTTCTTGTTCATATGCACATGGCCATGTTGAAGGTCCAAATTAAGACAACCATACAAAACACTGTACACACTTCTCAGTTTCTTATAGATAAACTTAATCACAGAAAAAATATCATCACTGAGTATGACTATTTAAATTAATATTTTATGCTTTACTGTCAATTTTTATCCTCAGTATAATTTCCATAACCCTGTAGATTCATGCAAAAGAAAGTTTTTAGTGTATGAAATATAAGTTAATATATTACCGTTACTGTTCAAACTATCTCCCAGATATCACTCAAAACAGAGCCACAGTTAATGTTATTAGTGACACCTTTGTTTTCTTCCTATGTCTGTTTTGAAAAAAGCATGTCAAACTTTCAGTATGTCTCATCCTATTATCATTACAAAGGCAGCAAGAACTTGAAAACTGGATAATTACATAATTTAAAACTAGAAATTATGACATTCCCTTCAAAAACAAACTAATTCCTTGAACAGAGAGTGAGATACTTCCTACAGATTCATAATTAATGTCACTGGCCCAGCATGCTGATGGATATGTGGCATTTGAATGAATTTGTCACTAGCTATTAATGAGCCAAAGTAGAAATTAACAGAAAAACACAATTATACAAAGAGACACAGAGCTACCCAGTGATAAGCAAATACAAAGCTGATTTCAGCAGGCACAAGTAATATGCAGTTCATATATGTACAGTGATGAATGAACACTACAAAAAATGTGAGCAAAGGAACTTTAACTTCCTTTCTCATAATGCAAACTCATATACACATTAGCACTTTAAGGACAGTCAGAAGGAAGTTTGAATGTTAAGTGTGAAAGTGCCTAAAATTAGCCCCCAAAAAACATCAACGTCAGCTAGCCGGGCACAACCTTTTGCCTCCATCGGTTTCATTACATTCATGCTTGTGTGCACATGTTATACTGGCATGAAGTTTTATTTTAATTATAACTTAAAAAACCTAAACACATGTAAAATGAGAAGGAGGCAGAGTTTAACTGTTTTAAGCGCCAGTTCATCATGAGGGGAAGTTCCTAAAACACCACAAACTCAGAGAAGAACTAAGTTAGCTATACCTTGAAAGCATCAACACCCACAAAATTGCTAACTTTACTTAACGCTTGAGTAAACAGCACCCTAACAACCGACAGACAAACACAACGTTATCAGTAATTTCCATTTAGACATTTTCTTCTTACCACTTTCGGGACTGCGGAGCATGGTATCGTCGCATAGGAAGTGTCTGTGTTTCCTTGTTGCCATGGGCGACGGTGACAGCGAAACATGGCGTGAAGTTTGAAACCACAAGAAGAAGAACAAGCGGAGCGCGCGGCACGCAGCTGGCAGCGGCTCGTGCGCTAACGAGAGGGGAGGGGTCGGAAATGTGCGGTCTCCTCGCTGTCCTCCCAATTTTAGGGACAAAGGAGTTCATTATTTGGCTAAACAGAGAGGAATCCTGGGTATCCCACCTCTTTCTCTCCCTCAGGGTTTGTTTGTGGCACTTTACAATGAGTCTGAAGTGACCTTCACATGACCTGCAGCGGTGTGTATCAGTGAGAATCTAGAAATAAATGCTTACTGGGTGCTGAGAACAGACTCAGGGCCACTTTACAGGATGTTATTATCCTACACAGTTTATACCATTGATATGTTTATAAATAATATCTTTGTTTATTTACTATTTGTATGTATTAAGAAATTTGTAATCCTTTGTTAAAAGCCAATAAACTTTATTAAATAATCAGATATAAGTCATTGAGGACAACAAGTTTTTGATGGTCAGGCTCTAAAAATCCTTATCAATCATCAAGAACTTGTTTTGTGTTTTTAGTGAGGTCTTTGATCAGTCTTTCAGACCCCTCCAGTTGGAATTGAATTGGCTGCAGAACACAATCCATTAGTTTAGCTACTGATAAAGAATCTTATGACCTCAGTTTGCACTTGCAAATGTTTGAAAGCTGAAAAAAAGTTTGGAGGTTTCTTACCTTGTAACATGCAAATAGTGAAAACTATGACTAGGCCTACAAAAAGTTATTCTCAAGATTTCAAAATTCTTACTGAAAGGATTAGAAAAAAATCAGTAGTCTTAAAATGTGATATATGTAGCTGCTTATTTACTTTTACACAGCCTTGATCAGTACATGACACTGAATCTCTTGCGTTTAGGACAAATAAAACGTATGATACAAACCCAAAACTGGCCTGGAAAACACCTACTATGCAAATTCTGTGGTACGGACCGTAAGGGCCAGCTGGTGGCCCTCTGCTCATATTCAAGATATTGTAATTAGTAATAAATAAACACATATTTTACCAAAGCACACAGAACTAAATAAATTTCAAGATAATCTATAAGACTGGGAGATTTTATGGAAAATTCTTAAGACTTTCTAAGGAAATTTTAAAAAAAATCCCTATTACCCTCAATTTAATACTCAAATGTGAATAACCTTTAACTTTTAACTAGCTAAACTATCCCTTAAAAGGTCAACTACAAAAACTACATTAAACCAACTCAGATTAAACCCTCTGAGACATGCCGCTGGTAAAATATATTTAGTGAATGATGTTTCTGGATGAAGATCTTCTAGGCTACTGTGTTATGGTGACCCTGACAGTGCTCAAAGCTGCAGTTGGCCAAATGAATCCTCATTGCAAGTACTTTGGCGCCACCTGCTGGATTTCTTTGTCACATGACTGGCTGAACTGAAGATCTAGAGAATTTTTGTCATAAAACCTTGTATGTTCAATTTCAGAAAAGTGCTAATGCTTTCAAAGAAGCATACCTATGTCAATTAATGAAAAAGGGTTGATTATACATGTATCAGAGCTGCAGAAGGCTGGCTTGTGTTAATGTCCCAAAGATTATGAGGGCAAAGCTGGAGTGGGAACAGTGCAACAATTGAAGGAAATCCCCACAGAGACTGCAAGCTTGATAGCCTGCAGACTCTCTAGTGGTTGTTAGCTTTCATTCTTTAGCTTATCCAGAACCTTGTTAATACACTTTGAAACACAGCCATAACGTTTTGCGTAACAAGTGGGGTCATATTGTTAAGAGTTCTGGTATCTTTCTGTTTAACTGTACAT
>JAUZTA010000008.1:4353796-4365817 GCA_034780835.1 Ctenochaetus striatus
CCGTCACACTCCTCCCTGTGTGAGTAAAGGCCACTCTGTCTGCAAACCAAACACACAGGAGACAGAATTATTTCCATATAAATAAAAACGAGACACCACTGCTGCACGAACACCTGTTAATTCAAATGTAATGCAGCCAACCATGTTGACTGTAACTACACAACAGATAAACACATTGAGTACCTTGATCATGAATGTATCCGGACATCGCAGACCTCTGGTGTGGTTCCTAAAGACGGATTGAAAGGGTGAGGGTTTGAGGTTTGGCATAAATTGAAGTTGTGTATTTACATACATACTCATTTTAAAGTAAAAGAGGATGAGTATTTACAACTACAGAATCCAGCTGCTCCTTGACAGACTGCATTTTCAGTGCAAGTCTCGCTGCCTGGGCGAACTGATCCATGGCTGAAGCAGCAGGTGTGTCCTGCAGTGCTGGTGAGTCAGGTGTGTATCTGATGGTTTTGGTGTCTGCAGAAGCCGACCTGCTCAGGTTTGATGCTTTCATGCTGTGCGCTTCCAGCTGGGACACTGTGTGAAAACAGCTCGAGTCAGCTTACCTTTTTATTTTAACGCCTTAAAAAAGGTGAATGTGCAGAAAAGAGCAGCTCTTCGTCAGGTGTTTTCACGCACCTTTGCGATCGTACAGGTATACGTGGACCGGCTGGCTCTGACCAAAGGCGCAGAAAGCGACCATGTTTTCATGAGGGTGGAATGAAACGCCGTGGAGAGTGGTGGGGTAACAAAGCTCAGAGTAGACCGCAACTTGGTCACCTGAGAGGACAAAACAGTGACAGCTGGAGACACTGTGCACAAAACTGTCAACTTCTTTATGACAGAAAACAAACATGATTCTCACCTGTGTCTGCATTCCAGACATACGCCATCCCATCTTCACTACCAGAGAATATAAAGTTCCCACATGGAGTAAAAGTGCTATAGATCCTCTCTCTGTAGTTTGTGGCCCCAGTGTACTTCTTCACAGCCAGACTGGATGGAGAATTAAATTGTAATTAGTTTAAATAATATAACAATTAATGTGTATTCATTCATAAATCACATATATTTGAACAAAACAAATAAAGTTTTGGATTGTAAAAAGAGCTGTCCTGGGCAACATTATTGTTGTTATTTGTTCTGGTAAGGAAAGGCTTCCTGAGATTAATTTTACTTTAACAGCTACTCTATGTTGGTAGTATAATGCATAATTAATGCTGCATTGATAATTCTGATGCTTAATCAGGGCAAATATAATCAGCAAATGAAAGTACTTAGAATTAGTTATCGTACTCACAAACGCTAGAATTAACCAATCTTTGTAGTTAAAGCAAATCTATTCTTTCTTTGCATAGAGGTTTTGTCTCATTTACATTCTCAAGTCCATCATCCTCAGGACACTGTCTTTGGCGTGGATGAGCAGGCACCGCCCGTTTGGGTGCAGCTGCAACATGTTGATGGGGATGCCTTTGAGGTCGCTTTCCTCGATTTTCTGTAAAGAGAAAACATGCAGGAATTTTCCATTTCTGTCAAGTTTCTCAGAATCTAGTACACGTACATTTAGAACGAACGGAACGTTCGGAACTGAAGAAGCTTCTTGGATGAGGAGTGAAACGTCTTCCCAAAAAAACTCAATACAGTCCAGTTGACTTGCTTTTTGACTTTTCAAGATAACCATGACCTGGATGAATGAGAATCTTCACATTTAGAACGAACATTACAAATATGATCTCTTGTACCTTCTCTATACACCAGCGATGACATGGCTGACGGTGCCTGTCATTCACCGAAGTTTTCCACACAACGATGAGGCCTGTATTGTCTGCTGAAAACATTCTCCTTCCTAATTAAAGAAAAGAAACATAAAGAGCTTTGAGAGGAGATGAGCATAAAGTTTTTCCATTTGTATTAAAACAGAAGTTCAATCTCACATTTCATTAACAGAGCACAACGATATGGTTGGCTAGACGGCAAGAGTATTAAAACTAAATGTAATCCCTATTGAAAAAGACTGAAATGCAAACTTGAATACACACTGAAACTTTCCACTGCCATGTTTCAAAAGTTTATGTGTGTGTGTGAGAGAGAGAGATCAGCTGCAGCTTTTAAATGAGGAGGTGGGCTAAGGTAAACACAAGAGAAATGTTTAAAATTTACTTTAAATAAGCTCAGATATGAGGGATATTTCAGGTTAAAAAAATTGTCACAATGTGCTCAACTCACAATTAATTGGTTATAGCTGAGCACTGGACCTTAAAAGTTATCAATATTGAAAAAAAGACTACGACAGCTCAGTAATGGCAATTAAAAAAAAAAAAAACTTGGTGTGTGGTGACATTCTCTTTCATTATTAGATATTTCAGGTCCTCAGGGAAGCCAAAGAGTCCACTGCCTGTTTACTTCGGTTTATGACTTTGGTTTATGATTGTACATTAAAATCAACAACAATTCCTTCTGAGTGACCAGCAGATAAGAAAAACAGATCAATAACTGAGGAAAGCTAAATATGAGTCTAATGTGTAAAGGTTTGAATAACAGCAGCTGTGAATTCTGCAGCCAGGACATGACACAAAATAAACCTCTTTGCAAATGTTAGATCATTCAGCATTTCTTACATGGACATGAAATAGATGCTTTGTCATTCGATTAAGTTCATTCAAGTCCTACTTCAAGTAACAATCTTCATAAACTCAATAAAGCATTCAGCTCAAGAGGAGGACATAATTTGATAAAAGATGGCAATAAATCTTTTTTTATCTAATGCAGGTTTATAGATCTCTCTGAGCATGCACTGGGTGGAACCAATCACAGTCAGGCTGGTAGATAATATCATTTATGAAAGGGTTGACACACCAATGTAAAGTCACAACACTGAAAACACAATACCTTCAGAGTCAAAACAAACTGTGTTGATGAAACTGTTGTGGCCCTCAAACTCCTGCAGCAGCTGGCCATTCACATCGTCGACATCGAGCCTCCACACTCGCACCAGAGAGTCGTAGCCTCCGGTCACCACCAGGTTCTGGGCTGTCGGGTGGTACTGGGCACAGTACACAAAGGACGGGTGAGGGAGCACCTTCTGGGCCGTTCCCATGAGCCTCTCCACATTCCACTCTCTGAGAGAGAAGAGCAAGAAAAACTGAAGATGCAAACATCTTTTTATGGAAAGAAAGCTCCAAACTTAATATGTTCATAGTAACATTAATGCACAGTGAGCTATTTACTACAAGGAGTACTTACTCCCCCTAGAGGTGCAACAAAAAACAGCTATTGCAGCAATTCATTAAGCAGCAATGACAGCTGTTCATTTAATCCCAACCAGCTGGTTATTTTGTTTGTAACCAATGAAAACTTACCTGACAGTTCCATCAGACGAGGCAGACAACAAGGTCCGATCATCTCTGGACCAGCATAGATCGTAGACTATTTTCAGATGGCCACTGAAGGCAGCCAGAACCTTGCCGGAGGGAATCTCATACACTAAAACAGTAAATAAAAAGATAAATAGGAAATTTAATTTTTGAGCTTGTTTTTAAGGTTTTTTGTGTATGCCTGGAAGTTGCAGACTCCTGGGGAAAACCTCAGTGTTGTTTATGACCACTGTGTATAAACAGCAGGTTAATTAGAGGGAGCTTTTTGCTGAGGTGTCAAATGGAACATCAGCAGGTTTCTACATGAACAAGGTGTTGCTTACCTACAACAGGGAAAGCATCTCTGTCAGCACAAGCAGCAGCCAGTATTGTCCCAGCATGGGAGAAGAGCACTGTGAAGCTGCCCATCTGACCGCCGCGGAACGACAGCATGGGCTTGTTAGGAATCCGACAGACCTTCAACAGAGAGACTCTGTTAATGCTTGAGCCATGTTTCAAAGATATGTTCATATTTTTTAATGTCTGAGTCAAAATAATGCTGTTATTTTATCTTTGTGTTTCCACAGTCAGAGTCTGAGCCACAGTAAAGATGAATTGTGTACAAAAACAAGTGAAATGTTAGAAAATAACCACTTGTGGTGTGTAAATTGGGTTGTTGTAGCCAAAAGTCTAAGATGAACTTGAGATGTCAACATACTAAGAAACAGGACACTTAATTTTTTTATCTCTCACATTAGAATAGCTTGAGGAAGGAATCACTTCAAAGTCAGTAAAAAAAAGGAGGAATGAATGCAGAAAGTTTAATATAGACATAAGCATGAGAATTTGTTGATTTTACCTCACAGTCTCCATTAGATGAAGACCATATATTTCTATACTCAGAAAAAATACATTACTTTGACATCTGTTATATTCCATAAAAACTCCTGATTCCACAGACCTGTCCGGGCAGCCTGCTCCATCTGAAGACCGGCGGCTTGCTGTCTTGTGGCTGCGTCAGGCTCCTCTTGGTGACCTCATTTTGCAGTTCACTGTAGGAGGTGCTGCCCCTCTCCTCCTGCAGTGCCATCATGGACCGCATACTGGGGTCCACCTGCAGAACGAAAACCATCACAACACATTACTGAATCCACTTCCTCTGCTGGCTCGCTTTCAGCTTTTCACCAGAACATCTAAAACAACTTTGAAAGCTATGAAGACACATCTAACTTACATGCTCAGGGAGTTTAATTCCTTTCACTGTGACATAAAGGGTGGATGCGTATTTGTTTCGGGGGTACTTCCTCCACCACTCGACCACCTCAATTGTTTTAGGCTGTCTCTTCGCTCGAGGTGGAGGGCAGAAAAGCTGGAGGCGAAGTTTACTGTCGATATTCAGCACACCATTCGTGCCGACGAGCTAGAGAACACAGGAAAAAGGATGAAAAAAAAAGGATTCAAAACAAAATTGAGATGTGTCTTCCTTTCTAAATGACCAGACCAAATAGAGTACCTTGAGGAATGCCCACGCAATCTTCCTGAATCCTCGCTCATGCTTGTCAACGTCAAGGTTGGCTCTTGCTTCCTCCATGGTTATGAAGTCCAGGATCTTTGAGAAACATGTAAATAACATCAGTTACTGACATCAACACTGAAATCCCCCAAATGTGTCAAAGTAACTGCCACTTACTTCAAAGAAGATTAAAACTTTGGGGCTTTCATCATTTTGCTGAACGAAGTAACCAAAGCGTTCATTGAAGATGATCTGTTCCTGCCACTCAGGGATGATGGATTTGTTCTTCTTGAAGTCAAATGGCTGAGTCATGATGGGGAGGATGTGGTCAACCTTCTCTTGCTCATAAAACGAGGAGACTGGTCGATGGCTGTAAAAAAAAGAGAGAAATTACATTAAACACTAAAAGTGAAGCCATATAGTCAGGGGGGGTTGCAGTATGTTGAGTTGTCTGCTGCTTCCAAAAAATGGAAAATGTAACTAGTAACAGAAACACAACACTAATCAGTTTTAAAAACACAATTCAAGACTGAAATTCACCCCTGAACTGTGAACTCAGTGTCCGAAAGTGGCAACTCTCACCAGTCTTCCTTCTTCACGTACTGTCCTGTGATTTCATCGACAATGTGGATCTTCACCATGGGGTGTGAGATCATTAGGTTGTTCTTGAGGCGATCTGTTCTGTGAACATACACTCCCAGTACAAGGCTGTCATCAAATGTCGGCTGGTGTGGTACCTCTGCCTCAGTTTCACTCTCTTCTTGGACAACTGAGAAATAACAAAAAAAAAACAAAACAAAACAAAACAAAACATGAAAATCATTGACATCATACTTTGTAAATGTTTTCCTGACAATTAACATGCTGGTACCATGTTTTTTCTTCTTCTTTTTCTTCTTTCCCTTTGATTCTGTTTCGTTTTCCACATCAGCATCCTGGTCAGCATCTTCATCTTGATCCCTAGAGGACCAATAATATTGAATCTCACTTTGATATGTCACCGAAACTGAGACCTGTAGCCTCGTTACTCAATGAAAAAAAACCAAAACCAAAAAAACAAGACATTCAAAGTATATCTTATTTATAGATGTACACACCCTCCTTCTGATTGTGTGATTACAGATTTCAGTTTTTTCTTTTTCTTCTTCCCAACATCATTATTTAGTGCGACAGTTGTGGAGACAACACTTTCTTCCTCCGTCTTGACCTTTGTCTTCTTTGAAGTCCTCTTCTCCTCCTGTACGATTTGCTGCTGGTATTCATGCAGCAGCTTGTCCTCCAAGTCCTCCACCTGACTCTCCGCTTTGGCCTCTGAGGCATCTTTGCTTTTGCCCTTTTTGCTTTTTCGCTTTGGTTCCTTTCCATCACTTACATCATCTGACTTCAAAGTGATCTCAGACTTGGAAGCATCTACATCCTCCTGGATGTAACTCGACGTATCCTCAGCTACAGGGAGGGGGGGCAGCTCCCTCTTACCTTTCTTGCCTTTAGAGGTTTGAATCTCCTCTTGGTTTCTGTTCTTGTTGATGTTAACCTTTTCTGCCGTTTCAATCTCTCTTTGCTTATTCTTGGTGTAGCGTGGGCTGCCATGTTCAGGGTGATATGTGTTCTGGAGGATAGTCTCATCATCCTGTATGTCCTTCTCGAGGTTGAGATTCTTTTTTAGATTTTGAAGCTAAAAAACAGGGAGAAGAGAGAGCACAGAGATGTATATGACAGTAAATGTTAGTATTTCAACACTCAAGTGTCAGATCTTAGTTTGTGTGGCTCTCTTCACAAATGCAGAGAGAACCGCACATTTTAAGACACATACCACAATCGTCTCTTGAGTTTCAGGTTTTTTCTTCTTCACTTTTTTCTTTTCTGACTCAGTGTATTTCTTGAACACCTCATTAAATCTCTCCCGGGTCTTGGCCCGCTCCTCACTGTTCCCTGTAAAATAAGGTAAAGCTACTTAAAAGGACAGAAAGTTGGACTTGGGCTGGCAGTGTGATCAAAGCAGAGTGATATTGTGGTGAAAGGAAACTGTTCTTCAGCATTGTACTTCAGCACAGTTTTGAGGTGCTTGTACTTACATTTTATTACGTTTCATTGTCTAGATTATGTACACATATACAATAAGGTATTCTACCATATCATACCACTGTGATACTCTTTTTGTTGATAATTCTTCAAGTTTCGTACAACTGCAGGACTTTCCCTTGCAACGAGACATCTTTAATTAGGTATTTTTATCTTTACTTGGGTCGAAATCCTTACTAGTAAACACTCACCTGCTGGCATTCTCAAACATCGTTGTGTCTCTCATTCTGAGTGCAAAACAACAGTAATTCAGGGAGGAAGGCTTTCATTCTAAAAAACACAACACATGGATAACGTTAAAGCTGAACATCAAAATCTCTGCTGGATCATACTTTGCTGGATCATCAAGCTTATAATAAGTTTAGCTTACGGCTAATGTTAAGTGTTTACTGCAAGTTCAGCCATTTGGTTAAAAACACTGGAAAGATACTGCAACCAATTTAATGTGCTAACTGCTTCGCTGAGGATAAAAAAAATCTAATGATAAGCAACCTGTGTGAGATAATATACCGGTAACTGTTCGGCAAGGTTAGCTCCGTTAGTTAGCTTCCTAAGTGCTAACGATAGCTAACGTACGTATTATTATTTATTTAGCTTGTTACTTCGTTTGGTACAGTAAGACTTACCTTCTTCAACGAACAGTTTAGGCCTCAAATTGGAAAAATTAAGCACAGGCGTATTTAAAAAGCAGTGAAGTGACACGACAAGTGGCTGTGTGCCATGTATTTGTCCTGCAGTGATTGCGTTATCTTCCAACTTTAAGGACGCTAAATCGGTTACCAAGTGAACCACAAGCGTAAATATGTGGGCGGAGCCTGGCGGCCATATTGGGATCAGCGCGTAATCAATTCACCAATGAAATTTAAGGACTGAAGAAACGTAGTTACGTAACTTTTACGTGCCTATGTCCGTGTAGATACGGTATGTTCGGATGTCAAGTTTGGATTTTATGACATTTTTTCTTACATTTCAGTTTCTATAAGTGACTGAGTGACAATAATAAGGAAAAATCTTCCTTGTCTTGGAACTGATTTAATGTTTGGAATAAAGAAGTAATATCAGGTTATCATCTTATTTTCTTAATAAAAAGGACAGAGGCCCATTTGAGAAAAGGAAAGACGGTGTGGCGGCGCATTATGGAAATTAAAAGCATTTTTATTTATCACCTCTTTCATGCTTTTTGTCTTTTCTTAGTGGAACTTTGGTGACATTATAACCATAAGTCACTGAAAGGGAAATATGACAAGGTTCAACTCTTCTTTATGCCAGCAGAATAAGAAGCCAATTTAAACAAGTCCGAGGGTGATCCATTAATGCAGAAATGGAGAGAAACTAAAAATGTTTAAATCTGGACTGGAAAAGTAAAAGTGAAATGCTGTCAGTGTAAAATATAGTGTTCTCAATGTCACTGCTGTTTATTTAGTTTTTTTCTGTTCTCAATGATTGTCCTCTACCTGATGTGAACACCTGAAGGAGTTATCTCTCTGTATTTTGTTCAAAAGTGATCTGTTCATATTACTTTATTGTATCTTTAATGGGTTATGGTCATTTATATTGAAGCTTATCCTGTGTTAAGATTTTATAAATAAACAGGTCAAAAATACAGCTAGTATTGATATTCTTTGCTTTGCTGCTATTGTCACTTGAACATTTATTGTTAAAAATAATAAAACAGAAAAACACATGATAAAATTAATAATTAGAGTTGAAACAAAACAAATCAGGTCAGTTTTGTTTGTATGCACACCTTTAAAATATTTATCAACTTTATGGTAGAAACATAGATAATACAAAAAACATCATATGGTTCACTTTTATGCAATAAGACACTCAGCTTAGCTATGTGGACTTCCAGTATAAAACCAGTGCAAATGTGGACACGTACAATGAACATCAGCCATATTTACATCCAGTGGCACAAAAAGGTATAAAATATCAGTAGAAAAGGACAAACAGGCCTATTTAAAATAATGAAAAAAAAATTTGTTCTCACATCATCTCAAGTGACCTTCAAAATACAGATGTACAGAGAATAGAAAAATTACAATAGAAAACATTGAAAAATAATTTACTTGCTTAAAAAAAAATCACATCAAATATTTAAATGTGTGATTTATTCAAATTTCTACAAGAGTGGTAAGGCATGGACAGTCGTCTAACGGTGAAGACAGGAGACATTCATTCAGCGGTTGAACAATTTTGAGTCCGGCTGGAAAAAAGATGAACCTGATAAGACAAAAACAAACAAAAAATATAAGATAAGGAAGAGAGCATCCTTTTTTGGCAAAGCTTATTAGCTTAAAATCCATACTAAAGCTATTATAGAAGTTAAAAAAACCCTGCTGAAGGTCTGACCTGTATTTCTTTGAGAAAGCACACAACTTGAACAAAGCTGGAATCCATCTGGCTTTTTCAAGTATCTATTTACTGGATTAACAATTCTTTCAAGAATAGATATTAAAGGCAAGAATTCTGAACATTAGTGGGTGAATATCTGCCGCAGCTGCTCTGCTGCCAAAAGCCTTAAAAGTTCAGGTAAACTAGCACCTCAGTAAATATTGCAAAGGCATGACAAATGGTCCATTATCAGCAGGGCTGTTGAAATCTCAAAATATCCTGCAGGCCTTAAAATATGCGGCATAAGGCCAAATTGCACATTTATACATGAGTGTCTGCATGTGCCACTTCTAATGTGAATTCAGTTACATTTACATTACTAGCAACCATTTTTTCAGAGCATTCCATAGATTTTTTTTTTCTCAAGCTCATGTCTTTATGTATGAGATAAGCTTTATCAGTAATCCACTGAAGTTAATCCGCTCAAGGCAGAACTAGTTCAGTAAACTCAAGAAGTAAAGTGTAATGTGGAATTCACAGAAAGGACGACACCTGCGACTCACTTTTTTTTTTCAAGAGCCATGTAGGAATTGTGCTTTAATATTTTTTAAATGGTGAGTTTTGGCAAAAACATATTATACAGGAATTGTCAGTCACTACACGCAAAAAGAACCTTCAAACTTGATCCCTCCTTCTCTATCTGAATAGTATGAAAAATCCATTTAAAAAGTTTTTAAAAACTATGAAATGTCTTTGAGGTCAGTGGTAAAGTTATGCATATGTAATCTGCAAAAAGAGCCTAAATGTGAATGAAAAATAAAAGTATGACAACCAGAAACCTGCACGGCATCTAGTAACAAGTCAGCACCCATCCTGAGCGGTGCATCGTGCTGCTTTGTTATTTGGTGGAGTGAGTTTGTAACACTCACACTCACCTGGGCCATTCAGGTAAAGGGGCGACAAGCAGCTCAGGTACAGCCTCGTCCTATTCTCCTGCAGCCAGCGCTGCCGATAACAAAACATATCAGGGGAACAGGCTGACTGTATCCTCCTTTCCTCTTTAGGGGGCGGGGCTAAGTGAGTCTTGCTCACTAGGTTGGGAGATGATAGAGCACACAGTTTTTCTGGGATTTAATAACATGCTGTTTTGCAGGAAGTCGTAAGGCTGCTTGACACAAAAATCAGATTAATTCCTAGAATGGCTTGTCTTTTACTGATCTCCAACCAGCAGCATCACAGTACATTTTTTTGGATTAATAGGAAAAACACTTCCTGTAACAGCTGCAACAAAATCAGAGATGTGCATCTAACGCTCGGATCAGACTACACAATATTTTTGTCTTGTGTCTTAGTGAAATTTATAAAAAATAAGAGTCTCAATTTTTGTCATAACTTGGCCCAGAGACATAGCAGACGACACGGAGGTTGCTGCTTGTTTGCAGCCAACACTCTTTTTTGTTTAAAACATTAAAAAAAGGTGGATACTGTGTGGTCTGATTTTGGTGCAAGAGCTGTAAAACACACACCCAGTGCACTCTAACATCTCCCAGTGCTACCAATCAAATTAAGTGCTCAGAACTCAAGATGTTGAGCTTGATTATTTGGCAGCATGAGATGCCTGATAAATTTCACCGGTGTCATTTTTAACATAACTGCACACCTCAAAGAGCGCTGCCTTGTACTTGTGCGCTGAACCCCATCTTTCACCCTGAAATTCACCCGTTTCACTCACCTATAATTAATGCTGCTCACCTTGCCTGGCTCCAACCAATCTCTGCTGGACTTTCTCCAGATGATGGATGTATTCAGTCAGCGATCGCTCCGGATCCTGAGACGCTTCTCCTGGATGCCCGAAGGCCAGACTGGTGCTGGAGTTCGACCTGAGGAGAGAAGAAAGCGGATTGATTTCCATTAAAATATTGAATGGCATTAAATCTAAATTTGATTGATCTTTGCTGAAGAGGAGCACAAACCTGTTGTGCAACCTGAAGGGAGATTTGGTGGGTGGGACGAAGGCTGACGCCGGTTCTCTGTAGACGACACTGCTGTCTCTGCTTGGTGGCGTGTCAGAGTTTAATCTTGGTTGTTGCTGCTGCCTTAAAACTTCGACTTTAGGTCCTGTTAGAGACGTCACGAATATCATCAAAACATGTTAACACTCACACAGTCAAGTGACACCTGTCATTATATAATGTGTTACCTGAGGCATGTCCATTGACAGTCCCAGACACAGATATTCTTCTGATCGCTCTGTGCCACTTCCTGGTTAGAAACCTCATTCTGAGGAAAAAAAAAACAGTGTGTGATCAGTTTTATTCATCCATGTATCCAAAAGGGCTGAGTTAATTCTCAAGTCTCTACACCCTGGTGTTCTACCCACCTTGAAACAGCGATGACAACTCGAACAGCAGCCCTAAATCGCCCGAGGGGTCTGCCTTGAGCAGAGAGAGGGGGAGAAGGCCGCGCCCCCATTTTGGCGATGAGACACAGCGTGGCCTGCTCACACTCCTGGAAACCTCCCAATAGAAGCAGCAGGTAACGTTTCTGGTACACCAGAGCTTTCCTGAAGCTCTCAGCACGCAGGTAACGTTCGTACAGACGCTGCACCTGCAAACAGTCAGCATGTCTGCTAAAGGACAACTGCCAGCACTGCAATTCAAGGCCATTTTTCAAAATTAACTTTTTTTTCCCCACAGCAAACAACATTACAGAAAAAGTCTGGTGTAATTAACAATCATTGTA
>JAUZTA010000008.1:4395095-4405344 GCA_034780835.1 Ctenochaetus striatus
TGCGTTTTTCACAACATACCACCTTTTTTGGAATTAGGGTTGTATTGTAGGATCATCATAAATTTATATGATGCATTGTTTTTGCAACTGCTTTTGTTCTGTAGCCATGGTTATAATGTGTGGCGGGACCCAATGAAACCCACCCAAATCCTGGCAAAGCTTTGTAAGGACGGCAAACTGGACGGGCCTCATTACGGCCCTGGAGGAAGAGTGAAAGTGGAGAATCGTGTCTTCATGGCACCGACTGAGATAGAGGATGAAAATGGTATTTGTTGATTTCACTTAAACCTGTTTTTTTTCTCTCTCTCTGAATCATATGTTAGCAAAACAGCACTTTCTCTAATTTTATCTCTGCACTCACTCACAATTTTTCTGAAGCAGCAGAATGTATAACAAACAAAAATGTGATTTCAAATTAGTTTGGACCCACATGGATTATCTGACGTTGTTTGTCAGGTTTGAAGAAGCAGACGGATGAACATCTGGCTCTGACCGTGTTGAATCACTGGGAGGAAATCCCTCGGGTCGGCTGCAAACTCGTACCGGAACACGTGGAAACCAGACCACTGCTCCACCCTGATAAACCAGGAATCGAACAAGTGTGTGAATCCGTTTATTGATGCTGGTTCTGCTTCTGCCAACTACACTTCTAAGTCAACACTCTTCATACTGTCATATTTCCTTGTGTTCAATTGTTTTAGGGGCGAATCGAGATGTGGGTGGATATGTTCCCTAAGGACATGACCGCGCCTGGCCCCGCCCTCGATATTTCACCAAGAAAACCAAAGAAGTATGTTGTCTGTATCCACTGCGTGTGGTTTTAGCAATCAAACCAATAGAGGAGTGCCTTTTGAACTTTTTTCAACATAAGGTTTAAGGTTTAATCAATGCTTTTTGCTTGTTATAGTTATTGATCAGTGCTTCATCATGTATCTTGTACTTTTTCGTGTGTCCAGGTTTGAACTGAGGGTGATCGTATGGAACACGGATGAGGTCGTCCTGGAGGATGATGATATTTTCACTGGCGAGAAATCGAGTGACATATTTGTGCGAGGGTAATTATTGATCTTTTCACCGATTTATCTGCGTCTCTACGGTCTTAGATCCAGCTAGACCAAAACAAGTTCATAACACATGGACACAAAAACTCATTTGATTTCAGCTGAGTTGGGCCGAAAGACAGTTGAAACTATTTTTAAAAGCAATGTCTTCTTCTTTAACAGCTGGTTGAAAGGGCAGCAAGAAGACAAGCAGGACACAGACGTCCACTACCACTCCATCACTGGGGAGGGCAACTTCAACTGGCGCTTCGTCTACCCCTTCGACTACCTCATGGCTGAGGAGAAGATCGTCATCTCAAAAAAAGAGTCCATGTTTGCCTGGGATGAGACTGAATACAAGATCCCAGCCCGTCTTAATCTGCAAGTGTGGGACGCCGACCATTTCTCTGCAGATGATTTCTTAGGTGCAGTGGACAATCATTTCTAATAACCACTGGATTCATGAATCAATGAGTAAACATCACAATATCAAAACAGATGCTATTCAGGGGATAAGTTGGGTTTTGCTGACCAAACACCATTTGCAAATACTGGATATTGTTTCTAAAAGGTTGTACTTTCTGGGGATTATTAACAATATATCAACACCTTTTTTGTGTAGATGTCTTTGTTTATTCCACTGTGGCAATTAAATTAAATAATGTCTCTTAATAGGTGCAATCGAGCTGGACCTGAACCGTTTTCCACGTGGTGCAAAGACTGCCAAGCAGTGCACCATTGAAATGGTGACGAACGAAGCAGAGATGCCCATGGTCTCCATCTTCAAACAGAAGAGGATCAAAGGCTGGTGGCCGTTTGTGGCCAGAAATGAAGAGGACGAGTTTGAACTCACTGTAGGTCAAAGTTAAAATCAGCCTGAAATGTTAATCATGAGAGCAAAATGTAAAAAAAGAAGAGTTGGATAAACATATCATGACATTAAAACATCCTTATGTGAGTGTCTATATTGTCTTTTTAGGGGAAAGTGGAGGCAGAGCTGCACCTTCTGACAGGAGAGGAAGCAGAGAGAAGCCCAGCTGGTGAAGGACGCAACGAACCAGAGCCGCTGGAGAAACCCAAGTATGAAAAATGTTCTGCAACCAGCCCACTGTCTATGTTTTTATTGCTGACTAATCTCAGTCTGGTTTTCTGAATTTCTTTGTTAAGTTTACTCTGTGCCAGAGCTACTTCTCACTCTCACTACAAACTCACTACAGACACACCAGTGCAAGCACACAGTTCAGCTGCAGCAAGTCCAGCTTTATTGGAAAAGTGGTCAAATGCGAAATTGGCCAGAAATAACTAAGCAAATACTGATAAATTAAATCATCATAAATGCATGAATAAATAAAGAAAGAGATAAATCTAACATGAAAAAAGGGGGAATTCCTAAACAACCATAATACAATCATAAACTTATGTTATAAAATAACATAATAGATCATCATAAATGGAGCTATTTCCTGAAATGAAGAAAGACATTTTTACATATTTACTTCAACCAAGTTCTGGACTAACACCTGCGATCTTCTTTCTTAACATGGTAAGTTTCTGTTTCTTCATATCTTTTGTGTATTTCTACCCAGAATCATCTTTAAAGTTTCAAAATACTTCAATTTATTTCTCTTTCTTCTTGCTTGAGCCTTGTACCAGTAACTTTGACTATATTTAAATTTAGATTTACCTTAAATAGTGAGCAGCAGTAGATAATACTTAAAGTCTGCATCACTTAACATCTGTATTTTTGTCCTTCCAGCCGTCCAGACACCAGCCTTCTGTGGTTCCTCACTCCCTTCAAAGCCGTAAAACACTTGATCTGCAACCAGTATAAATGGCTGGCCATCAAGATTGTCACTGCTCTCCTGCTGCTGGCCATGCTGGCTATTTTCCTCTACAGCATGCCTGGTTACATGGTCAAGAAAATGCTGGGAGCTTGAGATGTTGCTCAAACACGTCTGCAGAAGGTTCCAGCAGTTTCGCTTAACCAGATGACTTTCAGCTCTGTCTTCCTTCTTTCCATCTAAAGATTCTGACCAATCGTAGCATTTTAAACACTTAATAAAACCAATAATATAATTTAAATAGAACACGAGCGAAGATAAAAACAACAGCAAAACAAAATAACCAATGCAATACTTTCCCCTCTATACTTAAATTGTTTCATTGAGTCGACAATATGCATTTATTTTTAACTAAAAGGGGCATATTGCATTGGTTACTCAAGTAAAATGTGACTAGAAAACCTACCTTGAAGAATATTTGGAAAAAAAAACTTTGAAGACATAAACAACTAGTGGGTGAAGTTAAAACTCCATCCAAGTTCAACTCTGGTTTATTCAGAGTTTATTTAACTTGGTCAAAGAGGTAATAAAGGTTAGAAGACTACAGGCATCCGTTTAAAGCAGCTTCAGCATCAGCTTGAAACCAAACCAACCGATTTTAAACGTTCCTAAAGTATAGCTCACTGTACATGAAATTGAATATATATTTCCTTATTGTGGTGATTTGCATATCTTACTTTTGTGATTAGTTTTTTATCATGTGAACCTCAATATTCTGGTTAAGTTTGTGCAGATCTATTTTGTTTGACACGAAGGTTCATCTGCACTTTAATAATGAACTATTTTTGAGCAAAGTTTCAAAAACCACATTTTTTCACATCCTAACAGTGAGTGGAAGTTAGAATGAGAGAAATTCACTGATCTTTCAGATTTGTTTCAAATCTTAATGCAAAACTCTCAAAGGAAATTTAAAGAGTAAATGATCACTGTAACCATTCCTACTTCCTATGCCGTGGCTGTGAAACAGTGTTTTAATGACTCAGGTAAAAGAAATTAGGAGTCAATTTTTGCACTTCTTCTGTGCAAAAAATGCTTCTCAAAGTTCAACCAAAGTTAATATGAGGCTGTAGCAGTCTGAGGAACCGGATCGAACAAAAGATAAAAACTTAGTTGTGCATAGACAACTTTGGAGGATACCTACTTGATTTTTCTAAACTAACCTCATGTAAGCTTTAGCTGAACTTTGGACAACATTTTTGCATGACATGAAGACTGAATTTAGGCCTTTATTTCTTGCAGCAGAGCCACAATAAACTGATAAATTCAGTGGCCAATTAATAACCAATATGAACAGGAAGAAAGCAGCCTTTTTCAACATGTAACTGACCTTCTTCAGCACTGACATGGATACGTACAGTCTGTAATAACGGGGTTCAGTCACATGGCAAGTCCATCACATTGTTTCCCTTCATCCCACCTTCATACAAGAAGGACAGTCATCTCTTGTGTGGAGTTAAGCATCACCTCCTTCATGCAGAAACCTCCGTTGTTTTAAGTTCTGACTGTCTGTCATTCAGTAATTCTGTCTCTGTGCTCCACCAGCCGTCCAGATGTTGCCCTCCTCTGGTTCCTCATTCCCCTCAAAGCTGCGAAACACCTGGTGTGTGACCAGTACAGGTGGCTGACCATCAAGATTCTCACTGTTCTCCTGCTGCTGGCCATCCTGGCTCTTTTCCTCTACAACATGCCTGGTTACATGGTGAAGAAAATGTTGGGCGCCTGAGTTCAAACCAGCGGATGATAACTTTTTCAAAGGGTGTGCGTTCGGTAGCGATTAGAGTTGTTTTGTGAACCCATTGCAATGTACTATTGACACAATAATTGACGAATTATTAAAAGTACACCATTACAAAACTGGTTTTTAATGTGTTCAAATCTCAACATGTTGCTGCTGTTGCTGTGATGAGTAAACAGTTTTTCTTGTTTTTTTGAAATGTGGTTGTCTTTAATCCGTCCATGCTTGCCCACAAGAACAAATACTTTTAAGGTGTTCAAAGTTTTATTGATTAAAAAGAGAGTATTTAGGCACACATGGTTTGTATTTGAGTTCAGTTTTTTGTTGCTTGAACAATGTTTTGTCTCATTTATGTGTTGATGTATGATATTTAAAATTTGTCCATAAATTGACCTTTGAACCATCCACTTTTTTGCACTCCTGTCATTTGTCTGTACGTATTCTTGTTTGTTTGTCATAGGGGTTTGCAATATTCTTTAATTTATCAATGGTATTATTTAAGATTTAAAACTAAACCAAGTCTGTCTGTTGTATTATAACTCATAGAGTCAAGTAAAAGTACTCTTACCTCACTACTTTGAGTACTAAATAGCTGCAGTCTGCATATGAGACCCTGATTAAAATTCATTTAAATGAGCATAAAAATGTCTAAATATGGTTAGGAATGTAACCAGAAATAATCAAATGTAACCAAAAATAAAAAACTAATCAGAAATAATGGGTGTTAATCATTAAGATCCTAAAAAATTACTACTATCATTACTACTACTCCCTCTTCCCCATTAATATTTTTGCTATTTAATATATCTTCATTTACTTTTTAGGTAGTAGGGCTACAGGCAAGGCAAGACACACTTTATTTTCTTAAAAATGGGTACTTCTAGTATTATAAAACTGCCATTGCTGGTATTTAATTAATGTAATATGTATTGAGTATTGTGCATTTAAAATAGCACTTTTTATTTACTGCGTAATCGGGCAATCTGCAATATAATTAGGCACCTAACACTTTGACACTTCAGCACTCTGCACTTCTATCATCCTTTTGATTTCTAATTTCAGCATTTAACACTAGTGAAATACATACGGTCCCCTGACCCTTGGCCTGTATGTTTCATGATCCACTATACTTTTCATTGCTTTTGCTTTTCTTTTTTATTTTCTGTCCTATTGTGTTTGTAAGGACACGTTTTCTCTTTTTGTAATTGCTCCTCCTGCCTACTGGCCATGAAGGCTAACTGTTCTACTTGTCGCTACTGTTGTTTTATTGATTTTATTATTTTATGTTGTTGACATCAACCTGCCGAAGGGACTAAAGATGGAAATTAGCTGTTGGCTATAATCTTGCATATTTTCATGTATATGTTCATTAATATGTATTGCCCCTGTTTTAAATCAATAAACTTAAACTTAAACTTAGTCTGGCCCATTTTCTGGAGCACAAGTTTCTTGTGTTTACTTTGAATTAGAGGGGAAGAAGAGGATGGACTCGAGTAGAAAATTGATCTATGCATGAAATTTAAAATAAAAAAAAAAAACATTTCTCAGGTGAAAATCTGGTTGCTTCAAGGTTTTGGATAATGTGAAGGCTTGCTTTGTGAAGAAGGCAGGAACAGGCAGGTTGGGTTTGATTTAAAAAATTGTGTTTTATATGTTAAAATGTAAGTTTTGATGGTGACCTGAAGCACTTTGTGGTGAAGAAACACGGTGCAGATGTGTGACGTCTGACAGACGTTCCAGCTGCAACCTTCACATCATCACATGACACTTTAACATCAAATTCATTCCCTTGATACTCTGCTTCTTTACACTTGAGGTTTCTTGTTTGGCAAAATGTTATACTTCATATTTATGACTTCAGATGTTTTCAAACTTAGATGAGGCTCATTTTTATGCAAAAATACACATCAACGTCAGCTGAATTCAGCCGTTCTATTCTCACAAAATGTTTTTAAGCCAATAAACTATCGACAACAAGGCTGAAAATGACAGAACATGTCCTCCTAACAGCAGGAAACGAGCGCCGCGTCAACAGCGAGCTGGTGTCGCTCTTCACAGTGCAGCTCAAGTTCACCAGCATCAGCACGAATTAAAAATGCAACATTCAAGGATAAAGTTAAAATATTCAACAGTTATTTCATGCAGCCATTTGTCCAGGCAGCGTAAGAAACTGTCTGCTGCACTGAAAGAAGAACAACTCGAGGTTTCAAGAAGTTAAAGCAATAGTTTGAGACACACACACACACACACAGGAGAATATCACACTGACCGAAACACCACAAAGGGAAGTGACATTAAGTAGGAGACATAAAAAGGATCAAGGATTTCACACTTCAACTCTGCATTTGTTTCAACCTGCAGCTGCACGAACATCCTTCTTTTGCTTTCAGATGTTTCCCAGAGTGCTTTTTTACCGTCACTTTGATTTAATAACAGCAGACACGAAGAGCGCAGACGCATTTCAAGATTTTAGCACCGCACTCAAACGCTCGTCGGGCTTTCTTCGCCCGGTCGCCACATAAACACGGAGCTGAGATCTGAAATGACGAACGGCTCGCTGATGGGAAACAGTAAAACAAGAAAGAGATAAAACTCAGACTGGTGACGAGTCGCAAAAAACAACTGAACAAAGTGTAGGCATTAAAACAGCTTATGAAACAAATCTCCCCTCTCATTTTTCAGAGTTTGATACCTAAAAATCCACATGCACATCAGAACAATGAACAGGTTCATCAAAGATTCTGTTAAAAAAAATAGACAAAGTGGATGAGAGCAAAGAAGCTTGTTGCTTAGGAACGATGGATGTTCAATTTTCAGGTTTGGTTTCTTTATCGGAGCTTTCCTTCAATCCAAAAAAAAAAAAAAAACAGCTCTGTGATGTGAATGATTTTAATAAATAATGCTGTGCATATCAGAGGAGCTGGGACTTTTAATGTCTTATTTGAAGGCATTTTTTCCACACTGCAAACATTTTGTGTCCATGTCGGCTGCTGAGAGAGCAAATACATGACGAGTCTGATATTGAAGAAGTCTGTTTGATGCTGAAAACATCAGCTAAATGGTCAAAAGAAGTTCACCTGAAAAAACTTCTTTCAACACAGACAACAAGTGGATGCACTGGGAGAAGCAGGAGCAGAATAACTCAGTAAGAACGCCTCCATAACGCACATTAAGACGTCTTTAAAAAAAAGGTGCAAACACGCTGTTGGCCGGCATGGACGTGCTGCGAGCCACTTTTAATTACTTTTAAGTTAACACTCGTAGCTAATTAACAGTTACAAAGATAAAGCATGTGTTTCAAAGCTCAGAGAGGCTGAAATGTTTTCCGCCTCATGTGTTGAAATCAAGGTTTCACTTTTGAACTCTTCTCCATCTCGGCCGGAATCCAATTAATTAAATATCTGAAGGCGAAAAAACACAACTTCCAAAACGGTGTTTGATTTAGAATTTATCGCTCAGATTTATTTCCTTTTTTCCCCCCCTCCGTGCACATACTTAAGGTCAACTTGAGGAAATGTGTTCTGGTATAACAGACGGACACATGCGGTGCGTTTCTTATTTCCATCACAGAGCAGCTCGGTCAGCGGCACAGCGAGGAGGAAGCTGGGTATCCAAGGCAACCAGACCACCTGTTTTCACCCGACTCTCAAAGTTATATCTGTCTTGTTCATGTTTTCACACCCTGGAACATGCTGTTTTTTTATATGTTTGTCCATCAGGATGAAGTGAGGAGGAGTGTCATGGCCGCCCTTCAGCTTCCTGAACAGAGCTGCGCGCTGATGGAAACCCCAGAGAACGGCTGCAGGCCTCTGGATGAAAACACGGCAGCTGAGACGGTGTGGGGGTTGGATGAGGAGGGGGATAAAAACTCAGGTAATTGGTAGGAAAAGTCCTCCCTGTGCAGTGTGTGCCCATCATGTCTGCACAGCGTGGAGACTTGGCTCGGCTGAGGAGACACTCAGCCGCTTCCTGCTGAGGCTGACTCAGCTTATCTGGGCTAATTAAACCACGCAGGGGATAAACAAGGGCACTGCAAACTCGAGCATGCTGGGAGATGAAGCTGCACATGCTGTCAGGGTGGTGGCCAGAGCACAGCCTGTTTAAACGGGAAATAAAAGCAGAAGAGCTCGGGACAGGAAGCTGAGGGACCTGCTGTCCGTAGACGAACATGAAGGAGGACTGATAGGAGGCCGACTTGAAGGCGATCCATGATTGATCTCCTTTAAGTCGAGCCCAGAGTGAATAATGTCCATCTGCAGGGCTGCTTGTAGCTCTGCAAGCTGCTCTGGGATCTCCCAGACGAGGGCGAGCCAGCGTCAGACAGCGAGCCTCCCGAAAAAAAAACACCAAAACCCAAACCATAAAGAAGATCTCTAACAAGCCCATCAGTATGGAAGATAACGTAAAGCTTTATAATAGAGAGGCTCCTGAGCTCGGCTTGAATATGTATTATGATCACTGAGAAGTCTGAGCGCTTCGAGGAAAAAAAAAAAAAATCCCCACAGTCGGCCAGACCTGGACGTGCAGCAACTGTCAATGTCTGCAGAAGGTTTGTTTACGGTCCGACTGAGAGGAAACACAACGGGCCAATCAGCTCCATGTCAACACTGTTACAAGAGCCGCTTGAGCTGGATTACAAAAAGGTGCCGATGCTTTAAAAAAAAATCCACCTTTCAGTGATTATGAGAGCAGAAATAAGAAATAACTCTCCAGTTGTTTACTGTTAACTAAAGCAATGACAATAAGGCGTGATGTTTCATATTCAAAAAGATTATTATTAAGATATTTTGAGCTGTTTCGGGGCCATCGGATTAAAAAAAAAAGAAAAAAGAAAAAAACAAAGCTGATAAAGATCATTTCACACATTTTAATATCTTGCACATTTCTGGAGCGTTATTTGATTTAAAATTTAATAAGTGTTTCTGGGTGTGAAGCCGTCCCCGAAGTGATTTCATCAGGAGGACACTGAATCATTTCTATGTTAATTATGGCCAAATTAAATAAAGGGGAATAAAAATACTTGTGGCCCAAAGGCTCGGTGCGGGACACAATTGGGAAAATAAAATTTTTAAATACTTTTATTTGATTCCCATCATGGTCTCGATTCTTCACTTTCAGGCTGCGATATTAAAGCGTTTCCTGCAGCTGGGAGAAATTTAAAACATAAAACTTTTTCAGAGCGACTGAAGCAGAACAGTTTGGAAAAAGGATGTCGTGATTTTTTGGAAGCAGAGTTGATCTGTTTAACGTAACGTACCTGTGTCGCCCCACACCGGCAGGTACTCGTCCTGCTGGATGTCCAACATGATCTCCAGGCCGTTTCCTGTCCCCCCCTTCATGGTGGTGCGGAGCGTCTTCCCCTCCTCTGCAGCGTTGAACATGTAGCACTTCCCGTACCTGGTGAAGACCTGAGAGGAGACACACAGAGAGAGAAAGACGGGACTCGTAAGTGATGACTCATTTATCCTGATGCACGGAAGCGCACCACAAACACAACACTGCAGCAGACACACCTGCTTCGTGTACATAATAACGACAAACTTAAGAAGCCAAACCTGTTTTTCAACCAAAAGCATCAGTTTGGAAACCAAATGCACTTGAATCATGATGAGCTACAACATGTTTTCTTCCAT
>JAUZTA010000008.1:4426964-4441456 GCA_034780835.1 Ctenochaetus striatus
CAAAAACAACCAACTCATTTGATGCCAAAATATCCAGAAAGCTGTCTCATTCCATCCAAAACAAACTGAACAAGCATCACCGACATCTTGGCTAAAATAAGCATCAGTGGGAAGCTTTCACTGATCTATGTTTGATAGAAAACACATCTATGATCGTGAGCAATATCACACAGAAGGATAAATTTAGCACAAAAACAACAGTTAATATTTTAAGTTTCTGAATCTGCAGAAACATGATTCTCGTACTTTTATCTGGCTGAAAAACTTGCTTTGACATCAGCTTTTCTCTGTAGTTTAGGACGATGCAAGTTGCCCTTCATCTAGTCCAAACCTTTGTTTCTTTTTTTCCTGTTTCCTGCAGGATGTTACCTTGGTGCCGCTGTAGTAGTCATCTGCCGTGGTCGCGTTCATGAAGCTCTCCTCCAGGTGGACGCTGGTGTCGATGCCCCCGGGGAGGACCAGTTTTCCCGAGGCGTCGATCACTTTGGCCCCACCTGGGATCATCAGCTCCTTGCCCACCTGCTGGATGATGCCGTTCTCGATGTAGACGTCCGCCTCCTGGGTGCAGTCGTCGTTCACCACCTTTCCCCCCTTTATCAGGATCCGCACCATTGCTGAGCTGGAAGACATGGCTATTGCTCTGGAAAGATTATAAAGAGAGAAAAAAGATTTAGCCTTTTTTTTTGTAGATAAGTTAAACTAGTTAAATGTAAAACCACTGAGCAACAGAAAGCACAAGAAAAGTTACAGCTGCACCAAGTTGAAGAAGAAACCTTTTAAAAAAATACCTCATTTTGACACAAAGTAGTGAGTCTAGCAGAGACAAGAACCAGCGATGCTGCTCTGAGACCAGTCTGTGAGGCTGTGACTGACATCAGCTGGGACTGGGGAGGCTGTGTCAGTCACCGCCTGAGACCTGACGTCCCAGCAGCACTCAGTGAGAAATAATAAGACGCTGAGTGCAATTGTTGATTACAAGAAGGCAGACAAGGGTCAATAAGTCTATTATTTTAAAAGGACTACAGCTGCATTAAGCTGCTAACAATGATGCTCACTCACAATGAAGCTATATAGATGGAATTCTAATGGCTGAAAAATATGAATTAAGCTGCCAAAGAGCCAAACAGTTTGGATTACAGTGCTTTGGTACCACACAGAGGGTTTAAGATAAACTGAAGGGGTCACTTGATGATTATTGTGCTAAATTATTATAAAACAACAAATTCTGAGGTGCTCTGATGACCAGGTTGAGGCAAGTAAAAGCAATTACTCTATTTCAATGCAAGCCTGGGACTTATTTCGCATATCATACCCCAGTCTTTAAACCCACAGTTCACTCTCCCTCTACACTCAGCTTGAAATAAAAGTCAAAATGCAAATAAAATATGCAAAAATTCCTAAAAAACCACTGCAAAATTATGTTAATTTTTAAAACCTTTTCTGCCTCTACTCTTTGCTTTTTTCATATGAGATACTGAAGTTTTAGCTCACCGGCATCTAAAGTGATAAAATAAAAAGATCTAATAATGTAAAAAAGAAAAACACTTCTGGTATTTACCTGCTTAAAACTCATACATGAATCCTGTCAAAGGTACATGAGACTTATGGGGACCCTCACATCACATACCCCATGTGTTTTCTGGGAATGTGAGAACTTTAGCAGCTTGTCTGGAGTCACATTTAAACCTTAGTCTGTTACAGTCGACTCTCAATATTTCAGTGTTCAATTGGATGACCTAAGAGCCCCAAAACTGTAATAATACATTCCTTTCTGGCAGTTTTGAGACCTAAATTAGCATTTATACCTTCATATTCTGGAATATAATTAGTTAAACTGCAGGGGGGTGATTTTGGGATGGGTGAGGGTGGGGTCTTATGACCTCATCACGGTTCTGCCTACAATCCTGGTCATAACCACAAGGCTGCTCTACATTACTGTGCTCCATTAACACAAATATCACACACAGACAATAATACAAAAAATATTTCCCTCACATCAGTTCTTTGGGTAAACTGGATGTGATCACTGTGAATGATTATCTATTCACCAATAACAAAGAAACTCCAAAGATCTGCCTCCTCCCTTTCCTTGCACACCACTGTGTTAATGATGTGATGTATTGTGTGTGTGAGTGTGTGCCCATCTCTGCGTGCTTGCGTGCATGTGTGCGTGCAGGATGCGTACGTATGAGGGTGCGGCAACTTTACTGCATGGCATGGACTCCTTCACACATCCAGATCTGATGGCTGATAACGTGAAGGATCTTCTATGTCCATGCATTAACACTAACAGGCTACAAGAAGAAGGCGAGACTCCCGCAGAACATTTCATTTGTTCCCCGCAGCCTGAAAGCAGCTACAGGCCATAATAAAGTTAATATTATATTATTGGGCCTGTGTGGAAGTTGACGCCGGTTAGTCAATAATAAACAGGTGAGGTTAAGCTGCGTGTTTTAAGACTTGCAGTATAAGTCAAAATAAATAAACTCTTTTATAAATAAAACATAAATCGGTTAAATATTCACATACAAGCAACTACAGCATTAACTACACCTAAAGTACATATTTAATATAGTGCACACTGGAGTATAACGATACAACTACAGGCCCTGGTGCTATAATGGACAAGTGTTTTATATTTAAATAGGCCTTTTTTACCATTAAAATCTAATAAACCTCTGATACATATAAAATTCAATCTTAAGCAGGCATGTGTTTCAATAATTAGCCTATCAAACTGAATAATTATCCACGCAAACACTACAATTTCCCTGCAACTGTGGAATCTCAGTGAGATGATGACACTTTTACTTGTGCGACTTGACACAAAGAAACCGGTCTCCATCCGGCATGATCGGCTGCAAAGCCCTCATTACCGACCTAGAAACCGCCTTCCAAACTCTCAGTCCTCCCCGGTCCCTCCTCTCCCTCCTCCACAATAAAAGACCGGCTTGCTATCTAAGGGCGCACGGTGGCCTTGCACCCAACGTTCAGCCCTCCGGTTGGTTTTTAAAAGGTGTAGCTGTACTTAAGGGTGTGCATATAGATCCTCGGAGGGTGGCAGGCACAGCAGGCAGGACAGACACCCAGACTTGTAGCCAGGGGGGCATGGAAACAAAGTCTCCAGGCTTCAGCAGAGCATTTCCCCCGCAGACAGAGCCGCTGCAGACAACTACCGAGAATAAAGCTGATGATGTGGATCACATACCTCCTCTATGGGCCTGCTACTGCTGCTGCTGCTGCTCCAACCGGCTCTCTGGTTACTTTCTGATAGACACAGAACGCAACACAACCCGTAGATGGCACTTCCCAAGGAGATACACACGCACACGCATACACACACACACCAGATGGATGCCTTCCTGGCCGGTCCGGGACCAGCAGACCGCAGCATCATCACCGTCAAGTCAGCCAGGAGATACAGGCAAGACTTCCGGTTATGGCTTCCTAAAACACCTAAACCACTTATGATAACAACAACAACAACAACAACAACAACAACAACAACAACAATAATAATAATAATAATAATAATAATATGTCCCTTTGCAAAAAAAGGCACTGTGGCCTCACTGTACAGTTTTTGATAATTAAGGTGAAATTACGTTTTTCTTTTGCTCTTGTTGAATTGCTGGACAAATTGAAGATATTACCTGAAAATTTACAGATATTATTGTCAGTTCAACATTAATTGTATATATAAAACAGTTAGTAAATAAACCTACCTTTTAAAACAAAATATGATAGTGAAACTTGTCCATTTTGGTGACCAAACCACAAAAATATATGTACTTGTGAAGCTTTTACATTAACGAATTTTCATACATATAGTCATCTTAATGATACTTCTTTAGTACTTTGATTAATAGATATATGCAAACGTACTGTTTAAACACATAATGACTTGCCCTCCTATATAAATAGGTAGCAGTCCTGCTTCTAGCAATTACAAACATCATGTTTTTCAAAAATTAAGTTACCAAACACAAATGTAGCAAAGGCACAACTGTCTTATTTATTTATCTTGAAGAATATGAGCATTACACTGATCAATCATTACATGAAAAGTGTGTCATTTTAAAATGCAGAACTTTTGCACAAGCATGTACAGGTGCTCGATCTGGTCATATTTGTGCTTTTATTTTGTAGGTAAATCGCCATTTTCCGTTCGCAGTCCATCTCTCTCTGGTCAACTTGATGCAGCCGGCAGCATCCAGCCCGTGCGACGGTGCGACGCTCCAATCAGCAGCGCTGAGCGAGGGCTCGGTCGCCTAAGCAACCAATTACTTTGGACTTAGGGCGTGTCCACCTTGAGGAGGCTATACCACTGTGAGAGGAAGAGGGTGGCATAGAGACAACAGCAGAAAAGGGCTGCATAATGCATAATTGAAATGTATTATCATCACTATCAGGATGGATTTGATGGCATAATTGTCTCCATGAGGTTTAGTCGGATAGAGTACATTGACAATCAGCCATCTTACCTCACATGACCTGGGTGTGATCTGCTCCAGTCATAACTAAAAAAAAAAAAAAAAAGAAACATAAACTATTAATGATATAGTTATGAGCATATGATTTTGGTAGAAAATTTAAGTGGAAGCATATGAACTCACTTTGAGATTGAGGGCTGCAGAGTGTTAAAATGTTCCAGTCTTATTCAAGAGGAGCTGGAGGGCAACACCCTTTATTCAAAGCTCCGAGGGTGGTGAAGACCCAGGTGTCATGACACCAAGTCACAGATCCCCACTGGAGGACATGATGGCATGGAAACTGGAGCTAAATATCAATGTCCACATCTCATCTGTCAGCCCCGTGATAACTGGCAGCTAAAGCAGCATCATATGAATATTAATTACAGTTAGAATCGTCCTATATCCATACTTTTTTCATTATAATGAACCTGTGAGCTGCTTGATTTTTTATAACAATGGTTTTTAAAAGGTTGTTCATTATTCTGATTTTACTGTATCATAATTGCAGGCCGATCTTCCATAATTACAAGAGTGAGCACAATTATTAGACTGTATAAAATTAAACTGATTTAAATTGCTCATTGATATTACATTTCTTTGTGATATTATCTAATGAATAGAAAAGAGACATCTGTTGTAATAACTTTACTCTTATAATATGAACAATGGCTCAGTATGTAGAGTGTTAACACCAGAAAAATGGCCAAATCAAGTACACTTAAAAATGGTGGTAAGACAGCTCCAGCAATAAAGCAATGAAACAGCAAAATAGAACCCAGTCATCATTGCATTTATATCACATTTATGCTTATAGCTAATAGCGTTACAATGATGCCTGTCCATCACCTTTTTAAATTCTCCCACCATTGAATTGGCAAAGTTGCAATTCAAAGATTAGCTATGGCCAAAATAATCCAAGACAAGAGCTGAAATGAAAATTGGCTTCATCTACTGGTCAAAAGAAGAAGTACAGGAAGGGACTCTTCTGTGCTCTTGTTGCTGGCTTGATGTGGGCATCTGAGCAAGACCAGGCAGGAAAATATGTGGCGTCACATATTTGTGTACATCAGTTGTAAAATAGCCACAGTTTCTGATGAGAAAACCTGCAGGGACTTTTGCAAACGCATGAGCACCTGTTCACAGCCAGATAAATCTCTTTAAATTTTGCACGTTTGTAGTATTCGTATAATTACTGCCACTGCCAAAAGGGGGAGACAAATGCCCTGTTGTTCAGAGTTAGTTTAAATTTGATGAAATCATACCTTCTTTTAGTGATCCTTGTATAATTAAAGAAAATAAGACTAAATTGTCTATTAAGACATATCCCTCACTTTCTTTTTTAGAAAACGAATGCCTGCACGTCACTGTAGATGGAAAATTTATTTAATTATTGATTAATTGAATTATTATAATTATTAATAATAATTGAATTATTATTATTTAATTATTAGGATTTATTTATTTTATTTTTTAAATGCCATTTAAGTCCTTTCAAAGGCCCAGGTCTTCAAAAGTCGGAGCTGTTTGGTACCTCTGCCTTCCTGAAGCTCATTGGCTTTACAAAACGTCAGTCATCTGCATAATCGCTTGCCATTGGTTGATTCTCTTAATATTTTGCAGGAAGTGAGTTTTGTCCGTTTATGGACCACAGTAGCACCTGAGTAGCACCAGGCCAAAAAAACGGAGTTAGCGCCTTTTAATCAACTCTGATGAACACAGGTCTAAAGTAAATAATTTAAACGTTATATTGCAGGAAAGGTGAGAAGTTAGACTTTACTTTTACAGTAGTGTTTTGACTGTAAACATTTAATTACTTTTTTTATTAGTATAAAAAGGGACATTTTCATAGAATGTTAGCATGCTAGTGTCTGGTTGTGGACACATATGCTATAAATATTTGTACTATTTCAATCTTCCCAACATTTGCCAGCGAAACAGGACAGTTTTTTAACAATATGGAGAACCATGACTGACATCTGAAGCCTTATGGTGAGTTGAGACTACTATTATCTTCACTGGGCTTGTTGTTGGTCTGACAAAGCTGTTGATTAAATCTGCTGTATTGAGTTGGTCTCTTAACACTTTGCTTCGGTAAATTCACGAGAAGCTTAAATTTTTAAAAAATGTGCAGCATGAGTATGAACTCAAAATAACAGTTATTTGAGATAACAATTAAAAACAAACAAACCAAAACACTTAAACATAAGCTAATGGCTGGGTAACAAGTCACAATCCCTGTAAAAAACAAACGAGCAAACGTTACACCAAACCAATTGTAATGGTAAAACCACACCTGAGGTTAGTGTTGCTATGAGAAAGCAGAAATGCTGTTGGTTTTTTTGAATAACTATATCTAGGTAAAATTTTAAATTTTATTCCTAAGCATTCAGAATTAATGTAGGTCCTACTGGCATTGACAAATAGAAGTCCAAACACACAAGAAAATAACATTTTTCATTTTTTACCAGCACGTTTTTGCCAACAGATGCATTCAGGTGACTAAAAATTGGAGTTAATAGCTTTAAAACATAATGTTACCACAGGATAAAGGGCAAAACGAACTAAAAATAATAACAAGATCACATGAAATAAATATTTTACACCTTTTTTGGGGGGGATATGTCTAGGCGTTTTTCTAAAAGATAAAATTTTATTTACTGTATTTATCAATGTTCATAGTAAGACAACCCACTTTAGGTATTTTTATACATAACTTCAAGCTTCTTTGGTGAGTCAATGTATTTCTCGCCCAAAACTCTGCCAATAATTCTGGCACATCTAACAATGAACATGTAATATTACAGATAAATGCTTAAGATTTGAAACCGCATTTCAAGGGCTTTAATGTCAATTCACAAGGTAAATTGTCTGATGTGATATGAACTAAAAAAAAAGACAAGAGGTGGCAGATTTTTGCACAAAAACAATACATTTATTCAAGTGTTCTCCAGCACAAGTACATACGGAGCCTTTATCTTCTCTCTGGACACTAAACATAAGTATGGGGGAAGGGAGGGTCAAAGTGGAGAATGACTGCTACATTTGCTGTACGAACTGGTCTTGAGGAAAAGCGTATAGGCCATAAACAGTTATGACAGAAAGAAAGTCACACAGAGTGTCAACAGTATCACCGAATATAGAATTATTGACCTGCCTTGAACAGTAAAAATGAAATGCTGTTTCTGTTTAAAAAAAACAAAACAAAACAAAACAATCGATTCAAAACAACATTTTGAAAACAGACATGGAGAAATAGTTCGGCATGGAATGTAGGATTAAGAAGCAATGCGCATTAAGCATACATTATGCTACAGTAAAAGTTATTACCGTTTTTTTTTTCTCACACGATTTTCCCACAGATAAGCACCAACTACAGCAATCTCTAGTCTAAAACAATATAGGAAACCTTTCATTATTTGTTATCCTTATTTTTTTCAAGTACAAAGTTAAAATGCCTTTGTTAATATATTTATATGAGTGAAATAATAGTTCTTTTTCCATTACTACAAGGAACTTAAAAACAGTCATTGTCAAGACATGTTTATTTCTCTTCCAATCAAATATATTTTTCTTGATTAGATAAAATGTTTAGCACCATCGGAAACACCTACAATCCCTCTTTTTTTAAAGTCTTACAAAAGAAAACAGAAGCAAGAAAACACCACCATGTAGGGCTGTGCAGTGAAGTTGAGACCGTTCACCTTAAAGCTGTCCATAGGCCACTATTAAGATCACATGACACTAAATGTGGATTCACTTGACACAAACAAATCAGTACTATAAAGGCGACTTGAAGTCTCCCTAAACCTAATGCTCAAAGCAAGTTTTGAATCAAATCTGTCACTTGATTTTTATTTTTAACCTAAGTTTTTTTTTTTCCTAATTTGATGATATATATTAGCAAAGAATTATATTTGTACATCTCATAGGTAATTAAAAAAAAACGAAAAAAAAAACGAAAACAGCAACCGGAAAACTCTATGTACAAAATGTACAAACATTAGGGGGATGTTAAGTATTGTAGGAGGAAGGGGGAAATAACATCTTGTTAAAATATCACCAAGCACAAGAGCTCACATTGAGCCCGAAGTGCATGGACAAAAAACGATGGCAATAAGGTCACTTAAGAAATTAATTACATTAAGAAATTAAATTTCAAATTTGAATCTTAAATATGTTATAGATAAGCGATAATGTCTGTTTTTATTACCCTCTTCTTTACTCTTTGAGTGCTGACGTCTTTGTCGAGCACTGTGTCAGTTTTTTGTTTTGACAAACTGCAGCCTAAATCCTCCATATTTAGCTTAGAGGTTACAATCAAGAGAATTTAGTTTGTGAACGTAATCCATATTTGGATCAGCACTTAAATTTGTCAACATGACGACTACGATTTATTAGGGCCCACTGTCCCTCACAAGGGACAAAATATTTTTACAAAGCGCATGAAATAGTTCTTTAATTTTACAATCTTAATGGAAATAGACATTCTTTGATTCGGGGTCATAACATACTGTATCGCTGCTTTCAAACAGAGAACAATATGGATGATGGAGTGGGAGAGAGGGGTTTAGGGGGTTACAAATGTCAATCCATCTACTGTACATTGAGTCAAATAACATGGGTTTCACATATCAAAATCCATTCTTTCACTTCTATTGGCACAGCCCTACTGTATACAAAAAGTATTACACGAGGGTAGATCAGTTCACATCATAAAACGAAAAAACCGAAAAAACAATTCACAAGAACCAATATTTTTTTTTAAAAAATATCAAGAAAAAAAGAAAGTATACATATAAAAGTGCTTTATAATGTTGATAAAACAGCACAAAATTGCTATAAAAAGGTAGAAGAACTTTGTGAAGCCGCACCATATTGTTGAGGATTTGCACCTGACAGTTTTTTCAGTTTACAGAGGTGGAAGTCGAAGCGCCGAGTTACCTGGCTTGGTCGACCTCCTTACCTCCAGCGACCACACTTGGCTAACAGTTGTACAGTAATGTCATTGGTCAGGATGAAACTAGAAAAAAAACAGTTTCACAGACGTATCTTATGGTTTTTTTTTCTTTTTTTATGTTTTTCGAATGACAGAAAACATCATTTCCCATGTGGCTAGCTTCACTGTCTGTTTGTGCAGATCCAGGTAGTGAGCCTGAGTATAGCAAGGCTGAGAGAGTAAATGAGCACCAGTACAAACTGTATAAAAGCTGTAAAATGCAGTAGAGGATATGCTATATTTTGCAGTCTACTGTCTGTCACTCCAACTCCTTTGAAGTGAACAAAACGGCACAAAACAGAATCTTTTTTTTTTTCATTAAGTGTAAAAACATCACACACATGTTTTTCCAGCAACAGGTTTAAAGAGATCCGTATTGTCTCAAGTTGTGGTGCCACATGGGCTATGATGTTTCTCATCCTCTTGGAGCACCATGGTATTGTAACCATATTACAGTAGTACCTTTATTACCTTCAGTTGTGTATAGAAACTGTAAACAAAGAGGTATATGTGATCTGGTGTTTTGGATTCTTGGAGACACAGCTCTCCTGACACTGAAGAAAGTCGCCTTATTCTTCACATCTCTGTGAGGCTCAGTAGCTGGAAGCATGGCTGCACTGCAGGTGGGAATCTCGCAGCCCCGACGTACAGTACGCTCACACAGCAGAAACGTTTCACATATCTTAAAACCGCTTCCTATCTTTCAGGTCTTTCCCATCGCATTACCATCTCTCTCTGTTTTTTTTTTAAAACACGTGTTTAGCACTTTTCAGTCTCAGTGTCTTGAGAAGAAAGCATAGTCTCAAGTATAGCTTGCACAAACAAATCAACAATACTTGATAACACTGCTAAAAGGTAAAATGACATATCAAAATTAAATAGAATAAGAATTACAATTCAAATACAAGAAATAATGTGAAATCTACGTCAATGTTTCGCTTGCAAATTATACAAGAGTATAATTTGAGTATCAAGGCTCTTATTTCTAGTCACAACATACAGTTGCAGTTCCTAAATGGTTCCGAGTTTTCTTGCTGCTCAAACACAGGCAAAGTAATCTTTGAGTGGTGCAAACAGGTGGCGGATAACCGGGACGCTCCATGATCTGCCCAGGAGCCTCTGTCTTGCCAGTCGGCTCATGTTGGACACGTCAGTATAGTGGACTGGGAAGCCAAAAACCCTGACAGTGAAAGTAGCCGGACACAAAACAAAACCAGGGGGAGAGACAGGCAGACAGACAGACATACAGATGGACAGACAGGCAGGCAGGGGCAGGATAGAGGAAGAGACAGGTAAATCAGTAAGAGATCTGGATCGCTGAAAGAGCTGTGACAGGTGGTTTGAGGGACAATCTTTAGGTTAACATACCTCTCCATCTCAGTGCACCAGAGTATGTCTTCCTTCTCGTTCATGAAGACAGGGAAGTGCTGGTCCTTTCCCTGCTTGATGGAGTTTGACCTGGTGGTAATAGTTCTCACCTTGTCAAACTGGCAGAGAAAAAAAAAAGGGAAAAAGAGACATTTTAGAGCATGACCTCAACAAGCTCAGTGTTATTCATCATCTAATGCTTATCAAATCTGCAAAATCTGAGATTTACCACTTTACAGAACAGATACAGTGTTAAACACAAAGATCCTGCCTGTAGTTACTGTAACTGCTCAGTAACTCTAACCTACCTGATTGTCTCTTATGCTATTACTTCTTGCGGCCACTAGGGGCTGCCTGTGTGCACAGTTACTCACTCTTGCCTTGTGCAATGGAATGAAATATGTCATTTTTTTTCTGTTCTCATATATGTTTTGCAGTTGTTTGCTTTAAATTGCTTTTCCGCCACAAAAGCATTTCATTGGTTTTAAGTTTGCATGGGATCCTGACAGAGAAAATATAACTTAGGTAGAGCATCCAAGAGATCCTTCATGTTGTTAATGTTTTCCCATGTGATGCTTGCACTTCTGTTGTAATACATTTTTAATATCACTCATGTACCTTAGCTGTTCTGCCATGTTCTAAACAGTCCTGGAGGTCCAGCTTGTCACTGCACATGGCAGTCAGAGGCCTGCAAGGAAGAAAAAAAACAGGAGACATGATTTGTATTTACTGATTAGCTTTTGAGCTTGGCAAAAAAAATATAAATACAAGTTTTTTTTAATTCGATGATTGTTGTCTGGAAAGACCATGAATTGATAAGACTGAGTCCTCTAGAATTGTGAGCTAACTTAAGTAGTTGCTTGTTCATAGGGTTTATTTTTCCCATTGTGTATGTCACAGGCTGCTGCTTCCCTCACCATTCACACACCAACCTGTTCATGCCAGGAAGGTTACCCCAGAAGTAGCGGGCGCGGTGGGCAGCAGATACTTCCTTGGCATCGATCATCACCGGGTTGCACTGAAATCCAAATAAAGCACAGAAGGTAAGACAATCAGAAATGTACTGAATTATGATGCAGTGTGTATGTGTATATAAATTATTCTGTAAAGAAAAGCTACATATGAGCTCAGAATTTTTAGGCAAGGGACAGAATTTCAGAACAAGAAGCATTCTGGTTTCAAGTAAGAGTAGTACTGACCAATCATGTTTGAGTGAGCTAAGATTGCGTGCAGGTAAAGAGTCCATGTGGAGAGCAAAAGAGGCAAAGGCAAAAGCAACAGAAACGATTTAGCCTTTTATGTGCACTCATACGCATTCACAACTTCACTAATCAGATTATAAACAATGACCGGCACATGGAAGAGGAAGTCTTGGCCCGGATAACTGTTATCCATTATCTGGATATCCGCTGGCTACACTGGAGGTCCTGAAACATTGGCCACTGCACCAAGGGGCTAAATCATCTCAGACTATAGCCAGTTGGTCCTAGATTTGCCAGTTAATAGCAAAGAATTACCTGTATTGAAACAAATCGTTGTGCAGTTTTTGACCGACTGAAATCAGTAGAGGGTCAGGTGATAACCTCCACAACGTTGGTTTCCAGGCATTTTTTTAAAGCAAACAAAAAAGAGGATATTTTTTAATTAATAACTGACCAGATTTTGCAGGACAAAATGCATTATAAAGAGCAAAGCGCTGCTTACTGCGAGTATATTGAAGCTAACTGAAGATTACACAACAAAACTTTACAATAAGGCAGAAAAATTGGTGTTTTCCTTCTAATGAGCCCAGTCTAAAGATGAATTAGTGCTGTGAGGAGGCACCAACAATCCATCCAACTATTATAGGCAAAGATTTGGCTGATTAATAGATGTAGGTGACTAGAAACTAGTTTTGTAGCAAACAGGTTCTGTCGACAGAAGCTGACCTCTAGAAAGCGAGATATGTCCCTCTTATCGCTGACACCCATGGCAACCACATTTTCAAAGAGCCAGAAAAAGGGCCGGTCATCCCCGTCCTTTGGCCGAGCCTCGTGGAGCAGCCTGTAAAACTCAAAGAACAAGCGGCCGGTGCCCTCTGTGGGACAGACAGAGTCATTAAACGGTGCTGAAGTACAGTAAGGGGCAGGAACTGATGAAACTTTGTCTTTTTAGATAATCAGCTGAAGATACAAAACAACATCACAAAGAAAGTCGTACCAGGAAACCGTAAACCTACCATAAAGACCTTTCCTAGCAGGGTTGACTATGGAGAGGTCATTACATGGGCTTCCACCAATAACTAGGTCGAAAGGACCCCACTCCTGTATCTGCAAACAGATAAGAGTCAGAAACGCAGAGATTATAACAGAGACCGTATAGTTAAAGATATGCGGTGAGATAAAGTGATCCAGGGTTTACATGCCTCCAACTTTCAGGTATGATGTGCAACAAATACAGTTCACAGACAAAAGGGCAGTAGTTATTTTTGCAGATATGGTAGATGTTTTTTTTATTATCCAGGTTTCAGTTTCTAACTTTTATGAGTTGATTACATACATGAAAATATTTAATGCAAACTGTTGAGAAACCTTCATAGTCAGGCATCAGAGACGCCAGATTCCTTTACTTTTCTTACATTTTTCTTTGAGATAAATTGCACAAAAATGTCGTAAATCACTTGTTTCATTCTGATTGCTGAGTGCCAACTGTTCAGGAGGAGGTGTGAGTTTATGAGATGTTGGCATAATCTCCACCTCTAGGCTGCCTGTTCTGCCACCTATGTGGGCAGGTTTCATTCACAACAATATTACCAAATAGTTAAAAAAAGGAACTGACACCTCAGAGCTTCAAATTCTGCTGTGAGCAAACAAATGTAGTAGTATGGTTATACTGGCATTACATGAAACAATATTTTTAATAGATCTGTTACTGATGTGTCATCAAAGCAAAGCTTTACTCTGACAGACATACAGAGGGAAACTTTTAACATGAAGTTAGATAATAAATAATGTTTTTTTAAAGCAAAAGATCCCATGACTAATATGATAGGAGGACTGACTTAATTTTTAAAGTTTATTTTAGTTGATGTACATTATATTTAAACTCAAAAAATCAATCAGAAGGGATCTTATTTCACCTTAACTTTCACTGCATCGTCTGTATTTATGGAGTCATGGAGTATGAGCTAATTTCCCCTCACTTCAAACTGAAGAATCTGAATCTGTGATGTGTGACATGTGACTTGACTGGACAGGTAAACTTAAGTAAACGAAAAAATACCAAACTCACATGTTTGCGCGTGACGTTCCTCACGTCGCCAACATACATGATGCGACCCTGATGCCGAACGATTCCCACTGTGATGGAGTCTTCGCACACTTCAGAAGCTATGTAGCGATCCACCTCTATGCCAAGTTCTTTGAGCACCAGCAGCCCTGCGCAGGACGGGGTCAAAGGTCAGACAGAACTAGGGCTGTCGCGTTAATAACGCGTTAACTCAAACTCTTTTTAACAGCACTAATTTTTTTAACGCGCAATGCGTGCACAGTCTGTGCCTTGCCAGCTTCCGTAGTTTCAGGAAGTGGTGCTAAAATAACATTGCAAACGGTTACAAAGCAGAAATGGATATAGAAAAGGGACTTTTAAACGGAAAGTTTAGCTTTAAAGTTTTG
>JAUZTA010000009.1:20510-30904 GCA_034780835.1 Ctenochaetus striatus
GGCAGTCTGGGGGAAGGACAGAGAAAGTGTGCTTGTTGATGATTGCTCGGAGGTTGGTGTTAACCAAAATGGAGTCTGGTGTTTCCACATCTATTTTACACTTGGTACGTTTCAGCTGCCCTGCGATACAAAACAGGAAACAGATGTAAACCAAGACAGATCCAGCAATGCAGAAACCGGCCGATCTTGCAATTAGCATCTTGAGAAATTTACTCTCACATGTAGTTATATGTATTTTTGTTCCGCTTATGTGGGATCATTTCACTCTTCCTCAACTTCTTTAAATTATGCACTTCACTTAATATAGGCCCAAGACAACTGACACATATACACATGCACCCAACTGTCAGACTATTTTAAAGTATTACATTTTTATAATTAATAAAGTTGGTGTAATTGTCAACAAATCCTATGAAAAGACAACAAAGCAAATGTCAATCTCTGTTCTTTCTGACTTTCCAGCCCTATCATATGCATAAAGCCACATGAACATGTTTCTACTGAAGAAATTAAGCTTTAAAAACAAAAATATAAATTTCATTGTTAAAAAAGCTAAAAAATGTTGTTATTTGGTAAATGCTACCTAATCAGGAGCGCATTTGTTAGGGACTATGTTAAGATGTCGATTAATCCATTTTTGGTAAACTATGCCACCAAAAATCTGGCATCCAGAGCAGATCCAGTGTGGCTGAGATTCAGTCAAAATAAACAAGCGTCTGTATTTTCACTGTAATGGGAGAACATGTCATCTATTGCAGTGGTTTTTTTTATTATTATTAATGGAGCTCTATGTCACAGAAAAATATGCTCTGTCAAGCTCTGGCAACACAGGCAACAACTGATACATGGACCAAGAGTCTTGGTTTGGATTTTTTTCAAGAGATTTGTTGATAAGTAAGAAAACAAGATCATCACCAGCTGTTTCCTTTAAGATTTCTAAACCACTGGATTAAAATTAAGTACTGTAGGCATCTGACTCACCTGCACTGAGGCGGCCTGACCTCTGGGAAACCTTCCTTGGGACGACTGGGTGGCACAAGTCTGTTTGGACAGGAGCGGAGAGAAAAGCTATGAGAAACTGCACACTACAGATCTCTCTGTTTCCACACTGGTGTTGCCAATTACATGACTCATGTTTGGATAATACAATGCCTTTTTGTTGCACTGCATCAATATCAGTCATTTCTCTTCAAACCTGTGTGTAATATCATACAATAAACACTAATAAAACGTCCAATGTGATTTCTATGAGCCAGATTGGCACCTATTGTGCAAGCCCAGTGTGTATCTACTAATTTCATTTATTATTATGTTTGACAATATATAATAATAGCCGCCACATACCAGTCTTTGCAGTAATGTCAGCCATATCTTTGATGGTTTTTAGAAGGAGTCTTGGACTGGAGGTGGTTGGCATTCCCCCCTGTCTGCGCTGATTTCTCTGTTGCTGCTGCTTCAAGGCCTGAAAACGAGCGAAATAAGGAAAGAACAAATATCCAGCAGTATGAGAAAAAGAGAGTGTGAACGTGTGTAACCCACTGTTTCCCTGCAACAACTCCCAGAGGGCCACTTGCCTGGTTAAATAACAGCTAAATAGCAATGCAGCAATGAAACATAGGTTGCATAACACAAGGATAAATCGTCTCTTTGTTGTAAACCTGCAAAGAAGTCCGATCACCTCACAAACACAATGTCAACACATTAAAGATACAATTTGAGACAGTGAACTGAGTGCTGTCCTTAGTTTTTAGCTGATTGAAATAAAAAGAAAATTTAAAAAAAAAGACTAACATTCAAGAAAAATTAATATCTTAGCCAACACCATCTTCTTGTGTTGCTGATGCCCAATAAATGAATTCAAATTGGTCTTACAGAGCCGAAAATTCCACACCAGCACAGATGGAATGAATTACAATCTGTGCAATCAAGTGAAATCTAATTAAATGGAACACAAAAGACACGAAGCAGCCAATAGAAAAAATGTTGACGGGGTGGATTATGAGGACATTAATACTGTAAAACCAGCTATAGGCACTTTCCCTGACGCCTCACTGTTTTTAAATAATCAGCACAAGATGTTGCACAGACAGGGAACGGGAAGATAAACATCGGTTGCAAACATGTTTACAGGAAAGCAAAGATGAATGTGGTCAAATCTGCAGGAAAGTATGACTAAGTATTTAAATTAGGGGAGAAAATTTGATCTAAATATGTCAAATACACTTTCTTTATTAAGGCAAAAAAAACCTTCATTAAATACACACACGCAATATACAAATTACACAGAGGGATTTCATAATAAGGTTGCAGTGTATTAATCCTCATTGCAACGATAAAAGCACATTCGGAGTTCAGTGGTGGAAAAATCATGGGCACTGGTCTACAGAGACATGGAAAAAAAAAAGAGATATGGTCAGATGAGTCATCCTTCGTCATATTCCCGACGTGGGCGAGTGTGTGTCTTGCATACACAAAGAGAACAGCACAGGCCTGAGTACTTGACCCCTGGAGTGAGGGGATCCAGTGGCTCCATTATGCTGCAGGGGGCATTTTACTGCCATGCTTCGGGCCCACTTGTCATAATAGATGGAGGGGTCACTGCAAATCCATACAATGTTTTTTTTTTGTTTTTTTTTTAAAGTATTATTTTTTCAGGCTTTTTGGCCTTTATTTGATAGGACAGAGTTGAAATGGGGAGATAGAGAGAGGGGGTAATAACATGCGGCAAAGGGTCGAACCCGCGACCGCCGCGCGGAGGACTGAACCTTCCGTATATGAGCCGCACATGCTACCGAGCGAGCTAAACAGCGGCCCCCATACAATGTTGATTCAGAAAAATCCCCTTAATCGTTCGATGAAACATCTATTCTGACAGGAATAATCTTAGGATGACAAACGCCCCCATCCAAACCGCACAAGAGACTGCAGAATGGTTTGATAAGCATTAAAATGATGCGAATCATATTACTATTGTGGCCTTTGCAGCCACCAGATCTGAGCCCACCTAAACACCTACTTATACACCCACTATTTATATGCAACATTCATATTCTTCTTAAGTAAAACAGAAGACCTGATTGCACACAAGGACCCTGAACACACACGCACACATGCACACACACACACACAAACCAACACATACAGCTTCTGCTCAAACAACAAAACTAAATCTGACATCAGGTCAATCTGACTGTCTCCTCATCTCCTGTCTCCTGTCTGTTACAAAGGACCATTATTACATTAACCTCAGCATGATGGAACTGAGAGAAGTATTCAGAACAGCTAATTTTGATCACTAACGATTAGAGATTTCACAGCGGCGTGTTCAGTGTGCTGTACTCAAGGCTCAGGCTGTGTGCGTCCTTTCTCTTATTTATTCTTTTTAGCTGTCCTCAAACAGTTACTGTACAAAATTAGCTTTGGTCGCTAGGCCTTCATCTGGGGCCCCAAAATCAAAACACTGTCAGAGTAGGGGCGTCAAGGCAGTTTGATTTTTTTCATTACACTTGCACACTCAGCCATTTAAAAACAGTAGGTGCACTGCAAAATGCATGCGTCAGACACTTTCAGTGCACGCAGGTCTTTAGACAGCGCTCTCCACTACCTTCATCTCAACACCAAATGAGGAAATGTCTTTTAGAATGATGGTGTTTTGTAGAATCAATGCTAAAGTAACACTAAAGCTGTCATGGCAAAACACCTTACATGGACATTATATGGTAGTCTTTCCTTTAATGTGTCACCCATCTGGTTCTGTGTGTTGCAGAGTGGGTGGCAGCGATTTTTAGAGTGAGAGTCTATGTGAGAATGAGGGTGTGGCAGGGATGTATGTAACATATAAGATGTGTGTTCGCAAAAAAAACGTGATTATGGCAATAAGTAAATATTAAAATCAAGAATATAGAACTCATCCCTACCTGTTTCAAAGCTTTCTTGCTGTGTTTCTGTGAGGGAGAGATGAGTTTATTGGTGGGGACCGAAGGTGACGAGCATTGAGGCTGCGGAGACGATGGCTGTGACTGCAGCTTGGAAGGAACTATGAAGTACAAAAGCACAAAACAGATGTCAGAAAATACACTTCCTGAGGGTGGTGTACAGAATCTATCACATTATGCTTTTGTCTAACGAAACAGAAACCAGAACGGTGCACAAAGAAGCAGATTATGTTACCTTGCTAAAATGTCATATTAGTAAAAAGGGCTAAGCATCTCAATAGGAAGACTGTTCACAACAACCTCATTGTTCTACTTTTCTACATACCTAGAACCTCCACTTGAGGTTTTTCAACGCCACTTACTTTGCAATGGACCTGCTTTGATTAATTCCAAAATAAAACTACATTAGAGTCCTCTCACTCAGATATAAACCAAAGTTATTTACTTGACAGTTTCTAACTTGTGCGAAACAAGGAAGTGGTCACGGGTCATGCAGAGAAAATACAGTTTCCTGTTACAACACACACTTAAATATTCAAGTAGCAGAGAGAAATAATAAGAGTCAAGTTGGAGAACAGTTTGAAGAGAACGAAAGAATTTGTGCTTGAAGGAAAGCTCGTTCTCCAAATTTGCTCTGCAATCCAGCGCAATCAGGTGTGCAACAGAAGAGCAAAAACTGCAATGATGTGTCATCGTGACCGTCATGTGCAGCCAGCGGCGTCTCTGCAGAAGACTACCGGACATTATGGACAGAGCGCATCTGTTTAAAATTGAAACTCACCTCTCGCTATCATCATGTCTGATGCTCAGTATATTCCTGGAATTATCTTAAGATGAAATGATGTAATTTATGTTTGAGGCGAAGCCACTTTCACTCAGCTTGCCTCTCCTACTGCTACTTCAACTTGTTTCCTGCTTTTTTTTTGCAATGACTTAATAACGGCTTAGAAGGGGCGTTCACTCTAAGAGTCATAATAGAGGAAGATAACCAACCAGTAAAAATAAGCTAGCACAGTCCTTACTTAGTACATTATTCTTGATTAAAGTTGGGGAACAGAAGTCTTTCTCTCTAGTGAATTCTTAATGATTGTTAAACCACAGTTTGAAGGTCTAGACGTTGTTACTATTACATTTTTTTTAATTTCTTGCTTTTTTTTTTTACTTAAACATACTACGCAGAGTTTTGGATTATTATGAAACAGTCTCAGTTTAAAACTGAAACCTCTTAAGATCAACATAAACAAACGAGACCATTAGCAAGAAGGTTAGCTATTTCTATATTGTTGTTCTTTATGGCTGCTCCTGGGTCTGATTTATCACAAAATCAGACAAAATGATTTACAGTTTACAGCCCGGAAGAATCTATGTTTAACATTTTCTCAGACAGAGCTTGGCAGTAAGAAGTACACCTGGTTAGATAAAGGTGAGTGGGAGGAAATTTTTCTTTAAAGAACTTCCTTTTTTAAGGAATACTTTGTGGTTATGGGAGGGATCAGCAAAGAGAAAAAAGAGAAGAATTGAACTAAAAACAGGAAAAAAGTGACAATACCACAGCACAAGCTAAACACAAGTTAACTTTCTTGAGTCATTCAACAGATTTGCCGGATTTAAACAGAATCAAAATTGATCCTGAGTTTGTCCTCTTCCTTCTTCATGAGTATGTAATGCGGGGCATGTGGATAAGTCGAGCTTTCATCTTGTCATTCTTTTACCAGGTCCCAAAATAAATGCACTCGCAAGCCAAATCAAGGTCTTTATGACAGCAGGCAGTGACAAGTCTACTGCTTCTGCCCTCAGGGGTGACCCAGACCAGCACAACATAAAAGTTTCTTCTTGTTACTTTAAAGTAATTTATTTTATTTTATCATCTGAATTAAACATTCATGTAATCAAACTATTATAAATGACGTCTGATGATTCCTGACTGACCTAAAAAAGCTTTTGCAGGTGACGGTCTGTAAAGCCTTTACATGGCTTAGGGGATGCAGTGATGTACTACAAGTTAAAAATGAGTTTTTACATTGAGCACAGTACCTCTTCGCATCCACCTTCCTCTCCTGCCCTCTTGAGTGATGCCACCGCTGTTGTTTTCTGTGCTTTGGGAGTCTGAAAGATTGTCACTGCTCTCCTCAGAGCCCTCATCAGAGAGTTCCTTTGCCACATCTGAGATGTCCTTCTACATGAAAACAAATTTTAGAAAATGCATTACTTCAATGTTGTAAATGCCAAAAAAGAGGAGTTAAGCAGAAATTCAAAAACATCTGGTGGGGTATTTTCACCCATACAAAATCACAGCATTCATATTTTTGACAGTAAACATAATTATCTCTGGTTATCATATTATGATGCTAACAAAGATTTATGCTCTCCTTTCCTTGAGGCAGGCTACCAAATGGTTGCAATTTTCAAATCTAATGTCTGTAAGTGATCTCTTTCACTATTTATTTTGGGATTCTGGGCCTGACATAGCAGAGCAGTAAAAGCTGCTTTGTGTGTTTCTAACCTTTAACGTGTAGACCCCCATTCTGCCAGGGACTTTGTAGAAAATCCCCTCCTCGCCACGAGAGTTTGTGTGCAGCATTGCATTCAGACATGCCAGCGGTGAGGTTCCACTAGATCATGAGAGAAAAATGCTAATTACACATCTGTTCCCCGATAAATCAGAAAGCCGGGAGGAAGATGCAAGAACAGTATACGTTGGTTTGATATCTGGGGAGAAATTGCTATCATGCATCAAGAGGACATGTGTGAGTTTAGGTCAGATTTACATTGGTTTAGCTTTGAGGCAATTTACTAATTTTTTAATACAGAATCAGTTGCATAAAACTGGTTCAAGACCAATCTAATCACTGTAAGGAACTGATATTCCGAGATTGAATTGGTCTGACATAACTATGTCTGTTGCATAAAATTCTGTTCTAGTTAAGTCAAATATTTTCAAAACTAACTTGAGTTAATTAAAAGCGCACCAAAATGCCTCAGCAGTCACACCAGAGATATATCCAGAGGAACACAGTGAAGCAAAAATACATTTTTTTGTCATCTTCCATTTGTGTTGTTTTATACATTGTGGCATACAGTAAAGCACATTAAGCAAAATGGTTAGTGATAAAAAGCATTGAGACTGAGAAAAAATGCAACATCTGTTATTCATTTGGAAAACTACCTCCCAGGCCTACAAATACTGCAGGCTAAAATCCGCCAGATAATTTCTGTCATTAGATTCACACCCACCCTAAATTCTTTGGATAATTTCATGTTAACGTGTTTAACTTTTGAATCTATTGAATCTTATAAAACATAATAAAAAAAAAGAATCTGTCCATGCTGTACTTCGTTAGAATGTGAAGCAATCCCTGAACCCGGAAATGTCTAAGTGTTGCTGGACTTTGGGTCCCTTTGTCTGGAAATCAATGGGTTTTTGGTTACATGCCGAAAACAGAGACTTCACATTATATTCTATTAGATATACCTCGCTGATTGCTAACACATAGCGTTATAAAAATATGGAGGTTGTCTGAGAAATTTGATGTTGCCTGGAATGTTAAACGTTATCATGTCGAACACTGAAACCAATATACTTGCTAGTTCGCCTCTACAGCCTAGCTGTGTTTACACGCACACTCTTAAAACTATTCTAACACAAATTTTACAGTTTTAGTCTTCTAGAGGGAAGCTGACTGGTTGTGACAATGAAGTCAAGCAACTGTGTTGTAGTTGGTTCATAACCTAACTTTAGCTATTTACTTCCAGCATTTAAATACAAACTATCTTGCTGAACAAAATGTCTGAATATTCTAAACTTTTGTTTGCCACAGACTTGAATTTCTGTAATTATCAAAAAGTTGTTGGAAAAATCCCTTTGGCTTTTTGTTGAGGGAACTAGGGCGACGCTAACTTCTCGGCAGGCCTACAAAAATACATCGGGAAAACAGAATTGTGCTTTTATCATACAAGTGGCTATAAAAAGCTGTAGCAGGTCTATGTGATTTATAAATGCTAGTCTAAAACTGCATCTTTATGCAACTGAACCTAGGACATGTTATTGTTAATAACATGCAAAAGGCAAAACCAAACAAAGTGGCATTGCAGTGAGTTTGTTAAGATAAGGGGTGGGGGTCTAGCTTTTTCTTACCTTCTGGATGAGAACAGTGACAATGAAACAAAAAGAAATGAAACAGTTAATAATTAAGTAAAAATAACCATTACTATGTGAACAAGAGAAAGGAAAGTACATGGTATGGCATCAAAAACAGAAAGAGAGAACCGTAATGCTCTCTCATGAAAATGTCTTCTGTCTACAGGACATCTGCTGTAGTATTTACCTTATTTCCTTAAGCCTTTCTCTTTGGATCACCTGCAAGATCTCTTTATGGCTCATAGGCGTATTGGGATATTTCTCCAAAACCTAGAATTATAAAATAAAATTTCATCAGACATGATTTGATCTCAGATCTGCTTCAGCTAAAGCCTCAGGTCTCACACACTGAGGCTTTGTACAAGGTTTCCACAACCCTCCACTTCCCTTTACTATGTGAAAGTGCAGGATGTAATACTAAAAAATAATGAGGACCAGAGTCATTTCACAAACATTGTGGCTTTTTTTTTGCAGTGTTAGATCTTATTATTATTGTTTTTATTATGTTGATGGACTCTCTCTAGACCAAATGCATATCTACTATCACGCATGCAACATAACAGGTGGTTACAATTTTCATGGATAGCTGTCAACCGAAGAAACACTGCTATATATTATGACATGAACAAAAAAATGCATCAAAATCTTGAACTTTCAAAGTGAATGTTAACAATAGCTAACAACAAAAAATGTAAATAAAAACATCTACAGTACAATAACATTTCAGACACTTAAAGTCCGTTAATAAGTACATCTAGAGCTGAACATTTTAATCCACCTGGTGCATTTGTGAAGGCTGTTTCATTCATTCATTCATTCCCATATTTCGTACTATGTTGATAATCTTAATTCAAAATTACTTCATCAGTGTTTAGAAAAGTAACGTTATTATACTTTCATTTCTATGAAGTTAGCTACCCATAGAGAGCAAACTAGTAATTAAATATAACTCATTGGAGCTTAAACATTACTGCAAGTATGTGTCCACAGAAGCAGTAACGTTGCACTTAAAATTACTTGTTCGAAGTTTTAATATTTTGCAGCTTAAGTCAGTAGCATGCTACACTAGTCAGCTAGCTACCATGCTAGCAACGTTCATTAGCCACTAGTCTGATGGTATCTCGCCAAACGTTGGCATGCAAAAGATAAACTTGGGTATCAGTTATTAAGTTTTGGTAATGTATGGAAGATGCATTACACATGGACACTGCACGTTTTATAGTGTTTCATTTGGTAGCGCACAAACTTGTTAACGCACTCAGCTGCGTTAGCATCAGCTAGCGTGCTAACCTGGCTAGCGCGCAACACTGACGTGAATACTTCGTGATTAACGTTACTTTTATCGACTTCGGACTGTGACAGACATGTCAGCCGCACTGTCTAGACACGACACACAGACATGTTTGCGGAGCACGCTTTAATGGGCACGACTGACATTCATTTCGCCGCGTTCATGCTCAACGTTGACAGATGAGCAAAGCTAGCGGGCTAGTGACAGCGGTCTTTCCAATTCTAACCGTCAACACGGGCCTTGCGCCGTCTACGCAACATCTCGTCTTTACCAGCGGGTCATGAACTCATAAACACAGTTGTACAAGTGGGAGCGTTCAAGGAAAACAACCACAACAAACGGCAGATAAAAACACCCAGAATACCGTTTTAGCGGCTTCCGCCCACGTCCTGCCTTTCTTTTTCTTCTGTCTCTCCCTCATTGTTGATGTCTTGTTGCAGAGTAGTGTTGAATTTGTCTGATCCAGTTGAAATGTTGCTTTAGTTACCGCGTAAGATCCACTCCGTCTGCCATGTTGGACTTACTGTAAAGGGTCATGTGACTGCGAAGGAAACGTCATCTTACTGTATATAGCTGTCATTTCAAAGTCTTCAAGTCTCCCCACATATATTTATATAGCTGTCAACTGCAATTATGACCAGGATGGCTGGGGAAGACCGCAACATAACCGCAGCTCATGGAAAAATACAGTAGGCAGCTCGAGATCATTTCAGTGTGTTTATTTTTCATGGTTAAGCAAATGCACTTTGCACAAATTTCACAACTATGAAAAAATAAGGCAGCTAATCAAGAGAGCATTGCAAGCTTTCTTCACATTTTTGGCTCACAAGTACCTTAGCTAGAAATAGAAGCAACATTTTTATGAAGCATACAGGCAGCACACCAGCTTAGGGCCCTCTATTTCCATATCACCCTTCACTTTTTTTTTTTGGCAAAGACCAGATACATTTTAGAAAATATGTGATTAAAAGAGTTGCTGCTTAAGAAAAGTAAATGGAAATTTAATCAAATAAAAAATACAAACTGTAAA
>JAUZTA010000009.1:137499-148416 GCA_034780835.1 Ctenochaetus striatus
CATTTTTCCAAATAGTTATTTCCGCCATTTAACACCGCAAATGTCGACATATTTCACAAAAAAGCTTAACCGTCTTGTTTCCATAATTTATTAATAGGACTGTTTTGTAGTAAGTCAAATATCTATATAAGTTACAAAGAAATAAAACGTACAAATACCAATGAAACGACAACAAACCGGCAATAGCGTCAAAAACTTTGTACAACAGATAGCTAAAATTCAAACCTTTTACAGAAATATACAAGCTAGATCTACGGCTTACATTAAATTCTATTATAAATCAGAGTCGTGTGTTTGTAAGGGGGAAATAACATCACCCATATACAGCAGTTTTAGTGAATCTGCCTTCCTGTTCAGGTTCACTTTTTTCCCAACTAATGCGGCTTATATGACTGCTGATTCTTCTTTTGTCTCAATATAATTTACATAAATAAATCCCAAGACTTTCACATCCGCAGTTTCTGGACAAAAGAGTTTTTTTTTTCTCTCCTTCGCTTCCATATAAGTCACACTTCCTTCCAAAAGGTGAAAATTCAAAGTAGAGTAGCACCGATTTCACTCGGCTCTTGTTCAAATGCGCACATTTACATCGAAACTTGTCGAGTCTGGAGAAGAAGAAGAAAAAAAATGTTTGTTTTTTTTCTTTAAATAGAAGAGTTGGTTCAAATCATAGCCGGCGCCTCCTGTCACCACGTCCTGCCGTATAACAGGGCCGAGCACTGCAGGGCCGAGCCGTACTCTGCGCCGGGGGAATTGAGGTGGGAGAGGCCGGCCACTTGGCTTTGCAGCGAAGGCGGACTGGAGGAGTGCGGCGCCAAATCTGGAGAGTGACCTGTGCTTCCCACCTGCTGGCCCTGGTGCTGCCCGAGGCCAGACGTGTTGTTGGACATGATCATGACATTGCCCCCCTGCTGGTGGTGGGTCTGCGCGGAGGATGTGGGCGTGTGGCCGCTGCCTTGGCACGGCTTCCCGTCCTTCACCAGCACCGGCACGGCCACCCTCCGCGGAGACTGCTGCTGCTGCTGCTGGCAGGAGCTGCTGTCCTGCTGCATCTGCTGTTGGGACACCTTGTCTTTCGCCTGCCTCTTCATCTTGTACCGATGATTCTGAAACCAGATTTTCACCTGGGTCGGGGTGAGGTGGATCATACTTGCCAGGTGCTCCCTCTCCGGTGCCGACAGGTATTTCTGCTGCTTGAAGCGTCGCTCCAGCTCGTAGACCTGCGCCTGGGAGAACAGCACTCGCCTTTTCCTTCTTGGGGTGCTGGACAGAGATCCCATGCCTTTTCCCACGTCTGCCAGGGAGCTGAGGCTGCCCATGCTGCCCATGTTCATGCCCGACGACGAGCCCATGAAGCGAGAAACTGAAGGAAAAAAACACATTATTTTAATACAATAAAAAGGCTAATTCGTGTAAAAGTGTAAGCACTTCAAAACAAGTCTACCACTAAACAGACACATCATTCACAATTGTGTATAAGTCCGAAAATGTATTTTATTTTATTTTTTTTCTGATGATTAAAACTATGTGATATAATGTCATTAACATTGACATTCATGTCATTCCGACCATGACAACTATTTTCATGGTTGTCAGACATTTGCCACTCAACATGGTCTGCATTTTGACAAGCAGCTCAGTAAGAATTCTTCAGGCAGGTGCCCTCTAAAAACATGCCATGAAGGGCCATGTAGACGTTATCAAAACTGTTAAAATGTATAAACTAAATCCCTGAGCACAAATTTCAGCTGTAACTAATCGACAGCATATTATTTCTAGATTAAAAGGATGAAGTATTCAATTTTTATTTGATCAAATTATCTTAAATGTTGGTTTAAAGTTATACTTTCTCTGCATAAATGCTCTTAATTGACTTGCACACCTTGCACACCGCGGATAAAATGCACATCGTTGCTTTATCTTTGCTCTTAATTACAATAAAATTTAAACCAACAGCGGATGAAATCGAAACTGGAGAGGTTTGGAGTATGTCCACCTTGGCGCACTAACACGAACAGGTGACAGAAACAATACAGCGAGCACTAAAATGCAACAGAAACACCAAGCGTGCGCATTAAACTGCATTTTAGCTGTAAAAAACCCTGCGATAACATAAAAGCTGGAAGTCAAAGTACAGGTGTAGACTACTTACTGGTTGAGAAGCGCGGGTCTGGGTTGGCTCCGTACCAGCCGGTGGCCGTGGTGCTGCCCCTCATGCCGTCCTGGTAGGACGGCAGGTCGCCCATGTTGCCCAGGTTGCCGTTACAGTAGCCCCCCATTGCCGTGTGTGACAGCTGGGAGACACCTGCCGCAGTCATGTGGTAAGCCGCAGACACAGTCCCATTATGGCCCATGTGGTGCTGCTGCATCGCCGCCTGAGAGACCTGCGGCTGCCGGTAAGAAGTGAGAGGTGCCCCCAAGTTGTTATTCTCCATACTTACTTTCTTATAGCTCTCCTCAAGGGGACTCAAGATATCGGAAACAGAAAAAGGAGTCGTATGCTTAGGGCTCATCGACATTGTTCTGGGGCTGGAGAGGGAGAAATTAGAAGGCAAGGCAATCTCTCCTTCTCTCTCTTTTTTTTTTTTTTTTTTTTTGGCCAAAGCCCCTCTGGTTCCTGTTGTCTCAACGTCGATCCTGGTAGATGAACACGTAGGAGAGCGCCTCAAGTCCGCCTTAATTGGATTGAGTGGGAGCTCGGTGCTGGCTTTGGTTTGTTTTAGCTGGGTGCCAGGTTTAAGGCTACCATCAGAGGCGGGGCATCGGCAACAATACAAAACAGCTCTAGCCTCCTTTCGCCGTGCGTAATTTCACTTACAAGACATGTGCTCTCCTCCCACTAACAATAACATAAGCGCTGTACATGATCATAAATGTTCATCCCGGCGGCTGCAGGCGGTGTCCGGACTCGCTGCAGCTGCTGTGTTTGGCGTCCGGGACTTGTTGCTGTCGCTGATAAACACACGGCTGCACCTTGAGACTGCACTGACCACAATACACTTTATTAACTGTAGTGATGTTTACGAGGGCCTCTTGATGAAAGGAGGCCTATATGGACTTGAGAGTTGGAGAACCACTCCTCAGTTGAACTACTGACTTTTAATGGCCATGAGAGGCCTCCAGTGATTGCAGGATTGTTTGTGTTATGCCTTATCGTACTCAGACATGCAAAAGTGCACTTGCGGGGAGGGAAATTGACTGATACTGATAAGTAAATAAATACACATCCGCGTGTTAAGTGGCTGCGTAAATGATTAACCCCCCTCGTTCTTTTTTTTTTCTTTTGATATCATTGGACGCAAGCAGCGTGTTACCTAAATTCAGATGCACACACTTCGTCTAAGAGACCCGGTGGAAGAAGAAGAAGAAGAAGAAAAAAAACAAACAAGAAAAACCAAAATAGAGTCTGGAGTAGGAGAGGCTCTCATGTGAAGTTAACGGCGTTCAAGTACTCTCCTGCAACACAACGCCAGGTAGCCCTCAGTAGCATCTCGCCTTAATGCTCAAGGAGTCGTAGTAGTTTAACTCAATCATATCTCATTTCTAAAAATTTTCACACGGGAGCGTAGCAAAGAGATTTTGGTTTGATCTAAGCTGCTCTGAAGTCAAGAAACGGTAGCCAACACTGCGCCTCGTTTCCAAGCCAAATGACACTTTTACGCACGGCTTTTAGGCGACTTTTTCTGCATTTTTTCCCCCACAATAAATGGGAATTAAAATATTTTGACACTAAAAATTCGGAAGTTGCTCTAATGGAATCGTACTTTGTATGATTATATTATTACTGGAAGTGAAGCTGTATTAACATTTTAATTAATATTTGGCAATCGGCTGATACCACCACTATCTAACATGTGCAAGGCTATTTTAATTTACAGTATATTATATTATTTTACATATTTATCAATGTCTAAATAAAAAACAGTAGCTCTAACGAGTCATTTTTCTGCTACTAAATTATTCTGTCTTGTGCTTTTTAGGTAAAAAAAAAATAGCGATATACAATATCAGACATGAAAATTGAAATCAATACAATAACTTCTCACTTAAACAATCAGTGAACGTGAAAATCATACCTGAGCTGAGTGTCTACGGTAAAATAAGTCAAATAAATTTTTAAAAAATATTAATAAGTGTGGGTTTTATAAAGATCTTGCGGTCTAATGTCTTGCAGCAGCAGCAGCGGATGCCACCAGCTCCTAACAGAAGAAGTCTGAGCCTGCAGGTTGAGCCGATATTTACTTATATAGGAATTAAAGAAACACAGCGTCTTCTGGTGGCAGATACAACGATTTGTAATGTTGTGATCCGTTTTATTCCACCGTGACTATGAAGTTATATTCCTTGTTTTATTTTATCAAATAAAACTTACATTTTTAAATAGTTTTTTTTAATTACTTTTATTCACTAAAACTAACGATGATGCACCTCAGTAGCAAGCTGTCAAACTGAAGCCATGACTCAGCAGCGGTGTGACGGTGTGGAGTGAAGTCCCGTTACTGCACGGACATGCAGATCACTGACAGTTTGCCACGGGGATCATCATGCACCACAGTTATCTATTTTACAGGCTTCTGGTTGCATATTTTACGGCTACCTGCATGCTATAATGATCTGTGCAGAGCTATTTGCAGAGCTGCATTGGTCCCATTTACAAAGCCCGCTGCACACTTGACACATAATTACAATCTATATCCTCCTATGGCCTTACAATTATCTCTAATGAAGCTATATTATAGCAGAGTCCAGCAAGCCTAAATATTACAGTTAGAATAAATTGTGCAGATGACAGCCGAGGTGCGCTGCGCGTAATTCACAGGCCATATAACCGCAGGTAATTAAAATTACAGCATGTCTCTGCATCCAAGGTAAATCTTGCTTATGCCTTCCTTAATTAGGGATTTTCGCAAGACATTCTTAATCAGCTAAATCAGTACCTTTTTACTGTTCTGGCACAAGCTATTATGGCCAATTAGCGGCAATTAGTCCAAATGTTCCGACTAATTCCTCAGAATAATGAGGACACTTTGAAGTGGCGGGTATGAGGATACCGAGACTTTGTTATCGAGGCTTCAGGTTGTTGTTTATGAACTGATTAGTGCATGATATAATCCAGAGAGCAACTCCAGACGGGGGGAAAAGAACTGTGTGAGATGAAAACTTAAAAAGAAGTAACCTGCTGTCATTATTTCCCATGCATTATATATTACAAGTATTTTAACATAAATGAAAATTTCACTGCAAATGTCTATAAATACATAATAAAGATAATTACAGCGACACTGTAGAGAGACAAGACAGTATCAAGTGCACCTCGATAGAAAATCAAAATTAAAAGTATGTCCATCAAGTGCAAATATGCTATTTTATACCGTCATAGATTCATCTCAATGGAAAAAAAGTGAAAATATCCGCAAACTTATTTTATTGCACATTTCTAAAGAAATAAAAATCGTAGTTTTAAGGATGTTTCATTATGTTATTTTGCATTTTAAAAAATGTGACATTTGAGGTTTCCTTTGTATTATCAATAACAACAAACCTGCCTGCTGTTCTTCATGTCTACAGACTAAAAAAAAAAAAGTCTATCAAAGGGGGACAACAATGGCCGCCCCCTGCTCTGACACTGTTGGCTCCTCTGAGGATTTTTCTTCCTCCAAACTCTTTCCGACTTTTTCCTGTTTTCTCAAACTCTGTCAACTCTTGTTCTACCAGGAAATGAGCATCAGAAAAAAAATGGACACTGAGAAGGAGGTGACAATGTAAGAGAGGAGAGCTCCACCATAACACATGAGATTTCATCTGATGATGAGACTCTTTCTTTCTTTCTTTCTTTCTTTCTTTCTTTCTTTCTTTCTTTCTTTCTCTGAAGTGTGCTCTAAAGGGTCAGACTCATCATTTATCCTCTCCAATCATCTCATATTTTAAAAAAAGGGACGGACATGTTTAAATTAAAGCGCAGACATTGCAGCAGTGACTCATTAGAGCGCGTGTGACTTTTTCGCAAAAACAACCCTCGAGCAAATACTGACGCATGACGTCACACGAAGCAGCCTCCGCGCGCGGCTATGTTTCTGCAGCCAATCAGCAGCTGCGAGGCCAAAAGTAAAGCGAGTGGAGGGTTTGGAGGCGTTTTCCCAATAAAGCACGACCCCTTGTGGATCACCAGCTTACTGCACCCAATGAACTAAACACGCCGTCCATCGCATTCAAGGACCGCAGGCGGTGAGAAATGATACCGTGTGTTGGTGCGCCATCTAGTGCACATCTAGACTGTCACGCTCAAGTTTTTTTTTTTTAAAGTTGGGAAATTATTCAGCAAAAATGGGGCAAAAATGATCAGCTTTTATAACTTTAACTGAGTGTAAAATAAGAGCAACCTTTGAACTTATTACTTTATATTGCTAACTTCTCATAATACACACAACCTGCTGTTACTGTATGCTCATATTCTGCTTCATAGACTCTGGTTACTTATTGTTGACAACTTGTTTACATTTCAGTGTATGTATAGGCCTCTATATATAGATACTGTTATAAGCTGTTTATATATCTGACATCAGTCTGTTATCATACATGCTTTTACTACTTAACTGCATGACTCCTTTACATTAATAATTCATACATTGCACTATTCCTCAGGGGGCTACCATAGTAATCTATCATATATATTAGATATCAAGCTGTTAGAGCTCTATATTTGAGTTGCTGCAGTAATTTATGTCTTAAATTTTGATGAAATTATGTTGCACTTTATTCTATCGCTGATAATTGCTTCAATGTAAATGTTGTGCATGGGACAACAACCCCAACTTAAACAAAGTAGCTTATATTCAAAGTTACAGACTGTAAGAGGGCCACAGGTGTTAGTAGACAAATACATTTTTGCAGTCAGTGTGTTAAACCTTGACTTTATGAACAAACACAAACAAATCCAGTGAGGAACTGCATGCAGGCTACTTATGATTTGGTGTCATTAGAGCAAATCATTAGTTTTCAAATATAAATCCAACAGGGCTATTAACAATACTTATTTTCTGACCTTTGACCTCACAAACATGCACAAACAACCCAAAAGTTTTAACTTTTAAAAGCCTGTCTCAAGACATGCCATCTTCATTTACTAGGATTAGCTTGGTACATTCGAATGCTGTTTCCCATCCCCTCCAAAATGATATGATATCACACAGCCTGTATTTTAACTTTATTGTTAAATACCAGTAAACTTCCGGAGCAAAAATTGTGTTTTTTATTAGATCACTGCTGTTATTGTAGTATCTAAAATAAATTACAGTGAAACTAAAAAAGGCACAACAAATATATGTAAAGTGAGACTATGTGGTATTATTCCAAGATATTTTTGATGCCCTGATGATCAGAAACATTATTTAGTTTTTGAAAAATCAAGAAATTCAAGATAAAAGAGAAACATCAGTGATCTTTGGGGTTTTTTTTTAGTGTTTAATTCATATGAAAGAGTTGCGTGGAAATGCTGCTAACCAAACACTCACTCAACAGGTTAACAGGCTGATTTTGTTCTTCTTCTAAAATTCCCCTTTTCCTCTCTTCAGTCCCTGTTATTCACCTGCAGATAATTTCGGCTGGCAGCACATCACTCAGATCTCTGGGACAGACATGAAATCAAAATTATTCTCACTTCAAAAGAGTGCAGATCTCACTCACATAGAGGCTTGTACAAATTACAAGAATGATCATTTAATAGCTGATGTTTTACATTGTTTATCAGACAGGAACACTGCTGAAATACTTCTGATAATGCAAATAACAGCAGGTTCTACAAACTAAACTTACACGTCTTTGTCCTCTCAAAGCATCTTTTCTTAAAGTTGCTTATAAAATTCTAAGTAAACTCACTTTCAGTTTCTTAAAAAGCCTTTTTAATTAAGCCATAATTCAGAATCTCAGCAAAGGACAGAAATGTTAAGTGTTAGTGGCCAGTTTGTGAAACTAGCACATTTTATTCCTTTTTTCGCTGAAAAAACTGTAAATATTTGAACAGTTGCACTGTTTTTAAAGGGATGAAGACTATTTTAACAAATTCTGTCCAATAAAATGATTCCAAAAGCCAGTATTTTGAAAAACTTAGGTGTTTGAAACGCACATATAACAGCAGAAAGACCACCAGAAAGCGATCTGTGCTGAAATCTGTCTAAAAGAGCCGGTTAGTTTGACTGTGAGGGCCATAAGGGCATAATATGTATTAAATGTATGAAACAAAACTTGACAAAACTCCTACTGTGGCCTAGTTTATGTGGACCTTATAACTTTGCTAAATGGGGCCTTGGGGAGGGCAGACCAGTGAGTAAAACTATAGGATGGGCCGGCTAATACAAGCCCATCCTTTTCAGACAATTCCTCTGACCAACTTAAAAAACCAATGGCAACCTCTAAAAGCCTGTCTTTGTCACCCTTAAACCCCAAGATGCTCTAAAACACCATTGTGCAGTTAAACCTCATAAATTTGTCGCAGGGACTGATTAAACATCACGGGAATTGAAACACTAAAGATTTTGTCTCGGTCCCTTTTGGATGAGGGACAATGGTCCATTCACAGAGAGACACGCAGACAAAAAGAGTGTTTAAGGGGAGATGCAGCGAGCTGAGGGGTTCGGCCAGTCCCCTCCATATGTGATACAAGGTGGCCCCAGCGAGGGGGACAAAGGGCCAGGTGACAGGGACGATGGGCTGCGGGGTCACAGGACGAGCAAACAACATTATAGTGGGCGTGAAAGCAGAAGACCCCCCTCGTCACCGATGAAATACTGACATGATTTTAAACGCTGAGGCATATTTTTCACGATATTTCAATGAGAGAGAGACTCGGTTGACTATTTTCACCTTTTGGAACATGATAATCAACATTACAGCCAGTTTTTCTCTGAATCTACACACACCAGTTGTCATTTCACTGTTAAACTGAGTTTATAAAAGTTGTCTGAGTGCACTAATAATAATTTAATAACTCATTAAAGCTGTGGTCTTTTATAATAATCAGCTCCCATAAAAATCTTATTTTTCTTGCATATTTCTGGCTATAAAAAGCATCACGCCTCCTAAATGCACCTGTTCTGCTATCTAGTAAAATATTTAGGACCAGTGCTGAGAGAAATTAGATAATCTGCCTTTAATTCAGCTTGTTGGACCCTTAAAAGCCATATTCTCCTCACAGTGCACAAACAAAGATTAAAGTCTGACTGTAATAGCTGCATTTATCCCTCTTGTCTCAGAATAACAAAAGTTAAATGCATAAGAGTGAAAAGCAGCTCATGGGCCCAGACGACAACAGGGTGCCTTAGTGACAGAGAGGCCGTAATGTTTACTGGGTATTCTTATGCTTAACCAACTCTAGTCCTTTCAGGAGGGATGTTTGCTCAGCTTCTGGGTGCATAATTAGTTTTTTAACATTATAAAAGCTTCCATGCTCTCCTCATGACCTGCTACATATTTGAGATTTTACAAGCCAAATATATTTTTGATTGCATATCATGATTTTTTTTAGACCATTGTACAGACGTAAAGCTTAAATTTAACACATTTGAAAGAGGTTAAAATGCTTTTTAGAGAAACAAACAAACAACTAAAACACTAAAATAGATTTTCAGAAGATTTGTTTGTGTATCTGTTTGTTTTATTTTCATAAATGGATCCAGAATAAACTTTTTTTCTGTGGCCAAACCAAAAAAAAGAAACACCTTACACATTAAATTTTAACTTTCAAAATATGAGAAACTTTTTTATTAATAATTTTGTTCACAAAAAGAAACAGAATAAAAACTTTAAACAAAATTTCCTTTAGGACAAAAAATATTTTTTCCTTCAAACATTCAGGCTAATAGTGGCTTCGCTGCTACCTCTTCTAGGCCTAACTCCGCCTAAAGCCTACTGTACCTTATTTGTCTTCAACAAAAGTTATTTATACAAATATTACGTTCAGACAGCTTCACTTATAAAATACAAATACATGATCTCGCTGGATAATTAAAAAAAATCTACAGGTATAAGAAAATATTAACAGTATTTTAAAAATAGTCACAAACACACGCAGGAATATCCGAATAAAAATGTGCAAAATATCCATCGCTCTATAGTGAAAATCTAAATGTTTAAGTTGCTCGAAAATTTGCAAAAAACACTCAGAAAACATTTGATGCAATTCTAAATGAGTTTGTGCATTGAAGTGAGGCCTTCACTTGAAAGAACCGAGGTGGACCGAGTCGCTCCAAAAATCCCTCCAGGCGAACGTGGAGGCCGCCGCGGTGGGAAAGTGCTGGTGGTACCTCGGAGGAAGAGCAACCGGGGACGGATGCTGCAGGGACGGGTATGCTACGGGGAAGGGAACAGCTGGAGAAGGAGGTAAACAACCAGCTTTCTCCGTGTCAAGTAAGCAGGTGTGGAAAGGTTTCCCATCCCGGACCAGAATCGGAACAACGACCCGGCGCAGCATCGGAGGCTGCGGTATCTCCACGTCCTGCAGCCCTCCCTCCGCCCGGCCTCTCTTCATCTTGTAGCGGTGGTTCTGGAACCAGATCTTCACCTGAGTCGGGGTCAAGCTGAGGAGCCGGGCCAGCTGCTCCCTCTCCGGGCCGGACAGGTAGCGCTGCTGACGGAAGCGCCTCTCCAGCTCCAGAGTCTGGGCCTTGGAGAACAGGACCCGGCGCTTCTTGCTCTTCTTGCTCTTGTCGGGCTCCGAATCAAGGGACGAATCATCCGGCTTGGTGGAGTCTGGGGAGGCTTCAAGGCTCCCTTCATCAGAAGCTGCAGAAGAAAAATGACAGAGGTTAATTTAAAGGTGAAATTGCACATTTTTAAGCCTTCATTCTTCACTATCTATCTATCTATCTATCTATCTATCTATCTATCTATCTATCTATCTATCTATCTATCTATCTATCTATC
>JAUZTA010000009.1:183234-195316 GCA_034780835.1 Ctenochaetus striatus
ACGACGACGGAGCAGATCCGGTGAAGCTAGACATTCAGTTATCAAAAATGCATTGTGTATCATTGAAGTTAAAAATTCATTTTTACTTTTTACTTAAGTACATTTCAGAACCTGTACTTTCTTACTTTTACTTGAGTAAAGGACTTGAATTAGTACTTTTACCAGTCTTTTTTTACACAAGTATCTGTACTTCTACTTGAGTAAAGAATGTGAGTACTTTTGCCATCTCTGCATAAAGTCAAGAAAAATGAGGCCACTTGAATATTCATGGCCTGCAGTTGAATCAGTCTGCAAAATTAAAAACCACCAAACAAATGTACAGTGGAGTTATTAGGAGAGAGTTACCGTTTTGGCTTTAGTCCAGCACTCAAATTTATGCTTTGAAAGGTGTATTGAGTTGTCACATCTTTATAGACAGGAGTCACACATGAGTGAGTTAAATAGAAATTTATCCCCTTAACAGTTGTTTTTCTCAGACGATCCGTTGGGTTTATGAGATGAGATAAAAAAAGGGAGATATTACATCATATATGCTGCAAATACAGACATCTTGTTTTAAAAAAAACAAACCAACTGTTGCCTACGTTCTTATCCGAGCTGTGACTGTTATTGTGACCATTAAAGCCGACATTCTTTCATATTTAATATGATGAAATAAAGCAAAGCTTTCCAAGTACAGTAAGAACGTTACTAAAGTTTAAAGAGGAATACATGTGATTGTCTTTCGTTTAGTTTGCACAGTCAGCTTCTACCTTCTGCCCATGCCAATAACTACATATTTTATCACACCTGAAGCCAATAAAATCAAAAGAAAACAACGCCTCTGTAATACAAAATGGCTCTTGAGAAGCCGTGAGTTACACAGGCTCGTGTTACCTGAAATATAAAGCTCTCACGGTGTCAGCTGATGCAGGTTTGTCAAGTCATTGGTAGCAGGCTGATCAGCTGATGATCCTGAGTTTCATCTACATTCCCATTCACACAACAATGCTGCTTTTTTAATCACTCTTTATTCATCAAATTCTTCAATATGAGTAAAACCGGGAGTTCCAGGTTCTGTTTAAGATGTAATAAAATCTGAATCAAAATCATGTTTACTTTTTAAATCATGCAAATTACCACGACTGTATTCTTACAGCGCATTCACACTCAGCAGTACGACACGTGGTTTACTCTCTTTGGTCAGACAGGTATGGTAATATTTTTTTAAATAAAACTCTGCAATTTAAGCTTAATTGACCCCAATTGTTACATAAGTTGGTTCACAGACCGTTCACGTTTATTATGTTGTCGACATTTAAATGTGTTAGTCATCAGGAATGCTTTTATATGTGTCTAACACCTAACAAAAGACTTCTTCAATTAATCCCCACTTGAGGAGTTTACTTTTCATGCTGTCCCATGTGAGATGACCTTCTTTTTAGGCAGTAAACATGCCATTATGACGAGATCGTACTTGCCATGTTTAATAAATGCTCATCAAAACATCTGACGAAACTGAGCAAATTCCTTTTTTTTCAGTCTGTCAACAGTACAAACACCACGTTAGAGTTGGAGTTAGCAGGCAACCACATAAAGAAGAAACAGATTTGTACAAAAATGTAAAATGTGTAATGAATTCTCTGAGCGTTCTCATGCATCACCTGTATTTGTTCATGAAACGGTAATGAAAAACGTACGTTTGGAGCTCCGCATTGACAGGGAAATTTACATCAATTTATTTGGCTGGTGAAGTTATTCTTGGCATTTGTCTTTGTTTTACCAGCGTTTGGCAGGTGAGCCGAAACGTAAATTTCTGACAGTGGGTGTAACGCTCTTCCTGGTCCAGTGTGTGTCTTTGTTTATTTTTCAGGTGAGAGTGTATTCAGGTGTTTCTGTTTCTGAGACTCACCACACCAGGAGACAAAGGGGTCAGATTCAGCAACTTCTTGTACTGCTCAAAGGTGAAAAACTGCAGAGGAAAGATCGGGATAAATGAGCTGTCAGAAAGCCACAGTGCATTCACACACTGACATCCCTGCACACATAACTCACCCACATATGCACACACACACACACTATGTAAAAAGCAGCTACCTTAAAACATTCAGGAGTAAAGAAGAACTTTGTATTAACTCTACAAGCACATGACCAAAACTTTCGAAGAGAGAAAAGTCTCGATGACGCAAAAAACGAGACACATCCACTGATTTGTTTCCGAGCAAAGGGCAAAATGCCAGCAGAGGCGTTTTAATCGGAGCTTTAATTTACTTTAATTCTTCGCTCCAGACATTTCTCACCATCAGCCAGCTTTGTTCGCTGTGTGAGCGATTACCCCATCTTCTCAGTGTGAGTGCTTATTTTTAAAGTTCACACATCCTCGTCTCCAGCATCTCATTACAGAGCAGCTCCATGCCAGGCATCAGTAGCCTCCCCCCCTCCATTCCCTGCACACCCCATTATATGCTATTATATGTTGGTGTGAAGTGAGACATGCTAAGTCTTCCTACGAAAAAATATCAAGAGATGGGGCTCAGGGGAAGGTTCGCCGTACGTGCTTGTGAGTTAATATTTGGTAGGCGAACAGAGCAAACAGGAGTGGCTGAGGAGGCAGACATGGTGGAGGGCGTCATGTGATTAATTGACATGTGTGTGCCATGTTAAAGCAACTGCGGTTGGAGTGTTTTTACATGGCAGCAGAGCAGTTCACAGTGAAACCAGAGCTTGAGCTTGAGGAGCTTTGCAGTTTCCTGTTTAACCGACATGCACATCCGTTATCTCACCTTCACGGCTCTCTTTGGCGTCTCTGCCAGGATCGGAGGCAGGATTCCCTTGTAGAAGCCAAAGACTCTGAGGAAGGAGACAATAAGATGTTATGAAAGTCATCTGATTACAGATCCTGTTAAATTCTGATGACTGATTAACCATTCGATACACTTAGGCAGAAATGCCAAACATTAACAAGTGATGATTCCTCAATGAAGAGGATTTGCTTTTCTTCTCTGTTTTATTTGATTTTTTAACTGAATATCTTCAGGTTTGGATTGTTTCTCAGTAAAAACAAGCTATCTGAGGTACTTTTCTGGACACTTTCAATCTTTTTTGAGATGGTTTTATTACACTGTGAGGTCATACTGTGTTTTGTAGTTATATATTAAAGGATCACCTCAGTAAAAATAGTGTAAATACTAATAAGTCCAAGAAAAGCTGCTCAGTCAGATGTTTTATTAGGTAAAGTACATTAGGAGTAAAATCCAGTTTATACTAATGAAGCTGGGCTAAAGACACACCACTGTATATTGCAACATGATTCAGCCTCAAAAATGGCCTTTGAAATAAACCAAATGTGCCTGAAGCAGTTTTAAAAAACAACCATAAATATCACTATAGCTGCAACCTTGTGCATGCATGGGTCCACTCGTTAATTCATTCACACAGGAGTTGGAGTCTTGTACCTCCAGAAAGTGGTCTGCAGCTGCAAGGACATCATTATCACTGCTTATATGGAACCACTGTGCTCTTTCTTGAGGAATAAGTCGAGCATGCCAGATCAGGTAAACAGGACAGGTGTAGGACCGGATGGTAGCCATTGTGGACTTGTGGACTGGAGCTATGTTATGGTGGAGGAGCATCACTCTTGTCAACTTCCCACCCCAACTCATCTTGAGTAGTCGGATCAAGAGACATCAGTTAGAAACCTCTGTAATAGTCCAACCCCTTTTCAGGCAGTCCATCTGCTGCAGATCTCACCGATTTGTCTTTCTTGGATGCTTGAAACACTGTTTTGATTGTCCTGTCTCTTGTTGAAAGTGGTGGACCCAAGTCTCATCCGTGGTTATGAATTACTGAAGAAATCTATCAAGATCCAACCCCCCAAAATGGCAAGATTATCCTGTGCCATGCTGAGCTGAAACCATTTATCATCAGCCCAAGGACTTTCAGGACCCAATGAGCTGACACCTTTGGTCATTTGAGGTCTTTAGTGGACAACTGCATGGACGTGATTCTAGACGAGACTCAGCTTTGTAGTCTTGTATTGGTGAATTGTTTGAACCGTCTGGATCATGTAACGGATTCTACCTATGGTCTTCAGTGTGGTGAAAGTTATTGGCCTTTAAGGACAGCGGTCACCTTCCAGGCTCCTTCTGCTGCGTTTGAATTCAGCAGCCCACTTTTTCACCATGTTGTAAAAAAGTTGCACCTTCCCACTGTGCTGGCTTCATGTCCACCTGAATTTTCTTACAAGTTCTTGAGACTGAGGTAGCAGATGATTGCACGAAGGTCAGTATTGTCCATTTTATTGAACAGTGCCGACGTGCAGTTTTCAATTAATCGAGAGAGAAACGCCAGACAGTTTAAAGTTATTAACTTCAAACTGTCTGCATAATCACTCAAAGAGTTGAACTGCACTTACATGTAACAGGAGCTGTATAATTCTTCTCTTTTTACCTTAGGCCAAAAACTTATCAATCACTCCTTTCAAACTCCACACCTTCTGTTTGTAATGAAGGCTTTCTGTCATAAATTTGTTGTCTCTGAAGGCAAGCTGATATATCCATAATGATATCATAATTCATTTTATCAGACATGACAGAAATATTTAAAAAACCTGAGAATATCTAATCACTTTTTAACAAGTTTAAATATTGTTAGTATATATGAGAAATATATGGTTACAAACAGAGTCAAACCTCTGACCATACTAAGTACAGACTTCAGGACTTCCAACCAAATGAAAACAGTGAGTATGTTGCTGCTGTTTGGCAACATGCTCCAACTACCAAGATATATCAGACCACAAACTCTGGTAAACAAGTTCTTCAGGAATCTGCGGAGGAAATGATTTAAGAGTTTATTTCAGCTTTTGATATACTGAATGTTTCAAAAGATGGTAGCTGTATAATTTCACTCAATTTGGTAGTTTGCCTTTGCTCAATCATACGTCCAACCATGACTTAAAGTGCACTTAGAGGCAGGGAAAATAATAAAATGATACAGTGAGTTATGTATATAAAGATGTATGGCTACATTTTACACAGTCTGTATTTTGTAAGCAATCCATTTTATAGAGTGTATTTACAGAGTAAATGGGCAGTCTGGTTGGATTGTTAGTTTATGCAAATTCCCTGTCAACACACTTGTTAAAACAGACATTACTTGTGAATTGATGTTTGTGAAATGTACACAATTTACCTTTTTTTTTTTTACAAGAGAGGGATTTTTTTGTCTTCAGTAAGTAAAACAGGGGGAAGAAGTACTGTTTTCCATTTTTAAAAAGCTGTGCAATAATAAATACTATAAGAGTGGAGCTTTCCCCTTAACACCCAATCAGTCTGTGATGCAGACACATTAGAGCATAGCAGTATGTGATCTGTTTTATTAAGAACGCACACAGCATGTTTCATATACATTCAAAAATTAGTACATGTGCATTTCCTTCCCTCTTAAATTTAGTAAAAACATGGGTGGAATAGCTTGTTTGTCAGTACCTGACGGATGATTTCAGTCAAATAAAATTACAAAGACACAATTGATTTTTTTAAAAATATTTTCTTTACAATGTATTTGTCCAAACTTTTGTTTGGGGGACAATAGAGTTTGAAAATTGCAGTGTGTAAGGTTCAGGTATGAAAAAACGGCACACCTAATACGCTGCTGAGTCATTCGCCGTTAGATAACAAACCGTCACTGGCAACAGCAAACTACTTTTACTTCTGCTCTCAGTCTTATATGTTGTTTTAAGGGGACTGCCTCAAAGTGAAACTGGTACAACAGGTCTCAGTCTACGAACAAGAGAGATGGTAAACACAGCATCATCTACTGGCATTTTTGAGCTTATAAAAGCTGTTCAAAGCACTGCAGAGATCAATTAAGTGATTATCTCCACTCTTTCTATACATGACTGACAACGACAGGGTCAGGTCAGGTCTACACAACACAGCAGCTTAACATTTAACATCAGCTACGCCTGCATGATATATGATACACAATACAAGATCACGTTAGGGTGATTCAGTTTTCAAGTATTTAAAACACTGAGTTCAGACTGTAAAGAATGTGATCAACAAGGTGTCCATTTATACCTCAAAGAACTGCGAGATCAGGGATCAACCACCCTGCTATGAAAAATAAAGGCTTTTTTTAGATTTCCACACTACGGAATGGAACATTCCCCCATGAGCAAAAGGCCTGCTCATGGAAAACGCTAAATGAAACTTGTACATAGCCATTCAAACCATTTTTTGAAAGTGGAACAGACAATTTAAAAAACAGCGTTTTTGCTGAAAAGCTTTCAAGTCACTTCAGTTTTTTATTTGATTGTTCGAATATGAATACCATCTGTACACTTTTCTCATTGACAACAGATCTGATGAAGAGACATAAAGCATCAATGGACTGTTGTATTATCTGGGTAGTCAGAGTCTAACATGTGTCATTCCTCTGAACCACAGAGCTCTTTTGTTAATGCAGAACAATTCACGCATCGATGAGCATCACTGTTGCACTGTCTGACGTGTTTCTTCGTGATGATAAACAAAAGGAACTGCAGTTTATTTGGAATCAAAGTTTAAAATACACTCAACATTTTGCTTCTTCAAAGTAGCAAATGTGTTTTGATCCACAGCAAAAAATGGTCCCCGAAAATATCAATATTTAGCAAACATTTCTCCAGTTTGAGTAATGTTTGCTAAAAAAAAAAGGTTTTTAGAGATTATTCACTTTATTTAAAATTAAAGTTAATATTTCATCAACATGTTTAAATTGATTTTTTCTAGTAACTATTTAAGTTTTATTGTCTTGATGAGAATTGTGTTGTTTTATTTGTTTTTGCTCCAATAAATATTAGTCAAAGAAAATAAAGGGTTTAAACACCTCTGGGCACTTTTTCATGTTTTTAATGAACAACATCTCTAATTAATAATAGGAATGTAAATTCATAGATATAAAGTTCGTCTTAAAGTCATATCGGCTTTTACAAATCAAAATTCCTTGTATCATAAACTCTGTCTTGTTGTTTGTTTATAGGCCTGTAAAAAAAAGCTGCATAGTGCAGCTTTAAGGATGCATGTCTTCATAATGAATGAGTGAGCTGAGAGCTACAGGCAGAGTGGGCGAGTCCCAGAGTATTTAGGCAGATGCTAACACACTGCTAGTTTTGGTCTTAAATCCACATACAAGAAAAAAAAATGTAGCATATCACTAATCCAGACTGGTGATATTCAATATATTTTTTAACAAAACTCATCAAAACTATTTTAAAATAATTTAAGTTCAAAGTAAAAATGCACAATTTATCTGTGAACGTGCGCAGAGAAGGCATCCCCCTCCATCAAGCTTGCTGAAGACAGAAAGGGAAAGGAAGACAGAGTGTGTATTGATACTGAACACAGATCTGTGGACAAAGAGGACAACATGGCGTGACCGACTGTATCCTATGAACTGCGGCACCAGCTCTGTTGTGGCAACATTGTCTACAAGTCAACAGAGATGATCTTGGTTGATTAGCTCCAAGTGTAAATATTTTCGCTGCTGGCACACCTTTGCACCGACTTCAACCTGAGAAGGACATTACACTTGAACAAAATCCGGGGCAGTGAGGCCGTCTCCAAAAAAACAGCAGTGAACCACAGCTAATTATCCAAACACTTGCCATCAGGTGATCTATTTAATCAACATCTGAAGTTACACAAATGATACTGCCCACGGGCAATCGAGCCATGGTAAACATACAGGAGTGAAGGATTATGGCCGAGGACAAACCCTCTATGAAGCCAGTAATTAATCCTTTATATCGTTTGTGTAAACAAGTTATTTCAGTCAGACGGAAGACTCTTCCCTCGGCTCTCTTTGTCCATGCAAATGGTGGCCGCAGATTTCCCGGGTGTGGTCAGACTGGGGAGCCACCAGGTGATGAAGAAGGAGTGAAATTTGTTACAGAACAAATATGGCCACTGGTGAGTGACCATCATTTGAATCCTGATTTGATTTCCAATGTAAAGTACACACTAAGTCCCTTTTTTGGCTTTCCTAAACAAATGGCCTCCTGACACGGAGCGAGGGCAGAGGGGGGGCAAGATGGATAAGCGTGTGTTTGTGTGTATGATTTGTCTTTCATTTTCATAAACCTTTCCTATTTTAACAGCCTCCATCCATCTGGAGAGGAGCATGTCGCTGACAGAAATACACTGATATAATTAAATGATTACATGAACTGGCAAGTAATATCAATTTAGTGATGTACGCGCGTAATATAAAAGATAATTTGCTTTAAAAGAAAAATAAACAATAACTCCTGAGAACAATCAATGTCTGCAGCAGGCCTAATTTTTAGTACAATGCCATGAGGAAACCCATGGGAAACATGAGCTGCCCCAGGGAACATTTTAACCCGTAAACAACAGCATGCTTCATCTGCAAATATTTTCACTTTCCCAGTGTGGACAGTAACCTTGACATTGTCACTGACAGGGACAACACAAAGGAATGACCAGGATTCAAGAGGTATATGCACAGATAACACAATTTTCTACCCCCCGGTAACATGCACATCAGAAGGCAGAAACTATTTTATGTTCATACTTAAGTAAGTCTAAAAGAGCTTAGAGAATAGACAATTTTTAAATGCAGTAGTTTCCAATACATGTTACTCAATAGGCAGTATGAATGTGGGTGGGTGGGGTTTGATTAAGGGAAAATGTTTGTTGTCAGATGCAAGCAGTGCATTTTTTGCAAATAAAAATATGTTTTAAAAGAAGCTTAGAGTAGGATTACATTTGACATTTAAGGAGGCAAAGGAATTTGTGGTGGGTTACTGATTATTGGAGGGGATTTTTTTGGTTCCTATGACATAATGGACCCACAGCTCTTTTTTATGGGGATCAAATGTTTTCATGTTGGTGCAGTCCATGCTGTGAAAAAGTGAATTAAGAGGATTTTAAAATACTTCCTTCTGCCTTAAAGCTTAGAAATGATCTCATTTCTTTCAGAAACATAGAGAGGTAAAATTCTTGCACTGTCTTATCATATTTTATGATGGAGCTAAAGAAAACTTTCTGACTGGAAATATCACAAACTGGCTTTGGATGTGCATGGCCCGGGACAGGAAGGCTCAGCAGCGGGTGATTAAAACCACCCAGAACATTGTAAGTATCCATCTAGTGAGCATCCGCGATATTAGTTAGATCCCTAGGTTGTTATTTTTTATGAACTTATTAATGAATAATCAATTTACAAGTACATTTTTTTGTTTAATTAGTAACATAAAGGGACTACAAAATACAGTTCAATCTACAACTTTGTACTGTTAAATGAACATATTGTTCACCTAGATTGTTTAAAGTAAAATCTGTTTACATTAATCTACAGTTTCATCTAGAAACCTTATTTTATAAAGAACTTATCTCAAACACACACATTTTTAGAGGAAGAACATACTGTTAAAGGAATAGTTGGACATTCAGTTAAAACATGCTTTTTCACTCTCCGAGTTCTACATAAATATGAAGCTATAACCAACAGCCAGCTAGCTTAGCTTAGCACAAAGATGAGAGACAAATGGAAGCAGCTAGCCTGTTCAAAGGTAACACAATGTGCCTGGGAGCCCCTTTGAAGCTCATTAATTTGAAGTATTAATTTAAGCAACACTTAAATCCTTCAATGTTTCTAAAAATGTCAAACACTAACATAATTGTTGCTTAATTCAAACCACGTCCGTGTAAAATGTGTAATCCACTGGACACGCTTATCTGCACTTCTTCATATATCCATGAATGTATATATATTTTTTGAATGGGTGGTCCCAGCTGGAGTCCAACCCACCCCCTCGACCCTGCACTAGTTTCAGGCATTAGTCATTGATCTACAGTACGTGAACCAGCGTGCTCTGCTGCAATGCATGGACCCTCTTAATATTCCTGTGGCCGTGCTTTGGGTCCCGACCCAGTCTCTGGATACCACACTGGTAAAGAATGCTCGAGAATAGAGTCTTTTTGTTTCCCTCCAGACGGAAACACTTAACACATGTTCCTGCTGCTACACCCACATGCAACAGAAAGAGCAGCGTGGCCTGTAAGGCAATACACCAACCATGAGCTGGTTAGCATAGTTCACACTGTCACACACTTATGAGCACATCCACAGGATTTCATGCTTTATTTTCCACATTTAACAACAACCTCATGCAAAATTGTCAGTTTTTAACCAGGATTAATCAAAACTATAAGATTTATTTCTTCATGTTTAAAATGTCTCAGCAAGATGCATTAAAGTCTATAGGTATTTTTATGGTATCCAGGCTTCAGACTGTCTGAAAGATGGTGTCACTCGTGTACATTTCCATGTCTTTCCTCAGTTTAATCACCAAGCTCAGGCTGCGAGCTCAGGTTTCCTCTCTCATCACCTCAGAGACAGAGTGAGGCCTGGTGTTAGCTCGGGCCTGCCACGAGCTGACGGGAGATGTTTATTTTTAATAATAATTCTACAACAGTGGGGCCTATTTGTATAAGTTATAACTAAGTGGTTTGGCCTGGAGGTAATCCGGGATGTGCTACTGGGGAGTGATTACAGCCTCAGCAAAAATATACTTTTAGTGATAATTGGTCAAAAAGAAAGTGGATCTTCTGTCTGTGGGGACGCTTTGACACATACAATGGATTTGTTATGTGAGCCTGTAGAAATAATATTAATAGCAATAACCGTCACAGTTTATGGAATAGATGCTGTGTGATTTGGCAACCATTTTATTGTGTCAAAGAGTTTTCTGGAAATTCATGCTGACCCACTCCCAAAGGACACACCCAAAAAGCATGCAGGCACAAAGGCATTAAATTTCCCACTGTGAGAGTGTGTGTGGGTGTGTGTGGGGTGAAGAGGGCTCAGCTACTGTAGCAGGATGGCTGTGTCAGTTGAACTACAGCCAGCATGCGATTTCCAACTGTCACAAGCTGGTCTCTCTCAACGTGCGCTCGCTCACACCTTGCAGCCGATCAACTTTATATCCGCTGTAAAGCTGTCGGCTCGCCGTAAACAGAGGGAGTGGCAAACACTTTCTCCTGCACCTGCACTGTCTCACAGTCCTGTCACTGGGCAGGCAGAGCAGGAGGGAGCGCGGCCCGAGGACTGTCTTTGGTTAGTATGTTGTGAAAGTTTTACATTTGGGTTTTTAAGTGAACAGCAGCTGCACTCTTGTCCAATTTGAGGCACAATGAGCGATAAGGTCTGCTGCAGGATATTTATGTGGGCTGTTGACAGACAAAACGGCTCTTTTGAAGGATCCAAACCTGTAACACTTTCCAGCCACCAGACAACCATTCATGGCATTTGAATAAAGTTGTTTGACACAATGCTTTTGTCTACATATGTGTTCCACACATACATCTTTTTAAAACAGATTATTTTGATACACAATTAAAAATAGAAGCTACACTATCAGAAAATATGAGGCACCTTTGTGGTGTTTGAAACTTGATATGGTTTGGTTACTGCCATTTATCATTGTGTCTTTCAGCATTTTCTTTATATGATCAAACTTTGTATTTTCTCATCTTTTTATGCATGCGATTGGATTGTTATTGCACAAATTGAAGTGAGTAAAGCCCTCTGAATTGAACTTTTACATAAAAGAAATGCCATAACACTTATCCATCTGCCACCTGACTGAAGAAAGGAAAATTACCTTTTCCTGTGCACAGGAAACAGGAAGACTGACATCATTGGTGTTTTAAAGAAACTGTATGCCTGACTTGTGAACACCTTTATGATTCTGTAGTTGGCAAGAACTGCTGAGGATAACGTACCCTTCACTGCGGATGATGGTCCGGAAACAATCACCCAGGCTTTTGTAGCTGGTGGGGTCACTGGTTCCCCTTTGGATCTGGAACCTGCAATGACAAAGTTCTCAATAAATATTACATACAGCAGCTCTATCTCAAACCAGCTGAGGTCCATACTGTATATGTTTTGACACCTGTGTGTAAAACACACTCAAAATAAATCTTATCTTACCATAAATGAGCTCATTTCTCTCCCTATTTCCCCCCTTCTCCCTTTCATCTGCCATTTTTTCCTCCTCTGCTAAGATGAGAGGCTCCTGCCATCAGGCCCC
>JAUZTA010000009.1:195326-208975 GCA_034780835.1 Ctenochaetus striatus
ACATTTATTTAACCCAACCGATCCAATTAGCCATCCAACTCCCCGGGATAAGGCCTTTTGTAGCTAGCTTTTCAGCTACTAACATGCTAGTAGGCCAATTGTAACAGCTCTTCAGTTACGTGTAAATTTTTAATATGATGGAGCCAGTCGAAGGACTTTTTGTTGTACAGCAAACACGCTGGTGCCTCCCTAATAAAGGCTGGTGAGCTGTGTGTAAATCTTTTACATGAGAGACCAGTTGGGGGAGAATGAATATAAATGGTGCTTGTTAGAGATAAAAAGTTTCAGGAACTGAGACGATAAGAAGAGATCTCATTACATGCTGCCACATGGCTTAGACACTGATCCAAAACGCTAACAAAACACAAGATTAAATAAACATTCTGATGAGATTACTGATTGATTTTGGACCAAGGAATCTATGCATTTATCAGAAAAGAATGAATGAAAATATGATTTGAAATGCAATGGATGCTCACTTAAAGAATTTTAACACTTTTCATGCAAACAGGAGAGAACATCAGTGATTCAGATGGTAGAAACTGAAGTAAAAAGAGTAGGAGGGGATGAGACAAGAGAAAGATTCCCCCCTCATATGGCTTCAACTGCCAGGTCACGAGGTCAGCAGTAAGTCGTCCATGCGGGTGCCTGATGGGGCCATAAAGGGCCCCCAGGTTCCAGTGGAGGGGGAGTTTAGTGGGGTGAGCGGCCTTTCATATCACTAACAGATTAACATCTTAGAGGGGTGTCCCTCAAATCCTATTTGGTGGATTCCCAAATAGCTTGTAACCCGTTCCTGAAAACCAGTTAAAACAGCATAATAAATAGATGTCTGACACCATATTAAAAAGAAGAAGAAAAAGAAGGACTGGAGGTATGAGGGGATGGCGGAATACGGGGTCCGGGGGGGGGCAAAGAGCCGGAAGATTTAAGACTACTGGGGCTTGTAAACATATTCAAATCTGGCTTAATTAAAGGCATATGATGCTGGGGTCAAGGATGGAAGAGACCTTGTCCCCAGTCTCTCCCTGTCTCCTTTGCTCTGGCTGCCTCGACACGAGCCGGTCCTGAGAGAGTGGGGTTGGCAGGGCCGCGGTCCGGTTCCAGCCCCCTGACTCCACTCGTGACCCTGGGGTCACCTCATTTCCTCATGGCCCTCTACTACCCCGTCATAAAAGCCAGGGACCAAACAGCAAGGCCCAGGGAGTGGGAGATAATGGGGAGGACCAGAAGAACTTGTGGCAGCAGGGGAACCGACAAGCCCCTGGCTAGGAAGCTGCTAATGTTGCTTGTCCTAGCAACCAAAACTTGAAAATAAGACTTAAAGCTTTAGTCAGTCATAGTTGAATGTCCTGTTTTAGATGTTCTGTACAGACAAAAAGCTTTAGTTTCTGTTAATAAGGCATCAGTGACTATATACTAGTTGGCTGAACAAGAGTGTAAAATAGCCTCCATGACTCTGGCAGATTCACTTGGCCTTGGAGTCGGTCATGCGGATCGTAAACTCTGCAGACAGATGACTCAAGGAAAACCCTGGGGTCCCCTTTGGATCCAATAGTTGCTTGTTTTGACAACTCGGTTTTGACTACAGTGCTGACTGACTGAAAGTATGATTGACAAAAGCATACAAAAGTATTAAACTTTCTGGCATTTTTACTTTTGCACTGAACCATGTTTTAGTTTTTGTTTTAAAGAGAATGCACTCTCAATTTTTGATAATGCCAACTCTATTTCTGTTTAAGAGGATTTACACAAACAAAAAGCTTTAGTTTCTGTTAATAAGGCCACAGTGACGATAAACCGGTTGGCTGAAGATGAGAACAAAACAGCCTCCATTGCTCTTGCAGATTCACTTGGCCTTGGAGTCAGCCATGCAGATCGTAAACTCTGCAGACAGAAGACTCAAGAAACACCCTGGGGCTTTTTTAAAACGCACAGCTCGAAACATCTCCTTCAATCATCAGGAAAAACTGGTGCAGATACTGTATACTCAGAAGTGATGAGATCTGTGAGCTCATCAAGAGAACCCCTCCTTTCATTTCCTTCTCATATCCCACTCTCTCCGTGTTTGTGTTTTACAGGCCCAGAGCTGCCCAGGTGAGGGTGAAGGCGAGGGCAGGTTGTGCTTCTGTGAACGAGACAACGGAGTAAATAATCCCGAAGACCTCGTCCACCTGACCTCCAATGCCTATAAAAGTACAAACTCTAGGCGTCCACAAAGAAGTCAAAAGGTAAATGAGGGCGGAGTAGTAGACCAGAGCCCCATTTTTTGTATTTTTATGGACAGGAGCGCGTTTTTTTGAGGGTCTTACAAGGCCGTGTCCGCTCCCAGACCCTGGTGGTAATGGGCTCAAACCAGGGGCCAACAAGACGGGCTGTCACCTCAGAGAAGACGAGATGTTGAGGTGAGCCTCATTAATGATGGTGTAAAAAAAAAATGCCTATGGGAAGGGTATAGGGGGGTTATAGGGTTGATCAAAAGGCAGAGGCTTGATGGGCCTTCTTTTAAAAAAGGCAGCCTATGCTTTTTAGGAGAGCTCTTAAAAAGTACGCCATATTAAACGAAGAATATTCCCTGGGGGGCACTCAGACCAATTTTGATGACTAGCTCATTTTAAAATTTAAAATTTAGGGTCTAATAAGCCTGATATGAAATCATATTTATAGCTATTCAGACAGTTCGACATATAAATTAACACCCTATAGAGAAGTAATGACCTATTCTACAACAGGTTGTTACCTCATGCTATCTTTTATACTGCAATATTTCAAATTGTGCAATTTTCTCCAAGTTTGAACATTATGATTTATAGGTGTTGCCGTGTATTTGGACTGGTTGCCACAGTGAGAACCTTGATCTACTCATGCCTTCCCTCCAGGAATGCCAAGTGCTTTGACAAAAAAAGAGAGAGAGAGAGACAAAATATATGATTCAAGACAAAGAAGAACTGAATCACCAGGGGGAGAGGATGAAAGCAGTGTCTCATGATAGATCTGGAGTACATAAGACAATCCAGAAGGCAACATAAAGGGGAAATCTATTTTTTACAGCCAGACAATTAATTTTAATGAGCAGGATCATAAAGATGGTAGAAGTCCATTGCATTGGTACATGAGGTTAAGAGCACTTTTCCGACCTAAATAGTCCAACATGGCAAATGCAGCCAATCGTGACTTTAGCCATCCAATTGTGCTTTAGGGCAAAAGAGTGTAACCACAATTAAAAGGGTCCCCTTTGGATCCAATTGTTGCTTGTCTTGACAACTCACTGTTGTTGACGAGAATGCTGACTGTTGGTTTGATGATTAAAAAGTATAAAACAAGAAATATTACGCTTGATGTTTAACACTTGGACTAAAGCACTACACATGCTTTTAGTTATTTGTTTAAGACATTAAGTTTTCACATGTAGCTTTTTGCTTAGACATAGTTGTGCACTTACTGAATGTCGCCTCGGACACAAGTTTCCTCACTGAAATGTAGACTTAAACTGTGCAATAATATGGAAAAAAAAATGCAAAGAAAACAAATATTGATAAATTGATTCCATTAAAACACTGTTTCAAGAAAACGTGTTTGAGAATGGCTGGAAGAGGGCAGTAAAGACAGACCTTTAGACAGAGGAATAGGAAAATAAAGTCAAGGGGTAGAAGCTGCAAGATGGGAGCAGAGGGGAAGTGATAAACCCTCAGTGCTTGTGACACGGCAGGCTGCCAGAGCTTGATCTGGGACCAGGCTAGGTTGGGTTACACCAACCCTGCAAACCTACAGGACTTGGGACAGGCCAGGTTATGGTGCAGGCTGGGGTTTGGATAAAGATGATAAAGTGTCTGTCAAAGGTGCTTTGACATCCCTGTGTCACTCAGGATGCTTTCTTGCTCTGATAAAAACGATTCCTCTAATTCCCTATAGTGATGTTGGGACTAGTTTGCGGGTCCAGATGTCTGCTCATATACTGTGACCCCTGTGACCCAAGATCAGACTGTGCTACCATGGAAGAGCAGGAAAAGAGCTGCATAAAACAGCACGAGAACGAGCCATAGGCAGGGCCAGGCCAAGACTGAGGCTCAGATGTTTTGAGCATTACAAACTTTTGCTGACTGACAGATCACTCTTTATGTTAGAGTGGACTGCAGCAAATTTAGAAAGCCACTAATGCTGAAGTGGAACACATAGGTGGAAAAAATGAGCAGTAATACTGACGTTTCCAGTAAGTGGTTGCATAACAAAGGATTTCTTGGGTGCTTAAACTGGGGTCTCTTAACCTCTGCCAAATGCTGTTAACTGGTACTACGGCGCTAATGTTAGAGCAATAATTTTAATTATAGTTTAACTAACATTAATAACACCATGGCAGATGTTACAGTAGAAGTAAAACATAAAAACTTCTTCTGCAAGTATTCCTAAAGAACCTCTTTAACATGAACTAAACTGGATTGATTCACAAGGTCAATTTAGGAGAAAGATGCAATTCTGGCCAGATGAAACAGAGAAAAACAGAAGCCGTGACTGATGATGGCAGGCCAGACAAGCTAGGTCAAGACTTTCCAGTGATAGACTGATCTCGGGTCAGTGACTTTGATGTGAGGAGATGCTGCAGAGTTTTGGAGTCTCTCTTGACAGCAGGCAACCACTGGCTATAACACAGTCAGCTCCAGACAGAACATAACTACCCTGCATGCTTCCAGAAGGAAACCTGAGAGTCACTTTAACTACACTTCACTGTCTCGTCTCAGTTCTGTCTCAAGACACCAAGATCGAGAAGTCAGCTATGGGTGCAACCAAGCACCCCATAGATGTTAAAAACCAATTAAATTTGCATTGTTGCTCTAAAATGAAAAATCGAAGCCCCCTTTTATATCCTTTACTTTATAAAAGCATTATGACTTGATGACTTTATATGCTTGGGGACACTTGTTTAGTTCAGAATCATATGTTTTTTAAGTGTAGATGGATGAGTGAAATGTAGAGAGAACATCACCTAACCATTCATGCATAGAGATCAATGTAAAAGGCTATTATCAAGGTCATCTTTGTCTGCCTTATCTACCTAACTTTGCTTTCATCACTTATCTAACAGCTATGTCTTTCTTGGACAAATGCTACCACTCGTTTTCAACCAGTATTGCTGAGTAAAACATAAGGATGAAGACTTAAAGCAAATGCAGACCATAGCCACTTTTACAGGACGCCGACTGTATCCTGTACCTTAGATCCAGTTATTTTAAGAGCAGCATGAGTGACATGAAGCATTATGGATCCAGACAGTGAGGCTGACCTCTGAAAGAAGCAGCCATGCACGGTTTTTAAATAAGCTTAAAATGTTTGAAATAGACCTGGGATTTTGAGGCACAGATAAAGGAATTAGAGAAGAAGTGTAAAGCGTGCTGCGGGCTTTTTATCCAGGTTGCTGCAATTCTGACCTGATGAGCCAGACGGTTTGTTAAACAGAACCATCTGGAAAGTCATCCTTCGAATCTTTTTGGAAAAGGTTAGGGTCTTTCAAAAATACTTGATGTGACTATCACGGACTAACTTCAACCATTCAAGTGGATGAAGGAACCTAGCCGAAGCCAGTCAGGGGTCAGGGGAAAACATTGTTTCCCTCGAGGAAAACTTCAGTGGTGTTCTTATTCTTTAATGAATACTTGGCAGCTGATGCCAAAGGATCCTCTCTACCCTCCCACCAAAAAACTTTTGTTGTTGTTGTTATACTTTGCTTCTCCTGTTGTCTTTACAACCACTCCCTTGGCTGCCAGTAGGTCTTCCAAGGACACAGATTGGTCCGAACCACACCTCTGTGGTTCAGCCACAAAAACATATCTTGCAGTCTGACAAGATGGATTCTTGGCTCAGATGATCTCATGGTATCTCCTAAATTGAGCTTCTTGAAGGTTAATTGCATGGCTGCTCATGCCAGAAAACCTTTGTAAATATGTCAATAATTAGCTTAATTGTCTGCAAAACTCAAAGGCTGAACACTTTCTCTTTCACCTTCTAAAAACAAACAAAGATAACCAGATTATCAACATATTTTCGTATACGAGAAAGACGAGGAAGGAATCAAAGCTAGCAACACACGTGCAATGGCCACATGTGGCCACAGTGAGAAACAACATTATCTATTTTCATCAACCTCTCCTTAAGTGCTTGTTGTAAAATTGTTCACAGCACCATTTCAGACAGCAAGTGCACCTCCCACAAACACAAGAGCGCAACTCGTGAGTGTATGTATGTAAACATTCACTGCTTGTGTGTTGTAGCTGCAGGGACAATGTGAGCCTTCAAGTGTGTGTTCAACAGTTCAAGTGCAGATTATCACAACTGTATCAACAGAAGTGGAAGGAGATTGTGGCTGTGCTACAGGCAATAGGTGTAAATGTCAGCTCGCTCTTTAACAGTTTGATTTGCTGAATAAGCAGAAGTGTTCCTTTGAGTACTGAGTTGAGTCATCATTTGAATTTGTCAGAACTCTGTAATGCCGGCAACTACTGCAGGCAGGTCATACACTGTTCAAGCAGCAGTGCCACAACAACAACAGCATTTTTTGCCTAATTTAATGACTCAGAAGTGTGAAAAGTTGCTTGCAACAGGTTGGAAAAGTGTAGATGGGGGGCGGGACAGGAGATGTATAAGCAAACACGTGTGAGTTCTGAGAGTCCGAAAGAATGAGACGGGGCAGCAGGGGGGCAGTACCATCGTTGCAGCACAGTCAGGGTCTAGTGAAATCAAAGCATACAATGCCTCCACTCTGTAATTAGTGTACTGGAATGTGAAGCCAATTCACTGATAATGATTACAGGTGCTCTAGTACGACACACACTGACATGCACATCTGCTCTTTATGTGTACCTCCATCTATAGCTGAAATTTCGAAATCCATTTGTGACTGCTAGTTACATCTCTAACATCTGTGAGTAACCACAGCAACATCTGTCGCAACATTAAAAGTAATGGGGTAAGGTTTTTAAACTTTATTTCTCTCTCTTCGCTTTTTGCTTTTATTAGATAGTTGACAAAGAAATGACGTTACAGTTACATGATATGCATCATATACTGCCGGGACCACCGGAGTGCACCATTTTTAGTAACCAAGTTTTACAACATTCTGGAAATTAGAATGGCTGAATTGTCATGTGAATCTGAGAATGACACAGTTTTCTCAAAGTCTTTTTTCAACAATTTAAAACCATTTTTAATTTTGTTTGATTAAAATATTTTAAAGAGGTGAAGGGGCAGACGTCTCAGATTTTTTGTTTTTTGTAGGGCACTTGATATTATGTTCGAGCTATTTTTTTGGACATGTTGATGGGGGTCTCTTTGGAAGAACTAACAACATACACTTGAACATATTTTTAAGAGCCTTCGTTGAACAAAAAGAGCATTAATTGCAAAACTCATAGAACAGGTGCAAAATTCCACAATCTTAACGTAATTATGGCCACCGTTCAGGTTGGTATGTTGCAATATCTACCTCATCGTTTGTGCATCTTACTCATGATCACAGCAATTGAACTTTTAATCTGATTGGACTATTAATTTATCCGTGACACATTTTAATACACAAGACTAAGACATCACCTCAGAGAGTATGACTGGAATGCAAAAGCATTTAGTCCTGCCAAATACGCTATTACGCTGTGCTCATGAAAAGACTTGCTCTCTACCTTTTGCACTCGACTCACCCTTGTTCATGCTTGTGCACTTAAGCCATGCACAGTGCTCAGTTTATCTTGCACGCAGCCTGCATGTGTTTGGCTTTACACTGTGAGTAAAATCTTACCCTGCAGCCTCACAGTGCCAGGGGGATTAGGAGGCGGCTTGACGACCGCTGACCTGACTGCTCTTTAACAAGGCAAGATCAGCTATCAGGCTGCTGCTGCTTTGTGCCCTGCTGTTTGAGGGTTGTGTCAGGGATTCCTCCATAAGTGCACTGGGGTTCACCAAGCAGTTGGGGGCAAACGGAGGTGGAGGCGGGGTGAAGCCTTTGGGCCATCCTCAGCGCTGTCACACGTTCCCCAAAAAGACTGGACGTCATCTGTCAAAGCCCTCATCAAAGATCACTTTCAAGCCCCCCAAGTGGGACACACTTTCATGCGTGCTGTGACCAAATGGAGGTAGTGTTGCCATGGATACTGCCGCGAGCAAGAGCCGGTACCAGGTTTTTCCAATCAGGCTTGAAACAGGCTACTGGCAGGCTTAGTGGTTTGCAATGACTCTGACAGCCATGTCATACAATACAATTTACAGAATTGCATAATTCAATACAAATCTTCAAAAACACATGTACAACAGGGATTTAAAACAAAACATTACATAATCGCTCAACAAGCTACAAATTCAGTAGGAGTGATGGAAGTTTAAACAATGCGTTCAACATGTTGTTGATGATGTTGTTATATAATATGGCTTATATTAACAAAAAGTAGTGGCGGATTCAACGTCGGGGCCAACTGAGATGGTTGTTGAAAAACTTAAAACCACAGAAGACAGAATGTAAAAACAGGAGTAACAGTTAATGTGGGAGGAGTTGAAAAAGTTGGATGAAGAGAGGTTATCTGAGAGGGGGAACAGACGATGAGCAAGGCAAAGAGAGGGATATCAGAATGGGAAAGCATGGAAGGCAAAAACAGTGAGAAAGAAAGCGTGGGTGCGGAGGGAAAACAGAAGGCAGAGGAGGAGTGGCTCAGTCAAGAGTTATTGCACAAAATCCATCTCTGGGGCTCATTATGGCAAACACATCAAATCATATGCACGCTGTAGCTGCAGGAAGTTCACGATGACAGGAGGAGTTGTTCAGGGAGGCACAAACACGAGGGAGGCGGGGCTTCACTGTCGCAGCGGAAGTAAAAGGGGTGATGGGAAGCTGCTTTCAGATGAGTATGTTTGCGCATGTATGTGTACAAGGGTGGAGCTCCGTGTAACAAGATCTCGACATGAAGGGAAATGCAGGCTCAGTCCAACTCTCTAATGAGAGGGAGAACCTGATCAGAGTCAGATGGGGTGCCCCAAGCGCACAGCCCCCTGCAGAAAGTGCCGCCCGACACCCTTTGTTACCTCCAAGTGAGCTGAGACCAGCCCATGAACCATGTAACTAGGTGGTTTCCAGGTTAATGAAAAGCTGTAACTCCGGACCCACTGTCTCTCTTGGCTTAACTGACGACTGCCCTCCCGCCCCACACCGCATGGCATCCCCCATCTTCACCCCCACATTCCTGCCCCTACTGATGGAGGAGGAGTGGAGGGGGGTGGGGGCAGAGGCAATTAACGCTTTACTTTGTGTGAAGTATGCTACATTTACAGTTTAGGCTGATTATTATCCAGAGTGACTCACGATAAGAGAAATGTTTCCATTTCTGGATTCACTTTTTAAAGTTTGTACTGCATGTAGTATTAAAAGCAACAAAGAACAAGAAACAGAACTGCAGCAGATGTGAAGTTACATGTGTAATAAATAGTTCAGAAAAACTAGTCTAATCATGAGATACAGACTTTTATCCAGCATGCAATGCGGTTTTCCTCAAATGACTTTGGCTATTTTGCTGAAGTGTGTGATCTCACTAAAAGAAATGTACAATCAAAGTGAGGATTTTCTGATTTTTCTCCACTTAGCAGCATTAAAATTGGAATATATGTGGACTGTAATTTCAGACAAAACAAGCACTTGAGATTTGTATTTTTCACTGTTTCTCCAAATTTTATTAAGCGGTTGAATAACTCATACTTAAAATCTTCATTACAGCCAATATTTAACCAGAGCAAAAATATTTAATTGCCATATTTTTTTAGGAAAGGCAAAATTTTTAAGTTAAATGTGAAGCATCCATGCGCTTTTCTGAAAATTGCCAATACATTTATACAAGTTCAGCTCCTTCACAACGATGAAAGAGGTAGTAAGTCACACTGATGGAAGGTGGGCTCCGCAGGAGTCCCTCAGATGTAAGATAAATGTACTTGTTAGCAAAGGTGACTGAAGGGGGTCATGGCTGGACTGGTCAGTGAAGCGACACAATGGGGAGTAAAAGTGCAACAACAAAGGAAAAAAGAACCTCTGTGAATCATCTGACCATACTTTCACTTTTTACATCCCACATCTAAAGCAATGCCCGGTGTGGTCCAGTCAAACTTAACATTATTACGCAAAAGTGTTTGCCCATCAGCATTTTTAATAGATACCCTGAGCTGGTAATTTTCTTGTAATGGGCCTGCTTTCCTACACTGCTTTTAAAAACATTTCATAAGTAGTCGAAGTTTTGTGCTATCAATCACTTGGATGGTATGTGTCACCTTTTTTTCAAATCTCTGGAACAAAGCTGTCCATTAATCTGCCAAAGCGGTCATCGCCGAGGATGAATCACTGTTTTTATAACGGAAAAAGCTGCCAAATGCTCCTTTTTGATTCATAACGGCAGTATTTGGCCACTGGTGGAGTGTTTCTCCACCAACTTCTGCAGCTAATCCTAAATCTGCCTCCCCCTTCTCCCCCCACTTAGAGAAAGAGGAGAAAGATAAACCCTCATGTGGAAAATAAGTAAACATCAACCCCCAGGTAGGTAAGCATTTATTTAAGTTTACCTTGCAAGAAAGAAAAAAGAAAAAAAAAGAAGAAACAAGAAAAAGAAAGGGGGAAAAAAATCCCTTTGATTCTGAGTTGGTGGAAAAAAGTAAATTTACTCCAGTCGGTGTTCAATTTGGACCGGTGGACATTAAAGCAGGAGCCAGTGCCTAATAAGAGCCATGCCTGAGCGAGCAAGAGAGAGAGAGAGAGAGACCCAGTGGAGGTGTGTCTGTGTCTGACTCTCGGCTCCAAGGTTCCTGCTAATAGATTTCAGCTCCCTCAGTGTCCCAATTAGCTGGTATGTATGCTTGGTTTATGATTTCATGTGTGGATGTTATGTGTGTGAACATGCATGTACAGTTTACATGCATGCAAACTGTATCTCAGTATGCACGGTACGTGTCCGTCTGTGTGTCTGCGATGCAAAATGAGCAGCAATCTCCGTCTTGTTTAGACACTCTTGACGTCATCCAAAGCTCCCAATTAAAAAGAAAAAGGCTCCTCTGTTTCTTGCATTTTGTTAAAAAATAACAAGAGAGCGCCCTGAGCCAAGACCGAAAGGAATCAATTTACACAGACCCGTTCTCAGCAACAAAATACCTATCAACATAAACACATGGCGACGCAAACAAAGAAAACAAACAGATAAACCTGTCCAGATTTAGAGAAGCTTTTACCGCTTTTTAAGGAAGAGTATTACAAAGAAAATAGAGAATGCACTTTTAACCCTGACCCCGTGTGAGGACGGACAGGCAGAGCTCAAGACTTACCTGTAATAAACCCCCATGGCTTCTACACGTGACCGTAAATCACACTGTGTGCCTTCAAAGTATCAAATATCGACTAATACAACACCGCTCACCCCTGGCTTTTATCCCCACGTTTCCGTCCCTGTGTTCTGGTGGTGGCACGGCCCTTCAAAGTGCAACCGTTTCACTTTTTTAAAAGGCACGCCAAGCAATTTATTTACCAAGAAACTGCTGCCGTAAATGACAGAAAAAGCAGTGCAATTTACTGACAAGTATGGAGCAGGGGGGCTCAGAATGAAGCCAGAGGTCTTGGCTAGGCCTGTGAAAGACTATAAAGCTTTAGTAGTAGCCCACGACCTGTTTACGGCTGGCTGAGACACTGTGGTGTAAGTTCTCCTGATCACTCAACAGCTCAGACGGCTGCCGCTCTTGCATAACATACAAACAGGAGATGGTAACGGAGAACAAGCTATTAAAATGCATCCAGTGCATTTAGTGGCATCTGATTCATCCTGCATGTCCTTTTCTTTTTTACATAAACCGCAGGCCATACCAAAGAAAAAAAAAAGACCAAAATAAAATAAAAAAAAAGGTCTGATTCTTTTTTTCTTAAATTAAGTAATATAGTAAAAATCTTAAGTGATTTGCAAACATAAAAACATCTAAGGTTAGCATTGTGTGGGGAATGACTGGGTAAATGATGCATTTTATTTTCCACAAAATGTCTAAGGCTCTTGGCTTTGGTGCCCACTTGTGAGGAGAATGAGTGCAGAGCTGGCCGGGCTTGCTGAGCTGGGAAAAAAGACCTGGTATGCTCGGAACTTCACTATACAGACCCAAATACCCACCAAGAAGATTCAAGGCAGATGTGGACTCAAAACTGCTTTTCTTGTAAGTAGCTTATATGCTAGGTAAAGTTCCAAAAATATGAGTTAATGTATGACTTGTTCAAGGCTGAGCGGGAGGCTTACCTTGTCTTCACTACGTCGAGGGGATGCATCAAGCAGATCTCTACCAGACCTTGAAAGCAGAAAAAGTCAGAATAAGTTACTTTAATAACACTGGACATTTAAGAGAATGCTGAACAATTCCAAGAGATTTTTTCCTGTCCATCAATACCTGGTATTGGAATGCATTAGAGCCAATACAACTGGTCCATAAATTATTAAATATAAAGATTATGAGAGTGGAACTGGAACTTCCAGGTTCTGTTTCAGAAGTAAGAAGACTTCATTTAAAATCAGACCTAAAAATCCAGCCTTGGAACATGACTCCAAGTTTAAATCCAAGTTTAAAAGAAAAGGTTGACCAAAAAAAGTCACTTCACACTGAAACATTTAAATACTTCCTAATAGTACTTCCAGTGCCTTCAATGTGAGGATTTGTAGATTTTCTCTGACTTAAATAAATTAAAAGTGAATATTTTGACATGAATTTTGTCCTTTCCCTTTCTTCTTTCTTTTTACAGTGGGCACATTACACTTACTGTACCATCAAATCCGCAATAAAGACTCCATGTGAACTTGTGCATATTTGTTAAAGCCCTGGAGGATCAGATTTTATTGTATATCTGATGTTTAATTTCAAGTATGACAGTGCCCATAAAAATAATCTGATAAGATACCTGACTGCTACCTGAGGGAAAGGTCAGATGATGTTTGAACATGTGATTCCCCTGATTTTAAAGCAGTTTTTTTTTTCAGTAGCCGTGTTGCGAAAAAGGAATTTCTGTTGCCATCAAATAGTTTTGACAGACAGTTTGCACCAGCACTTCCAACAGATCCTTATCATCACTCTGATCATCATTCTGCCCGATTCAAATGCCAACTACTTCAGATATTTTTGCTGTTTTGAGCCTTTTGCCATCCAAGCAAGAACATGGGTCTAAATGAGTCACAATGTCATACTCAAAATTCCTACTATAAATTTAACCATGAGAAAAAAACTATAATCGTCTGCGCTTTAAAGGGCTTAACCCACCAATCATTTCATATCCATGCAAACCCAGTACATCACCAATGTGCAAGCAGCTGCAGAACCAGTGCAGCGCGGTGATCGGCGAGGGACTCTGAGGTTCCACACACACACGCTAACTATGTGCATCTGTGTTGAAAAGCCACTGCTTTGGCACGGAGGCCTTGTGACTCAATCAAGGTTTTTTTTCCGTTTTTTTTTTTTTTTAAACTCACATTTCTCACTGCATCCCTTCACTGGTGCTCTGAGGGCTTCCCTTGCAGATTCCAATGTGTGTGTACACAGCTGCTGTGCAATATGGACTTCTAATTTGCTCAATTAAACATATTGTCTATAAAAGAATGTGTCTTCTGGGGTTTTTCCAGGGA
>JAUZTA010000009.1:251708-267717 GCA_034780835.1 Ctenochaetus striatus
CGGGAAATGCCAAAGTGGCTGTCCTGTGAGGTCCTGTCTGCAGAGGTCGGATGAAGACATGCATTGTGTGTATGATTCATATGCCACACTGAATTAGTGTACAACAAGGGCTGAGAGGAGGCAGATTGAGCTGGAACATTAGAGGAGAGGGACAAGGCATTTGTATTCTCCTGTGCTGGTAATACATGGTAACAAGGGTGATTTGCACAGCTAAATCAAAACCAAGTGATGGTGACATTGAAATCTAATGCATCTTTAGATGATGAAGCTCTTCGGTGTGTTTCACATCGAGGCCCACTGCAATCCATTTGCTTCTCAGGAGACTCAGTCACTCGAGGTAACATGAAGAGTTAGTTAACCTGTGAGAGCGTGCTTGAACCCTAATGCGCTGCAGATGTAGTAGTCTTAGAAGTCACACGTTTTATTGAAAGCTTGCTGCACCGCTGCTTCGTTATCCCCCATCCCTTAAAGGAAATGTTTAGAGAATCACAATTAAATTTATTTATCTGGGGATGTAAGGCATGATGATGCAAATGCTTTGATCAAGACACACACATTTTGAGTTAAAACAACATGACCGTTGGGTTATTTGAGACCATTTAGGAAAGGACGGGCCGCAAGTCACTAAGGCTGCACTTATGCAGGATAGGTGAAAGATGGATGAACGATAGGGGACTTCTGTTAAGGCTTCCAATGTAAATGCCTGCCAGCAGCCATATTACTCATGTATTTGGAAGGTCTATTATGAAATTGGCTACGCATTACAGGGATCTAATGTGGGCTCCTGGCAGTCCTGCACACTGCCTGCGGTAAGGCTATCTAACACAGTCAGTGGGATTTATCTGCTGTTATGATCAGACCCACAGCAGACCTGCCTAAACACAGCTTATCTCCCCCTGCATCCAACATCACATCCAGCCCCGGGGGGAAAAGGTTTGAAAGAACGCTCAAGATGTGCGAACAAGTCCCAATCAGATGATTCAAACTGAAATCATACGAGAAAGCAAAATCTAGACCTGACAAGCATCTCTAATTCTTTATCACCACTCCTCATACGCCCACCCCAACCCCTTCTAGGCTCCTCCCCATCCCCCTTCCCTCGCTCCGACCCACTCCCACCCACCCTCCCCGGCTCCATTGCTCCAGGAGATCCTATCATTTCTCCCGCAGACTAGATTTCTTGGGTGACTTCAAAGCTTGTTCACTAAGTGTTTAGAAGAATGCAATGGAAACAGGAAAATAATGTTCTGATTTCTGTAAACTTTATAACATCTGCTTTTGCTTAGTGCCGGTGCAGTGTGAAGCAGGGGCTCCATACTGTGCTCAGTTTGGGACAGTTTTTCCCACAGTTTGAACAGCATCTTGCACTCTAGAGAGCAATAAAAAAAAAGTGCGTCTTGAGCATGAGGAATATATTATTACCTTGACAAAAATGACATTAATGAAGCTTTGGGAAGAGCAAGAGCTTGTTTTTTTAATTACATCCCATTTTCAGCCATGTCACAGACCATTTGAGAAGCAGGTGAGGATGAATCCCACAAGAAAGGTAATAGTTTAACCTTGCAAGACCTAATTTCCATTGCTGTTTACATAACCCTCATCTTTTGAGAATTCAGAGGATGCAATGAGTATATTTCCACCGAGAGGGAAAGGAACCAGGCGAGGCTTTGCTTGTGTCCCCAAAGGCCTGTGAGTAATGTTGCTGGCACCGTGCAAGCATACACACAGACTAACGCTACCTCCTTGTGTATACACATGATGACAAGCCGTTTTTAGGGCCAGGCCAGATAACTCCATCACAATCTCCCCATGCTAACAGGGCAGCATGACAAGAGCGCCATGTATACACACACACACAGCATCCGAGTGGCAGCCTGAGGGCTCCTGTCTCCTTTCCCCTAACTCAATCATGCTCAGGTTTCACTCTCGCCCATCCGAGGCTAACTCGCTTCCTCTCTCTATCCCCTCACGCTGCCCCCCAATCCTAAAAATGCTTAACCCACATGCCACCCATACAGTATCACTTCTAAGTTCAAAATACAGAAATGCAAAGAAAAGGCCACAGTGCTTTCTAAGATATCGAAAATATCAAAACTTGAGTTACTGAAGTTAGTGTATATTTAAGGAATACCAAACAGCCTGTGTAGCCTTTACTAACTCTTTGCAATTGTTCAAACAGTCACAAGCGGAGGACAGAGGAGAGTAAATTTCCGTCAGGATTCAGTCCCAGGCCAACAAGGACACATGTGGAGCCCCAGAAGTCATTAACCGTAAATTCTCCATGAACACAGTCAAAGGAAAAATCCTCCCTAAATCACTCTAACACTGCTAAAGAAAAATAAGCATTGGCAATACACCTTGCACGTCTCAGTTTTTAGTGTTTTGTTATATATTTTTGGCATATTCCAGTAAAAGTACCAAAATACCACAAACTTTAAATCACATAAGGCTATTTCCAGTTCATCTGGTAAGTTAGCAAAATAAGTTTTTAAAAGAAATTAAGTTCAGCTGTTTAAAACATAAAATTGTATGATTTTTGGTGTCAGTTCCTTAGAATTTAAAAGCAAGGGCATCTTTCATTTTACCAAAATGCACTGTGACACTCAGAGTGTTTGTGAAAAGATTCCAGCCAATAACAACTAATTCTTAAAACACACTTACCATAACAATTTTTGTATTGTAATGATTTGAGAGCACTGCAAATAAACAACAAATGACAAGTTTTACAAAATAAACAAATTTTGGCTGGGATTGATTTACCATTTCAGGTATTATTCAAACATCTGCAAGATGTCAAAATTTTTGACATTAATTTTTAAAAAAGCAAAGTCTTCCTAGAAGATAAAAAAATATGCATATGAAAACTCCAATAAATTAGCTTTGGAGTGTAGATAATTTGTATTAAAATTCACAGCATACCGGCTCAGGGGTTAGCACTGTCACCAGCACCAAGGTTCAACCTGGCTGGAGCCGTTCTGTGTGAAATTAACACGTTCTTCCTGTATCCACAAAGAGCTCCTCTGGGTGCTCGTGTTTCCTTCCATATTCAAAAGACAAGCAAAGAAGTGAACTGCAAATTCTAAATTGACCGTAGGTGTAAATTTGTTGGTTGCTACGCAGTGTGTACCTATCCAGGGTGTTGGTGGTCAGCTCTCCTCACTCTCGTCATGTTGAGGGTGAAATCTGACTTCTGCTATTCTGCTGGAGCACACACTTTCACTCTCTAGCATCCATCATTGGAATATGTATGGATTAAAAAGCAAAATGCTCATGGGAGCATCGCACAAGTAACACAAATGGTCACTTTGGTTAGCATGAAAATACCACAACAAGCCTGGCTTGCACATGCACAAAAGCTGACATAATGTATTCAACAAGAAATACATTGCCAAGGGTTAGTGGGAAGTGGTTCATGAACACCACAAATGCATTGGACAGACTGATACTGATTTAAATACCTGAGAACTTTTTCCTTACACATTACAGTATATTTCATTGACTTACACAACACACCACTCTAGGTACTCAGAGGTTAACTCAAGCTGAACTAGGCCACAAGTGGGGAGGACCAAATCCTTGTCAAGGCTCTGTGAAGTTGAACATGTGCTGACTCCACCCCTGCTCGACCCTGATCTGGTCTCTGTTAGCTGTGACTTCACACATTTACTTGTAGGAAATGTGACAATGCCATGTTGTTTACAGCATTGTTGTACTGCACATGTATCAGGGTTAATGACTTGCAGATGCAGTGTCAAGTTTGTTTCTAGGAGCGAACATGGTGTTAAACACTGGACATGTTTGGAGGATCAAGTCTGTTGTATTGTCAGACACAGTGCAACATGCCAGGCTCTGAGGTCCGGTGTGGGATATACACATGTTCACTTGGCTCTGATGCAAGAAAACACTTATTCTTACTAAACTGAAACATTCTCAGTCACCTGTATACAACTGTGCACTGTTTAAGGCAAGCACCAATGCATAGGTGGAAGGCTTTACAGGTCTAAGCTTTTTCTCGCTTGTTTTTCAAAATATTCCTGCTGTAGGACAAATGCATATGAGAAAAAATAAACATGGTGGAGAAAGAGGCCAAAAACAAATTAACTTGAGTGACACTGAGGAGAGGAAAAGCCCAAATACTGAGCTGAGGAGAAACACAAAAGCTACACACAGGCAGACTTGACTTCAGCTCACAGAGAGAGACACATATTTTCAAAAATTTTGGATGTCGCTGGGGTTCACTTAGAGTTGAAATTTAATCTCAAATCTTTATAAGAAGTGCTACTCAGCCCAACAAATCAGTTGCACCATATATCTTCTTTAGCTATGCTGATCCCAGGTGGTTTTAATAGGATTATTCCAACTTGGGATCATATAACTGACGCAATGACAGCATCCGATTTAACCTCTGCAGCAGACGCCACTGCTGTTTTCTAACAAACAGATGTTTCTATTGCTTTCCACACTCTCAAATCACGCCAATAGTTTGTCAGAGGAAGTTGCTCGGTGCGAACCACTGTGGTTCGGCAGAAGCGCAGAACTTGAAACCTGGCAAGATGGATCCTCAGCTCACTTATTTCACATAATCTGATGTGATCTTACTGACGTTTCACTGGCATGTTGCAACGCAGTTCTTCCTTCCCTCCAACTCCTGGATTGGTAATCTTGTGTAACCAAAATTGGAGGACATGAAACTAAAAACGCGAACAGCTTATAACAGTCAGGTACCATTTTTCTAAGCAATCAAATTGATTTATATTGAGTGTTTTATTATCAAACCACAACGCTCGCATGACTTACCGGTAATTACTCAATGGGCTTGATGAAGTGAATGCTCACAAGTCATTAACATGCTAATTTTTTTTTAATTTTACCATCCATCCAATCCGACCTGAACACTTGTGAGTCTCCCAACTTCACGGGGGTACAACAACTAATCACTGAAGTGACTCTTTGAACTTTTATCCTATGTATTCATGTTTCAAGAATTAACAGATGATTGATTAGAACAACTTCATCAATTTGCATGATTCTAAGGAGTAAACCATGACACCAAAACCACTGCCAGAAATTTGAACTTGAATAATAGTGATAATGAGGGAAAGGTCTGTTTTTGTTTGGAAGTAAAACCAAGGAGGGTGAAGATGGAATCGTTTCTAGAGAGAACCGCATGCAGTGACACTTTCTCTAATGGCCATCTTTTGCAGTTGACCATATCTGTCAGGGGAAGGAGAGGGAGGAGTTAAAAAGCTGCTAATCTTTCCTGGTTGAGCCTGGCTGAGTAAACATTAATTTCATGGCCAGTTGGACTCAAGTTGTCCTTGTTCTAATTGGACTGGAGGGGGAAAAAAAAGTGGCATCTTCTTTCTCCAGTGGCCAGGTCTCCCTCTGTCACCTACAGTTCCTCTCAACAATCCTCTCCATCCAGGTCCAGCCATTTGTTTCCTGCCCTGGACGCCCACTGCCATGATGAATGAGCCCAAGCTCCATTCAATTACGCCCAAAGTGCTAAGACGCAGGAACAATGGAAACTGGCCTCAGCAGTGCGGCACAGACCCTCAGCATTCTTCGCAACAATTTAGTCTAATTAGCATCAACTCCTGCCCCATCCATCATACTCCTCAAGAAACATAAACAAACTGTCAGCTCTAGCGTAACAAACAGATCGCCCAGCTACTTAGCACAAATTATTCTTACATGAAACGCAGCTTCTCAGGCAACCTTCCCCCCCTTCAGGCCATCTGGGGGAATGGAGAGCTATTAAAATTGAAGACACATGTTTCAGTCAAGTTCAACTCTCCAGAGTGCCACGGTGGACACGGTGACAGTTTCCTGTGATGGACTGGGGCTGCAGGACTGACTGAAGGGGGTGTGGAGACCAGGACCAGTGTATGTAAGGCTGTGTATTAAATATTCATGTATTCATGTAAGCATGCCACATTTGCTTGTGTTTACAGTGTGTTAGCACAAAGTGGATAAGCATCTGTGTGTGCTTGTATACTAAAGTGGAGCACATTACACCTGTGCTAAAATCAACTGCACTGGCTTCCTGTGTACGGGAGGACAGACTTTAAAATCCTCTATACAACAATAAAGACCTTAAAAGATCTCTCTTTTACTTGTAAATGTTTCAAAGCATCCAGACCTCTCAGCTCATCTGGGATGAGGTTACTCAGTGTTCCCAAAATCAAAACTGAGCAAGGTGAAGCAGTTTTTAGTTTCCGTGCTCCTCATCTGTGTTATAAGCTTTCTGAATACCTGAGGTCTGCTTGAAGTGTCGACTCATTTAAATCAGGGTCCAAAAACTTGATCTTTTAAAAAACGATTCCATGTTTTTGCAATGTAGTTTTTATCTGTTGACATTTTGACCCAAAATCAAGATGTACTGAATTGAACTACAAATTTAAATTACCATATAAGCATCAGTAGAGCATTAACACTCTCAACAAATTTAGCATGTTTAAAGGTGTTAAACGAAACTATCTTCTGTAAACTTAAGTCAAATATGACAAAAACTTCAATGAAAAAAGTTTAAAAAAAAAGACAAAAAAATCGCCTCAATTTAAAGACATTGTTTGAAGACTGCTGATTTGCATTTTTGCACAAAAAATTTTCAACAGAATATTCTCATTCACTTAAGTCACTAAATGCATTTCAAACTATTGGTTTCAAAAAGAAGTTGGACTTGTGGAAAAAACTGTTAACTATTGCCAAAATCGTCTTTATGCTTGGCTGAGGTGGAAAGTCTGACCTATCATATTAAAGAAAATGCAACAAAGTACATTGTTGCATTTTCAACAAGCTCAGAAAATAAATCTTGACAAACATTTGATCCATGTGGAGCAACAAGGAGACTGTGACATTTTTCAAATATACGTAACAAACATTAATGTCTTTTTCTATTCACTTTTTCTGCATAGTTTTCATTGCTTTCAGGTCTGACTTGCACTCATTCAATTACATCGACTGTGCCTTCTTCTTCTGCCACGGTGTAATGGCACCCAGCTGGAAAACTGGCACCAGCAACTGCTCATCTCAACGCACCAACTCCTAACAGTCATATAACAGTAGTAAAAGCAAAAAGCATTCATTTGCAATTTCTGCTGCAGATCTTTGGAAATTTGGTCACAATGTGGACTACATTTGGATGGAAACTTGGCTACCATCTATTTAATGTGGGAAGAAAAAGAGAGTTATGCTTTAAAAATGTCAAGTCATGGAGAGGATTTTCAAATCAATGTCCCTTTAAATGTCAAAAACAATACATGCTCAGGAATACTGACTTCGGCAACAACAGTCATTAGGAAGGAGCTAATAACGAAAACGTAAATTGCCTGGCACTCATTGTGGGCACAGATTACACAAACTTGTAGGTTAAACAAACAAACCAAACACTTTTTGATCACATTTCAGGCTTCGTGTTTGATTGTGTTTTAAGAGCCTGTCCGACCCACCCAGGAAATGCGGTAACCAAACTTAAAACATTCTGTCTGTCCTAAAAGTCCTTATTCAAAACATGTTGTGGCTACATTAAAATACAATTTATCACATTCTTGTCAGGATTATCCTAGAGCTTATAATCAGTTTTGAGGCCCCTATGATAAACAACAGTAAATAAATTAGCTAATGAATTCAGAATTAAAAAAAAATCTCTTTATAGAATGAAAACAGGGCATTAAAAACCCACAGCACTGCTGATTGGTGTTAATTGGACGAAGTTATACAGCAAACTTGTTTGAGAGTGACCATGTGCTGAATTGGAGCTCCACCAACTCTCCACTCCAGAAAAAAAAAAAAACCCTCCCGCTCCACACGGACCATGCTTAATTTGTCAATTTTCCATTTCCTTTTTGATGTTCTGCAGAGTGTGAAATGCTTCACTAATTATCTAGGAAGTTTGGCAGGCAAGGCTTGTTGTTTTTAGAGAGCTGATGGCAAACCTCACTCATCCCAGTGAAGAGGGAACTGTGCAAACTCACAATGACAAACAAAGCAGACCCCAATCCTCTCCCCCCGCCTCTCTGTTAACAGCTGAAAATGTTCAACAAAATAACAAAATCGAGCTAAACGATACATCAGCACCGGCACTCATTTTTCTTTCCTCCTTGAATGTACTTATTCCACATTAAACACACCACAGTGTGGGGGGAAAGGACTCAAACCAAAACCATAGGAGTGGAGAGAGGCTTTGACAGGCAGATTGCAGAGCACTTGGATGGCTGAGCCAAGGTGAGAGTTAAGGGTTATTCTAATCAAGCTAATTCCCTGCAAACCTCAAAATGATGTCATCCAGTGTTTGCTCATTAGAGATTCTTGTCAGGAGGCCAACACTAATTCCCATTCAGTCGTGAATGCAAATATGAGCCCCTTCTTCTTCTCTCTCCTCTCACAGGACAGATTTAAAGATCTACACTGCATGACACTATGGAAGGGAGGGGATCAGCTTCATTGGAATGACATATACTGCACCTTGGATGATATGGCGCTTGATTCGTGTGGACGCAAAAACGCCCATTTTCCTTCTCGCTTTCCCACAAAGCTCAGTTTTTTTTATGCAGGGTTTCGATGCGGTGCTTTCTGCCCCGTTTCTTTCCTGATGGGTATCACTCACAAGGCGTTAAGCTTCTGGGCTCCTCTCTTGTCTGTGACTCAGCTTGCACAGAGACTTTCAGACCGAATGTACAGATGGACCGGGAGGAGGGACGGACAATACCAGAGCTCCCTTGTGCTTTCTATTTTTTTTGTCTTTCTGCCCTTTTGTTGCCACTCCCAGATCTTTCTGCTCTCTCATTTTTCATCTTCACCCCTCGGCTTGTCTCCTGTATGTGCTTTTTCTGATGGCCACATCAGTTTGTCTGCACTCTCTGTAGGCAAGGCAGACCTGGCACCGATGGGCAAACAAGCTACATCCTGTGCTTACGCCTTTTAAATCCAGCCGCCATACATGTTTGTGCACATACTGACAATCAGAACTAGAGCTGCAACTAATAATTATTTGAACCATAGATCAGTGTGCTAATGATTTTCACATTTTGGTCTATGAAGTGCCCGACACACAATATTTGAATCTGTTTTAAATTGTTCAGCTCAAATGTGGTCTGTAAAACTTCAGAAAGTTCAAATCACAGTTTTATAGAGCCCTTGGAGACATTTTCAAATGTCTCCTTTTATCTGACCAACAGTCCAAAACCAAAAGAAAGTAAGTTTCCTATCATGTAAGATGATGAAAAACAGCAAATAATCACATGTAAGACGCTGAGACAAAATAATGTTTGGCATACTTGCTTGACAAATTACCTTAAAGATTTATCAATTATCGGAATCCTCTGCTGGTAATTTTCTGGTAATCAACTAAGCAGCTTGAATATGGCTTCTGTAATGACGATTTAATTTTGAATGTTTAACTTGGAGTCAAACTTAAGGACTGATGGTAATAAAGACCTTCATTGTGTTGGTTTGTTGGCATCAGCCATCATCAAGGACTATTATGGAAATAATCTTGAACTTTAATGTGTGAACAGACACTTTTGAAGCTGTTCCTCTACTTGTATAATGTCACCTTCACTAAAAACTAGACTAAGGTTTTTTTCTGTCTTTCTGGGATTGGTACTGTATATTTCCTGGAGCATAAGACAAATTAAATAGTTTAACTGGTAGCTGTCATAACAGGGAAGCAGTCTTGAATGGAAACTATAATTTATGCGGTTTTAAAAATGCAATATTAAAGATTACAGAACAGGTTAATGACTTGCTGTAATAAATTCAAGCCGCAGGACCCACATTTGCTTTTCACATTCACATGTCCTCATTAGGGTGCAATTTTTTTGTATATTGCCAGCTTATTACATATGTGTGTAATAAGCTGGCAATATTTTGTGGCTTGTGCATGTTTATAGGTCCACAAACAATTTCAAGCTGCCTTAAAGAGACTGCAGAAAAATAATATTTGGGGCCTCAGCCACCAACAAACCCCCTACTCCCTGATCCAATATATCGCTCACAGTATGATGAAGCTGACTAAAGGATTTCATGCACACGAGTGCGCCCAACCAAGTACAGTAAATCACTCCCTCTACTGACGGTGGTGGGAGAGCTGCTGCTGCGATTCAGGTGCTGTTCATCTGGCAGAAGTTTCAGAGGCCTGCCTCCAGAGAAAGAAAACAAACCCTGATCCACTTCCCCACGAACGGCTCCCTGCGAGCCAGCCAGCGGCCTCCAGGAGGCTGTCCAGCCGCTCCGGCCCCTCGGACCAGGATGTTTGGGTTAGAAAATGACTTTCCTACTCCCTCAGCCCCTTTCTCTAATTGCCTCAAGGGTAATTACCTTGTCTCCTTTCCACTTAAGAAAAACCAAAAGCTGTAGTGTTATTGTATCAAGTAGAAGGTAAAGTTTGCTAAAATTAGCATGCAGGATATTTTCATAATCATTATTACAGTTATGATAATAAATGTATTAAGTCAAAGAGTGTAGGTGATGTAAATATCAGTGAACTGTTAAAATAAAGAGAACTGACAACTGGCGGTTTAATAACTAATGAACATACATTTTCTTGTTTATCCAGCAGCTCACAATATGACTGACTAAGTACAATTAAATAATCCCAAATGTTGCTAACAAAACATTTCCTCAAGTAATCACAATAAAAACAACATCTGCAAAACTGCAAAGGCCTGTGTATGATCACTCAAGACGTTTCCTTCACGGAGGAAAAAATCCTGCACGCGATCAATTTAAAGTAAATTTTGAATATGATGGGGGCCAAAAATTGCAGGGGCCTCAGTGTCACTCTGCCTCCCTCAGGCAGGGGACTGATAGATTGGTGCAGAGTGCAGATTCTCCCCAAGGTGCGATATATCATGCTGCAACGGTTCAAGTACCATTATGAAACACACCCGAGAGTACCGCAATTCAGGAAAAGACCAGAACACCAATGGAGCCTTCAAAAGATTTCTTCTTGTGCGGTACAGGCAAAGATGGAGGAAAGTTTTTTGAGCGATAACTCCCCTTCAACCGTTACACACCAAGTGCAAACCTGAAAAACACAAAGACGGGCCGGAAAAAGTAACCTCAAAGTTAGGATACAAATAGAGGAAAGAAATGAAAGGAGAAAAAAAAAAAGATCACCTGCTCTAAATACATATGCACCGGAGGAGAGGGAGGCTTGTGCCATGCTTTGAAAGGAGGCAGGCTCTGCTGCAGTTATTGTTGGATTCACGTTCCCCTTTTGAAGCATTAACATCAATGCCTTACTATGGAGACAGCTGGCTGCCTGTGTGTTCTTCCAAAGCTTCTGGGGGATTCTTATCGAGAAAGCATCTGTCAGAGTCTGTGATTACAGAGCTGCTCAGCTGAGCGGTCGCCCCGTCAGACCGCTGATAACTTCACCTTCCTCCTTCCCCTTTTTTCGGCCACTGCTCTCCCCCCTCCCATACCTGCTTCAGACACTGCAGAGCTGCTGTGCTGGCGCCCTGTGTGGTCTCCGTTCTACTGAACGCATCTCTGTGTGAACTCTTGTTTTAAAAACTCACACGGGCCGTAGAAAATACAACATGTGTCAATTCTGAGTCATGATTTGGATCTCCATGAGGGGATGAAATGATTTCAAGAATCGGTGTGCTGAACGAAAGCTTGGAGGCCTTTCAGAATAAATAACTATTTAAGACAGCTAATATCAACATTTCCAGTGATACCTGTGGCAAACTAAATACAGATGTGAAGGGATTATCTCATATTTTGAGAGCTGCATGTCTTGGTTAAGTGAAATCATTTGCACATACATGTAAAAGGATCAGTAAAGTTATCCATCTTCATATTGCCTTCAAATCCATCCGCTGGGAGCAGTAGAAACTTTTAACTCACTACATTACTGGGGCAGATTTTAAAGCACCAATGTGGCTCTCTTCTGCCCTCTGTCTGAGTCATCATATTCATGAAATATTTGGATCATAATCGCCTCTAAAGGAAAAACATTTAATCCTCATTAAATAGTTGTGCAGCGAATTAATGCCAACATTTGAAAAGCCTTGATTTTCTCTTCTTTTCTCGAGCATGTTTGTTTTAGACTCAGCGTCTCTTATCAAAAATTCAAACCAGATCAATTTCAAACATACTGCATCATTCTCAGGATTGCCGTCTCACCGAGCTATGAACATTACAACACTAACACACTGCTTTTTTCTACCACTCAGCAGCTTCCTTCACATCTCCATCCCCTGTTCCTCTTTAAGACAAACTAAAAGGAAGTGGTGCATACCTCGCACTGTTCTTCAGACGTTCTCTCCAGACTGTGACATATGTGTCTGCTTTGATTCCACTGCAGGACTCTTTGATTCCTAAATGATAATGAAATGGTAAACAAATTCTTAACGTGACCTTTCATTCAGTTTTGTTTCTCATTATCAAATTTTTCCTCGACCTCTGCCAGCTTCATCCTCAAACCGCTCAAGATCAGAAATAATACAAAGTGTCTATAAATTTGAACTTTCCTAATTAAAGCCTTGCCCCGGGACAAGCTTTTGCATGGTCACCAGGCACGGGATACTTCCTCTGAAAATGACATAAATTGGCTCATGAGCACAACAAATTGCATTATGATTACTGCACTTGCCCAAATGCTGTTCATCTTGATAGAGTTAAGCCAAAGTGGGCAGGCCTGTCTACCAACTACAGAGCTAAAAGGGGAGAAAGAATTACAGTTTTTGGCTGGGGCTTACTGTAAAAACCTGCGTTATAAATTTCCAGCTCATCCAGAGAATCACAGGGCAGACACACACAATGCACACATCCGCACACGCACGCACACACAAATACATATACACGGAAACAGCCATGTAATTCAGGGTTTTTAGTTTGTCCGGTTTTGTTTTTGTTTTTTTGACAGTACTTATTATGTTTATTTATATTTCAGCACTTATAGCGGGAGCACGGAGGGCTTGTAATTACTGTATCTGAACTCCTGAATCATGTATCAGATTCAGTTGAAATAACATGAGGTTTGTCTTGGCCTTGACTTTTTCCAAAGATTTCCTGAAACAAAACAAAAACTATTAAACAAGAGATCAAAAACCGGTGAGCCTGAAAAATCAGCATTAGGAACACATCCAGTGGTTACTTCAACCGCAATGCAGCAGGCCCATATGTCTGACCTACTACCAACTGAGGCTACGAGCCGCGGGGCAGGAGGTTAAATGCCCAATTCAAGACTTTTCAACACACATGTCAGTGTTCATGAGGAACAAGGTGGGAGAGGATAAACAGAGGGCACGCTGCAGCTCTTGAAACCAAGTCAAATTTTTTAAAAACTTAATTTTTGCTGTTTTCTGCAAGTGATATTCACCGATATCTTAAAATGTTGAACACAAAAGCGTCTTGTCAGGAATCTACAAAAATGGAACATTGAGATATCAAGTCTGCCAGGATGACACACAGTAGCTTTCCACAGGAAGAGCTTGTTCCTACAGTGACTTAATGAAGAGGTTCAAGACAGAGCCAAGCTCAAAAATATACACACTTCAGAAAACATAATCCAGACGCATGCAGAACACACACACACACACACACACACGCTTAAATATATCAATTTCCTTGGATGCATGTGCACGCATGTCTCGCACAAACACACGCAATTATATCCCATTTCCCGGCATAAATTTCATGCTCGGATGCACACACACGCAAAAACAAACAAACAAACACATACCCTTGCCATTGCCATTTCGTGGCATGAAAACACAGCCCACGCAAGCACACACAGTCATTTCACTTTGCACGAATACAGAACCCAGATGCAATTCAAAAATACACGCCACATACACAGACAGTGCAGTCTCACAACTGTAAACTTCAATTTCTTACAGGGGTCACTCTCTCTTTGCCCCTTGACTACTTAGTCTAAGTGCTCAATTAAGCATAGCTTGTTTGGCTGATTTCCCTCCCAGTTTTATTATTGCTGCCATGTGCTGTACTACGTGTGTATGCCTTCACTTTTCGACTTTCATGGAATTTGTGAGAGATCTCAGTGCTTATACTGCATCCCTCCTCTCCTGTACAGCATGCTTTTTGCGCTCAATATACCTCAGTGCGCACACATAAAAACGACTAGCACTGCTGTAATGCTGACTGCGAAGGTGTCATGTGGCGTAAGGTGTAGAAGACCTGTGTGTTCTTCTCATTTGCTGTATGAAATCATGCACCAATGTGATCAAATACTCTTTGCGCCACAATCTAAAATAAGTTCCAGTGTGTTCCCTGCAGTGCAGCACTCCTGGTTTTAATAAAGGGTACTTCTAAATAGGAGGCAATGATGCAGAGAAAGCCTCCCATGTTGAGCAATCATAATTATGACTGAATCTGTTCTTACCATAACAGTATAATTATTATTATTATTCTAGGAACTCATATGATAGATGTCTTGTGTATGTTGCCATGCCTGACCATGATAGGCTTATTCATAGACTATTTCAGAAAAAAAAAGTCTGGGTTCTTTAGTCTGGCAACTGTAAATTACTAATAAAAATGTACCTCCATGCTGCTTACATTAACGGACAAAACCATCATCAAATCATCGTTCATACTTACTGTGAGCAGTTAAAATAAACTAATTGAAAGCCTCATATGAAACAATTCTTCTACAAGCAAACTATTATTTCACTTGTGCATTTATCTGTCTCTTTCCTTGTGCAACACTGGTTATCTGCAGTGAGATCTGTTGGTCTGATGACATTATGTGACCTTGAATCATCATTCTCGTTACAAGATGCAACTTGTGCGATGTACGACAAAACTTCACTAGAGCCTCACACTTATCTCACGCCAATGAAGCTTCTCTGTTACCAACAACAAGTTCATATTTTAATGTAAATCCATATGACCTTAACAGTTTTACATGCATTTATCAAACAATGACTCAACAGCTAGTCTTCGCTTGGTGGAAAAATAACATGAAACTGTTTATTAGGCCCATTATTATATGTTAAAATCAAGCTTTTATTGACATTTATAAGCCTGGTTCCCTTTTAATGACATAAGCTTAAATTATGGATGCACCAATACGATATCATATGTTATGCAATGATGCAGTCATATCATTAACACTGCAGTATTGTGTCACTTTCAACCATTAATTCATTGGAACTGCTCCCTGACTTTCAGCTGATTCAGCCTGAAGTCAGGGAGCAATGCGCGTGGCCTCTCTTGGCCTGACGTTCAGCTGCGCGCGTGCCCGTGCAACTACAACCCTGTGACTGCACACTGTGTGTTGGCTGCACTCGTTTCACACACAACAGATGAGTCTCCCAACCGCCTGGCCTCCCCAACTCTCCCCCCACAACTCCGCTAGTGAACCGTTTCCATAAATCCTGTCATTAAGATAACGTCGCGAGCACAACTGGGGCTCGTACATCACATCACAGGCCTTAAGCTGGAACACACGTCTTTATTTCTGTCCAGGGCATCAGTGTACTGAATGAATGCTTCTGTTATAGCTTATACAGCAGGGCTGGCTGCATTAAAACAGGATGAACATCTTAAAAATATCATAACTGGGACACAAGGATAAAACCTGGACTAACATGTTGCAGACTTACAACAGGCTACAGAACATTTTTTGAATCCAAATTTACAAGAGACAATTTCAGCTACAACGTCTCACTGTGTTTTTTGAAGATTCAGTTACCTCTCTCTGTGTTTGTTACGTCCAAAAATGTGAAAGAGACGGATCTCAGTCAGAGGCTGAGGTAATTTCACTGGAAATTGATGGCACTTGTCAAATAACGATGATTCACGTGCAGCCTGAAGCCTGTAAGAGGCCTCACCTGTAGATACAGCTGAAGCTGAAACGAAGTCAAATAAAGATCCTCGTGCATGTTTCTGATTTTGCTGCTGGCATTACATAAGTTAAAAACTGGGTTTAATAGATAAATCAAGCAGGCCATGGCATAATATGGAGTCTTGATGTCTGCTGACTGCTGTGATGGTTTTAACGTTTTTTTTGTTTTTTTTCCAAACACACAAA
>JAUZTA010000009.1:310173-320372 GCA_034780835.1 Ctenochaetus striatus
GATTATCTTGCGATGAAAGCAGCCATAACAATCAGCTTTGGGCTCAGAACTGACAAGAGTACAGCGATGATGTTGAAATGTGCAAGACTTCAAGTGAAACTCTGCATTCGCTGAAATAAAAATGAAAAAAATAAAATTTTTAGGAGGTTAAAAAGTTCAGACACAAAAGACGAACAGACTTAAAATGCAGCCAGACACCGTCAGCAGAACAGCAGACGTTCAAAGTCCAGCGACTATAACGGCACCATGGCACTCCCTACAATTAGCATGCTCATAAATACAGGCCTAGCAAACAAATTACAGAAGTCATGCTCGTGGAGGTTTCGCCAGCCGACCGCTATACCCCGGCTGCACAGTCAAGGTCTCGCTACCGACGTCTCCCTCTCTCTTTTCGGGGCAGACTTAAGGGTTTGAAGGTCAAGTAAAGCAGGAAGCTGGCGTGGGGAAGAGGGGAACTCAGGCCACTTGAATGAGCCTTGTTGCGGCACACTGAGGCAGGCTAGGACAGACGAGGTCAGGCCTTTCTCTAGGAGAGCTAACAGCTGGGTGCAAACAAGCCATTTGACGGTTAAAAACTCTCGGCACTTCCATGCTAATTCTCCTCAGAACAAATCCTTTAGCACTCGCTGCTTGTTGGACGGTTGTAGCAGTTCATGCTAAGCTGAGCCGAGAGCCCGACTGAATAATCAGCAACTACAAAGTTAAACTTTTTCATGAGTGTGATGAGGGAGGAAGGCAAGCAAAGGTTACAAAAGGCCACATCTCCTCTCTGAATCTGTGCAAAAGGATAGAAACCAACCCTGCAACACCAACTTGTCAAGAATGAGGTCATTTTCACTGTGTGTGTGGGAGTAATGCAGCTTTTGTTACAGTTAAAATTTAAACTGGAGTCATTTTCTCCTTGTGCATGAGCATAACCCTTCATTGTGGGATGGTTTACAGAAACACAGATGACAGTTTTCCACTGAGTCTAACTGTTATATACGATCTGATAAATACTATTCTCTCCTGCAGCATCTTCTCTGCCTCGTGTATTACACCAATGCTGGAAACGTTCAGGTGGGAGGCGAGTAAAAAAAAAAAAAAAAAAAAAAAAAAAGCCCAAAAAACAAAAACAAGCTTTCTGGGATCTACATGGTGGATCCACATTTGGTAACATTCGGGGCCACCCAGAGCGTGCTGGTGGGGAGGTTCGCAGGGGAGTCGAAGCCCAGAACGGTGAGCCCTCTCCTGGCTTCAGACAAACACAAAGGTCCTGTGAGCTTCTCTGCTTCCATCTAGCTGCGAGGAGTATCATGCAGCCACGGCCAGAGCAAACACTGAGGAAGACGACTGAATGGAAACGCCACCGCAACGGTCCCAGAAGGATCGTTTCTATGGCCGCCATCGCCGACAACCGCTTTCCACTGACAGATATACTGCATTATTCCTCAGACTGAGTGAGATTCGATATCCAGCAAGGAGAGGTTTTTTTTTTTTTTAATCCAAAATGTGGAAGTCATCACAGATCATTATAAAATTGTTTGGATGGGACGTTGTGATTTTTTTTTGCAAGACTGAATGATTCGCCTGCACCTTTTCTCCATCAAAGGTTTGGGTGTGTGCGCTGTTCCTCAGAGGATGCAAGGAGCACAAGTCTCAAGTCATGCTTTGCGTTGACTAGAACCTCCTCAATCACCACATGTTCAAACACACACTCCCCGGTCAGTCGTAACTCTTCGGCGCTCGCTTACCAGAGCACAGACAGACACAGATGGAGATACACACAGAAATAGATTGGAAACAGACACATGCACACACACACACAAACACACACACACACACAACACACACACACACACACGTACGCACACATGCTGACACACTGCTGAGCATGCAGCTGCGGTGATGTAAGTGATTAGGTGGTTCAGTGATATCATCCCCACCAGACATTTCAAATCCCTGCTGTTGTTGTCTCTGCTGAGGTCCAACTTGGCTTCCCCACGTTTTGGCATCTACCCCCCCCCCCATATTTATTTTTAAAAAAAAAGACTCCCATTAAACAGTACAGGAGCTTTTTTAATAAATCTGGGTCAGTCACTGCAGATTCGTGTCAGCGTTGCAGATCTCTGTGTGTACAAAAAGGAGACAAAGACAAATTATCTGAGAGCACGAGGAGTCAAGTACGAGTGTGTTAAATATTGCCTTATCTTCTCCTCTGTGGCCCCCATATGTTTAACAAAGGGGACCTCTGTTGACTCCCATCCGGTCAAGTAGGCCTCACACTTTTGTTTGAATTAGTGCCTCACTATTTTGGTCCCGTTTTTACAACTACAGCTGGGATGTAGTCCTATAAATAAAGTGGAGGGAGTGGGGGATGCAATGCGACTACACATTTCTTAACCTGTGACCCTATTCTTGTAAAACAGAAAGGTTTATGTTTTCTAGTGCATAGACAACAATGGTCAAGGACTTCATAAATAACAACATTTGCCCTGGTTTTGATTGTTGTTCTGCAATATTTCCAATACAAAAAAGCAATTTCATCTGAGCATTTATTCAAGTTTGACATTTAAAAACACTACAGAGGCCAATCCAAGTCTTCAGCCTACTTTTTAAATCATGAATTTACCTCGAGTTTATCCTCCTTGCATTTCTCATCTTATCTATCTTGTCTTACTCCCCCTCCTCCTCCTCCTCCAACACCTCTCACTTTCCATCCTCCTGCACTTCTGTCCTCTCCTCCTGCAGCAGATTTCCCACCCTACCCTTCCCTCCCCCATCCCTTCCTTTCCTCCTTCCTTCTTTCCTCTACATCCTCTCCTCCTGACTTCTGCCAGCAAGAAAAACCTGCCGCTCTCTCCGAGTTCAGGTTAATGACAGGCCTCAGCAAACTGACCACACTCATTATCAGTCTCAGCCTTAAACACAGGCCCCGACATTCTTCTGTACTGAGGTGTAAACATCTACCTCTGTAGCTCTGCTGTCCTGCACACACTTAAAAGCTCTGACTCTCCTTCAGCACTGCAGGGCATGGAGAAAGGCTTTGTTTTGGGAAACAAAAAATGCATGAGTCAAAAAGCAAGAGACACTGACCTATCCATACACTGTGAGACAGAATATGCATCTTCTGGTCATGTGTTAGCCTGGGAAGGTGTTCACTAACAGCTATGGCTGCAGCTGGAGGGGTCAAATGGATGTAAGGAGCAATTTAGATAATTATTTCTCTACATGTGCAAAACGGAGTGAAGAAAAGTGTGCATGTGTGGCAGGCAATCATATATACAGTTTCACTTAAAATCATGCAAATGCAAACAAGAAAATTGTTTTTTCTTTTCTGAATTCATATATTTAGACTCAGAGTGGCTTTGGTGAATGTTTTAGAGCTACTCCAAGGACAAGCAGTGGCCAGGATTTTGTCCAAAAAAGGCCACAGGGAACAGGTGTGCCACACGCGCACGGCTCAGTAGAATAGTAGCAACCGTGAAACTGTCGGTCAGCAAAAGAAAGAAAGAAAAAAAAAGTTCAACCAGACTTCAGACATCTCTCAAAACACTCAGCTATGGCTGCGGCTTTTATCCCCAAAACAACCTCCTGCGTCTTGGCTAAATTTATCCTTTGGCACCCGCATCAAAAACAGTGCGTGATACGATGGAAGCGAAGCGATAAATCGGTTTTGGCTCTATAACGGAGCCCCCTTCACAGCTACTTTACCTTGTGACTTTGTTGTCTCTCTCCACTCCACTCCACCCCCCCTCAGCCGCCTCAGTCGGCTTTCTCTGCTCACGGACACCTTCCCCGGTAATTCGTCACAATTCGGCTCATAACTTCTTCTCGTTCAGCCCGTCGTCTTTCCTCGCCGCTCTCATTCCTCATTCATTCCTCCGGCAGTGTTTCACGTCTTGCGTCGCCGCGTCCCGCCGCTGTCCGTCGCTTTCTTTGGTCTGCAGACTTCAGCGGGACTCACTCCGAGCTCCATTCAACAGACTCATCCCATATTCCTTTAAAGGGCCCATTGCAGGATCAAATTTCTCCAGGAGTCAGGCCCCCCCCGTATGTGCAGGAGCTGCTCAGGATATTGCATTAAGGCTGGCTCCGGTTTTTCTCGGGATGTAAACACAGTCCTGTGAAGATTTCTTCTTCTTCTGTTGCCCTCTGTGGACCTGCACAATAACAGAAGAAGAATTTGTTTTGTAGCTTGACACACCGAGGAAAAATAATCATGTCCAGATATATTTCAAGACGTATCAAAAATACTCTGAATGAATAAATAAATTGAGTTAAAGTTAACATATTAGTTAACAACTCTAAAGCCATGGCAGCAGTTCTGTGGTACTGGAGCTCAATGCTAATGCTAGCATGCTAACATGCTGTTGTTTAGATATAATTTTGACTACTTAGTACCAAAGACAACTCTACAGATAATAATAAAATGAATATAATTACCCTGTCTTCATTAACTTTGCTAATATCAAGTGGATAACAGAAATTACCTGATGGTGGCGCTATACAATACCAAAGTTCAAACATGCTAACACAATCAATGCTAACATGCCCTTGCTAGTAGATATAATGCTGCCTACCTATATGCTCATCTTGGTTTAGATCTTAGCATGCAGATATTGATTAATTAACAGCAGTAAACATAAAGAGGCTGTTATTAATGTTATTAACTATGCTAATATAAATTAGATAAACTGAAATTTTACTTGATAATGGTGTGATGTGGAGCCTAATTAGATCACCAGTCATCATCCTCACATGCCAACAATGACAATGCTAGCATGTTGACTGATGCTCCTCATCTTAGATTATCATGTTTTTAACTGTTTGTGAAGGTTTCCACAACTGAAATGGGGAGGAAACTAGTTTCTGTATTTTAGTTAAGTAGGCTTATTTGTCACAAACCAGGACAATAAAATATAATAGAGGAACTTTATAACTGACTGCATATGCCCTGGTTTTGTTTGTTGTACCATAATATTTTTAATTCAAAAAGCAATTTTATATCAGCATTTACTTACATCAGACATTTAAAACAATGGAAATTTAAAAATATTGTCCTTGTTGAATCAGAAAAGAGCTCTAAAACTTTACAGTGGTAAAGCTTTGTTATCAACAGGGGAAAATGCTGCCAACATCGAAATGCTCTATGTCAAACATACAACACACATTCAAAAGATCTTTCTGCACTGTGGTTGTCAATAAGTAAAGCACATTTTTCTGTTGAATGGGTGTTTAATTTGAAGTAGTCTGTTTATTACCTCAGATTAAAAATCACAAATTTAAAGACCACCATGAGGGAGCATTTAGAAGTCCAACTTTTAGGTAAGTAGCCTAATTACAGTTTGTTTGTTTATTGGCAGGGCTTGCAGGCTGGGCTTTACTGGAATCAAAAGTTGTTAAACCACTGTGTGGAGCTTTGCAACTGTAATGAATCATTATCTGGGCAGTAAAAGAATTGTGAGGGGATAATTTGGGAAGGTTTGAGACCACACCAACGCAATACGTTGTGTGCTCAGGTCTTCATTCTCTGGTTCTCACAAGGATTCCCTCAAATGTCAGAAACAGTTCACAGTCAAACTGCTATAATTAGAGTTGTAGTTTAGAAGCAAATGAGGCCTAATCAAATAGGCAGACTTGTGGGCCTGGTAGAGAGATCAGTTTCCTCTCTGTAGTCTTTGCACATCATCTGGAACATTTTATGTCTGTCTGAGCTTTTGAATGCATGTTACTCCTAAATCAATGTTTCACATCACTTTAAGGTTACTTTTACAATCATATCAGACATTCAGGTCATGCAAAACAGTACAACAAAATGTCTTAAAATAATTTAAAGAAAAAAGCTTTTATAACCTAATTATAATACAGCCAGAAATAGAAATATGGCATGATTTTTTTTTTTTTTTTTTTAAATCTTTGCCTGTTAATGTAACAAGCATGCAGTGGTGGTGACACGCCCGACTGCATCCACTTACTGAATTGCACAAATACAGAGCTTGATGCATGAAGAAAGAATCAGACACAGACAGAGAACGAACTCAAATGACCACAAGTATCCTTCAGCAGCTGGTCAGTGCAAAAAAAAGGATCAGGATGCTGTGTTACATGGAAACAAGTTCACATGTTCTCATAAAAATGACACAAATACTCTGTTCAACCAGCTCAAAAGGGAATTTCTGTATTTCTTCCTTGCACAGATGTTTGCGCCTAGTTTTCTATTATGTCTGAATGCTAATAGCAAGCACAGTCTTGCTAGTACCTCTGTTGTCCAGAGGCACCACAGCACTGTGAGCTAAATGCTAAGGTTAGCATGGCAGTATGCTAACGATGGATGTGGATTCTGTAGATGTTAAGCGGATATAATTTAGTGTGTACGCCATGTAAGCTTAGTGTGTCAGCATGCTAACAGTTCCTCATTAGCACTACATAAAAAGTGTTTGAGAGGTGTTAGATAAATTGAGGTTTTTACCTGATGGTGTTGCTGGATTAAAGTTTAAGTGGTCCCTACTTATTACAATTCATCCTGAGGGCAACGTAAATGTTTTTACCAGATTTCATTGCAAATCCATCCACTCGTTATTGAGACATTCCACTAAAAAACCACAACTGTGAATCTCATGGTGGCCCAAGATTTAAACCATCACCAAAGTCATTAAGCTTTGTCTTACCCTGACCACGAACGTCTGAACAAAATTAAATGGAAACTATATATAGCAGTTGTTGAGATATTTCAGTCTGGACCAAAGTGGTAGACCAACAGAACAACCGTGCGTTTCAAGAAAACTACGCTGCTAATGTCGTCTTTTTGACCAAAACTCCGTTCAAGCCAGATTTGTTAAATCACTTGCTCAGAAAATATATTAAGTGCCACATAGTTTAGACAACTTGAATATCAGTTTAATACTATTTAGTGGCTTTACTCCACTGTTTATTTTGAAGTGAGTTTTTTGTGGTGACTTTAGCGTTGTTTGTCTACCTACAGAGTTGCTCAAAAACTATCTGAAATACCACACTGATTCTGATGGGAGTGGATTACTTAGAACACTGTAACTATGCCGAGAAACAGATATGGGTGTATCGAAATGTTCTCAGCTTTTCTAAGGAAAATGCTTTCAGATCTGTTCTGGTAAATGTCCAGTCTGGAAAGAGAGAGAGGTGAGGGAGCAGTGAGGGGTTTTTTGGTGTAGCATACGAGGCTAAAGGCTCTGCCCTGTGTTGCACAATAAGTCAGTGCCTCAGTGCTCTCAGTCAAAACAACTGGTGTCAGGCCTACATGGTTTACATGCCAGTTCTCGGGCACGGCTGCCAGAGGGAGGCAGGACAGTAGAGGGGGACCTCAAGGCCAGTTTCACCACGTGTTTGCAGATTGATGTGTTTTCTTACAGCTATTTAACCTCCAGAGCCGTGTGTTGACCCAGACTGTGAGCGGGTCACCGAGCGCAGACCCGACTGACCCCGCTGCATTCGTATACATTGTAATTACAGCAGACATACGGCAGAGAAAAACAGGATAGAAAATATGACGATTTGATGACAGAAACTGTTCTCTATTTTCCTTGTCACGAATCCCAACAGTGAAGTGATTCTGCAAGCATTTTCTGTGTGGTCGAGGCCTGATGCAGATTATCCCTCTCCTGCACTGAAACCCATCAGTGAGTGACAGAGTTACACAGATGCTTCGGTTATGATGAATAAGGGAACTTTGCTGAATTTTGAGTGTATCCCACAAACACTATCCTGCTGTCGAAGCCGTCTGTCATCACACCAAAATAACACACGTGGAGTCCGTCAGAGTCAGAAAACAAGTTTTCTCTGTTGACAGCAGGGACGGAGGGTTCACTGACATTGATTTTTCAGGACTGTTTAGTTTTCAAAGGAAGCCACAATAAAACAAGGGGAAAAAAAATCTGCTCTAAATTTTCATCCCCCTTCACATCCAAATGGAGCGGACTGCAGGAAAGTTTCAGCGTATACTTGGTCATCCCGCTTGCATTTTAAAGCCGTAATTTTAGCAAACACAGCAGTTGAAAGCACTTGTTTTTTATGATGACCTTGCATGCACTTTTTTTTTTATTTGACCAAAGCTGCTTTTATTTGAGTTATGCTCTTGTTTTTCCAATGTGTTTACTTTATTTTCTTGTTTTCTGCATTTTTCAGCGCTCCGACTGAGTTTTAATTGACCTTTTGCATAAAAAAAAAGAACCCTCCCAGAATATAAATAAAGATGACTGATTCAGATGTCAAAGGCTGGCTGACTGACCGTTGACCCTTCTCCTCCTCTGACACAGATACTTCTCCCCGGCTGTTGTTCGGCCACTTGTCTTACTCCTCGCAGCAGCACTGGAGCAGAGCATTGCCCCTTTTTTCTCACATGTTGACTGCCTTTTTAACTACTGGGGATTTTGTTAGGCTAACAAATAGGTCTCCTTTTCCCTCTCTGATGTCCTTTGAGCATTTTATTGCCATTTGGCCAGCCGCGCTGGAACCACAGAGGGAGTGGAGCATGATGGAAACTCCATATAAAAAGAAAATAAACCAAACTCACTTTAACAGCAACACTATGAGAGAGAGAGGACAGCGTCGAGGATGAGAGATGCAAAGGATAACATGTTTGACACCGAGGGGAGGTGGTGAACATACATTATGAGTTTTTACGGCGGAAAAAACTACTCACCATTTCATTTTTCACCCCCTGTGATAACAAGACTGTTAACTCCTCTCCCCTTTGCCTCTTTATCCTCTCCATTTCTTTTTCAGCAGTGTGCTTCCTCTTCACTCTGTGTGTGGTCTGCTTGGTTAGCTGCAGTGTGGCTTCAAGTTAACAAAAGCTAGTGTTGCAGGTAGGGGTCATCTCTCTTTTGGCCACCGCTGTGAAAGGAAATAGTCGAAACCCATTCCAGTTTTTACATTCCAGCACCACACTCTAATAATCACTGCTAGATTTACCTTTGAAAACCAAGACAAGAGACCCCTTGTAGTGATATTTTTATGTATCACTGCTGGGTTATTTGCACAAACTGAAATATGGTCTGGTTGTGAACTGCTGAAGTTGAGCTTAGCTCTTTTTTAAACTTTCATGTCTCAAGCAATTCATTTAACTTTAATGCAAAAAAAATTAACAACTTTCAGGAACCAGGCAAAAGAAAACACAGTTTCATCCACCTCTGTTATATCAAGATTCAGTGTCCGGGTGATTAAGCTCCAGTTTTACACTGCTGCAGAAGAAGAGGATGTGACAAGATGACTGTTTTTTTGAGCCATCAGGGGGCAGCAGATGTAAGTTGTGAACACGACATTGACATATTCTTACCATTAAAGTTGATAAAGTAAACTTGTAAGCAAGAATTCACCTTATTTACACATTCAGAAGACACAGAGCAACGTTATCATTTAGTTTGAGTTGTGTTTGTGGCCACCTGTCGAAAGTAAGTCCAATATTCATTCACTTTTAAATCTAATTTTGCTCTCCTGATGGACATGCCATGCTCTTCAGCTGCTTCTGGATCTACTGTGCTCACTGAATAGTTCATATTTCTGTGTATCTGCTGTTTAGTGCTTAGCAGGTAGTGAACAGTGGGATTATGGTGATTTTGCTCAGAAAAAAGCTGCTTTCTGAGGTGGAAAATGACAATCTAGAAGCAGTGAGATACGCTCATTTAAGTTAGAGGAGCTGATTTTGGCGATAAGGTCCATTACTACAAATTACGATCTTCCCATTGTTTCCACACTGTTATTTGTTACAATGTCATTATAAAAATATAAATTAAAGCTGTCTCGTGCTTAATTAAGACCTTGCTATGTCAAACACTGAATCAAAATAACCATATTTTAGTTTGAGTAAACAACCAAATGGTGGAATTAAAAAAATAACACCGCTGCTCCAAAACAACACATTGGTACTGGGTGAAGTTTGAACGATGACCACTATGTGTTTTAATAGTGGGAATGAGTAATAGACATTGAGGCGGGGGTTTGGGCTGGCATTGTGCTGTCAACATGGTCGGCATTCGGGAGCTATTGGAAAATTCGTCTGGTGAGTGAGATGTAAAGCAGCGTGCCCGGTGACAGTGGCTTTGGAGGCAGACAGTGTGAGTGTGGTCATACAGTGATCCTTAAATCACAGGTCCAGGGAGTGATGACTGTTTAGCCATTTCACAATAACACTCATTTCATAAAGCTGCACGTGGGGCTGCAAGCATGTGTGTGACAGAGTGTGT
>JAUZTA010000009.1:333513-348857 GCA_034780835.1 Ctenochaetus striatus
CCTTTGTTACAATGAAAATACTGTTTACAGCTGCTTTAACAGACAGATGCGAGATACAAGAGTGTCATCAGCTAAGATAGCAAATAAACGCCTTTCCTGAAACACGGAACTATTTCCTTCAAGCAAACCAATAAGCTGCCCTGATTGAAACGTAAAGACAAAAACAACAAAGCAAGAATTGTTTATCTGGTAGTCAAACATAGTTCTGCTTTGGAGGTATAATGAGCAAAGCGAGGTGGAGAGGGACAGCATGACTCAGGGCTGGGAGGGAAAATAAATACTGTGATGAAGACACTTAGGCAGGCCTTTCATAGCTCATTTCATTTACTGACATAAACCACATCACTCTAACTGATGAAGGAACCCCTGCAGTGTGTGTTATGTGTGTTCCTTTCCGTTAATGTGTTTACATGTGTGTGTGTGTGTGTGTTGTGAGTGAGGAAAGAAATAGGACAAGTTATCTCCCAGCGTGCGGTAAACACCTCTGTGGGCAAGTTTTAATCTCTGCTCTCCCTCTTTTCTTTTCTCCTCTCCTGTCGCTGAATGAAAGAGTAAGTGGGCTCAGGTTGTAATTACGGTAATGAATGATTTTGCTCTACCTTTCCGCCCATGTAACATGTTTTCTGATCCCCCCTCTCCCCTCTCCTTAAGCCCCTTTCACCCCTCCCTGTTCCGCTGGATGTGGGTTGGCTGCTCAGGCCTCTTTGTTTTCGGTAAGGAGATCCCCTGTTTATGTGGAGGTGGGTGTCCCTGGGTGTTTTTTAACCACATTTTCTTTGATCTGCTCCTCCCACTCTTGCCTCGAGTGTGCTTGAGTGTGTGCGAGTGAGTGTGCACAGAGTTCTGATAAGAGCATCAGCCTAAGAAATGAATATGTCCTCCATAAGCATGTGGTTTCAGTGTGTCTGCGCTTGTGTGCATTTTACTTTCGTGTCTTGTGATGTCAGCTCTGTATGTGTGTGGTTTTGGTGGCTTCGGGAATCTACAGGAGTTGTAATAATGTGTTGCTGGATGACTTTATACCCGAAATGTCGCTGGAGGAATCAACTTCCATCCGCCGCTGCTCTCTTGACACACATGATCACACAAGTCTGTACATCTAAAACCTGGGAATGGGACTGTATTCATGTACATATGGCAAGAGTCATGTTTGCATATGGTTGTTATTACATGCAGACTTCATGTTTTTGGCCCCTCAGCATCCATTTTCCCCATTTTGTTTTCCCTCAAGGAACTTTAAAGCAACTTTAATCAAATATTTGTGGTTATTTCCACCATTTTGTGCTTATTAAGCTAAAAAAGACAAAAAAAACTAAAGCTACTTTATTAAATACTTCTATATTAGTGGTTTTCAAAGTGGGGTCCGGGGACTCCCGCAGTCCTCAAAGGGGTTCAACTGTGTCCCCAGCCAAAAGGGGAATCAATTATTTTACTATAACTTTATCAATAAGCAACAAACTGATGAAATGATGAATGGTCACAAAAAAATTTGTGGCTTTTTGGTTTTATTCACTTTCTGTGCTGAAAAATCCAACAGTCATAAGAGTCATCAGATGTGGGTTTGTGGTCCATTTTTGTGTCAGGTTAAAGGGTCTTTAAAAACACTGTTTTACATTCACTATGGTTCTGATTGTAATGTAAAAGAGCTTGTTCTTTATGTTGATCTTGCAGAAACAGTGCACCTCCCTGTGCACCACTTAGTGCATTTCGTTCAAAAATAAATTCATTCAGAATCCAAAAGTTGTTTTCCAAATGGAGCCAAAGAATTGCAGGTTTTCCTTGCACAGCTTTGTAATGACTTGACCCATCAGAGGGGAGCTGCCTGCTAAAAGGTCAAAACAAAAAAATCCCCTCAAATGTTTTGACTTCACACCAGATTAATGTTACAGATCATCACTGACTCATCTGATTTGGCAAACTATATTTTGCGATTAGCAAAGCACTTATTGGGAATTTAGGGAAGTAAAACTACACATTTAGCAAATTTGTGTTAGGAATGCAATCAAAAGTTCCTCTACAGAGTACACCACTTTGTTTTTTGATAGCAGGAGGAAGATAGAAACTGCACAGTAAGAGAAAGACAAAAATACTATCTGCAAAAACAATGTTGAAAGTTGAAAGTCGTAGAGTTGCGTTCAGTCAAAACCAAGTAGATCATTCATGCTTTTATTTCTCTTTCATCCTCTCTCATTAATTGTAAAACTCAAAACATGAGTGAAATGGATTTAAATCAAGTGAGCAGGGCTGATGTCCAATGTTGTCCTCCCAACTCTTGTCTGGCCTTTCGGCCTCACTCCTCCTCACTCTCTGGGTCACAGCTGGGCCGCTCCTACAGGCGTGTTGAGAGTTACCTGTCACACAAAGGGAGCAGCCAGATTCTCGGAGCTCAGCTGGGATCAGGAGCTGAAAGCCTTCCTGCCTCCCCTGGCCTTCCTAAACTCACCCCCAGCGAAAAAACAGTCGAGTGGTGGGAGGGAAAAATGATACGAACCCGGAGTCGCTGACCTCTGGTTCCATGAGCGGTTCACAGAGAGTTGAGTCAGCGGACGGCTAGTTAATTCTTCTCTTCCTCAGTGGGCTCCAGTGTGAACTCGCATGCAGTATCATCCTCAACAATCATAGCACATGAGGAAGAAGTGGAGCAAAAGCGGATATCCTCTTTAAATTAGAGTGAGGTCGACTGTTGGAAACAAAATGAACAGCTGTCATTGTTCGTTGGCTCTATGTGCTCTCTCTTTTGTTTGCCCTAAAGGGATAACATAGCAATAAATGTAAAAATCCTCGACACAGAATACAATGCAATGCAGGAGACATAGTATAAAGTGGTGTTTTAGTGTTTAATCAGCTTATCAGGTGTAGAAACTTCAGTCTGGTAACTGAGACATGCACTTCTGCTTTGCATTTGGAATGGGAAGCCGCCATGTTTTTCATGTTGCAGCCAACTTTGAACCAGTTGTAGTTCCTTTACTGGCCACTAAAAACGGCCTTCAAAAACACAAACTCTATTAAACTTACAATATGCATCCTTGTCAGATATTTTCTTGTGTTGTGTACTTCCAACCTACACTGATGAAACCCTGTGAAATCTGTAATTTAATCCAAGGTAATGGTGTGTTTTATGTTGTCACTTGTTGCTAACCTCCCGGGTAACACCAGTCAGGCAGTGAGACGGGACGTCGGCAAATGTGGTCCAGCATGACATAAATTAAACTTTGATACAATAACTCGTCTGTGAACATTTTTGTCTGAGTCAGTCACAGAGAGATTTTCATCTACAATGGTGGCTGTTTAACAATGAAATAAACAAATCCCATGATCCCACGCTACTTCATGACATCATCAAACTTTGCCTTTTGTTTTCATTGTTTTGATCCGGAGACCTCTAGCTGCAGAAATTACATATTGTGCGTTTACAGTGTCAGGGGGAACTTCTCTGTTAAAAAACAAAGTGGTTTTTCACAAGAAATTATAGTGTCACTTCCTTTAAGTGTGTTTTTTTTGAAACTGGTTGTGTGGTTGCCTTTCTAGGCCTGTGTCTCTAACAACAATGGCAACACATCTTCGCTGGTTGTTGTTTACTCATTCAACTTCAGCTCTACCAAAAATCCATCCCACTGCCCTACATAAGATTTATCTGGCTTTGAAAAACAACTACGAAAATGTCGTAGGTGGGAAACTCATGGATATGTAATTTGAGAAATGGACACCAGAGTCCAATATGGCAGGCCTTTAAGCTCAAAGTTGATCCTGCATGATCCAAAACACTTTTCTCTCTTCCAGATTTGCATCTACAAATCAACCTTGTTTGCACTTTGGAGGTGTCCTGTCAACAGTTTTACAGATCTGCTTTAACGGTGGTCTACGGGAAAAATACCTTTTTGGGCTCCAAGGGATTTTTCTGGGCTGCAGGACTGCGGTTAGCCTCTGAGGCAAATTGGCAGTTGGGCAGATTTGCTCCATTTAAGGGCTAATCCAGTGATTCAGTGTTGCACTTCCATGAGGATGGAGAATTAATAAAGAGACGGATTATTTAAAAAAAAGAATGGTCAAAATTGAACCAGCAGAGACCACAATATCCTGATTCTAGTCAGTCGTATGAGTCAAGATCCAAAAACACTGGATCTTACATTTCCTTTAATGCAACGGCCAGTGTCTTACATTAGACCTTCTCTGCCCACTTCTTTCATTCTCACTCTTTCAGTTTGTAAGACAGGCTTTCTGTTAAGAAAAAAAAACTGCACAGTTTGAAAACTTAAAAGGTTTTAAACCACATTCAAGTTTTTTTTTTTTAACTTGGGAAAGCTTGCTAAGGAACCACAGAAGATATAAGACAAATGTTTTCACAGGCGGTGTAAATACATCTCCAGATGGACGAACGCAATTCTCAACTCGCGGATGAGCTCAGCTCCAGACTGAAAATGATAGATGTGACATCACAGGTGCTACGTCCATGTTTTTGTCATCAGCTTTGCAACGTCTCTCAAAAACACGTTTAAAAACTCAGAAAATTCATCTGAATTTTGTTGCCATATGTCATTGGTGATACTGCAGCCTACATGGAACAGTTGTGACGAAGGGACTGATACAGAAAGGCCAGGTTTTCCAGAAAAGGAGAATTATGACTCCCATGTCTTTATTCCACTGAAGTCAGCTTGATGATCATCTCAGCAATGTATTTTGGTTCTGTCAACCTGACCTCATCAGGAGCATTTCACAAGTGAGGGAGTCTCTTACTACCCAAATTTTGTTGAAGTTCTTGTTTTTTTTTCCTTGATTTTTGTGCCTCTACCATGAGTAAATAGGCTACATAGTGAAACAGTTTCTTTTTTGACATGATGCACCAGTGTTTCCTGAATTCCAGGGCCTCAAATAGGTCTAAGACTTAGCTCAGATGCTGATTATATTGTTTGCAAGAATTTTATTATTGCTATGATGGGTTTTTATAATAATAAAAAAACACATTTCATATACATTTTAATATGTGGTGTGTGGTGTTTTTTATCAGCCGTTAATAAAATTTTGATGCTGCAGCAACTAATGACTTATTTTTTAAGCTTGGGTCCAAGGACAACACCAAATTTTTCTTTTGAGTTGCAAGCTGAAATAAGTTTAGAAACCTCTGACATATATGTATGTATATATGAGTCTTTTAAAAATTGACCGGATGCTCCTGTATCTTACCTACTGTGCGTATTTCAAGTGAAGGGCCACCTCTTTTACATGCTGGTGGATCTGCCAGCATTTTTTGAGTGGCTGCAACCAGCTCCGGGGGCCAAGTGGCAGTCAGAGCAGCCCTATGTCTGGTGGAATAAAGCATTGCTTTCTTCTCTAACAAGCTTACAGTCAGGAGACAAATTGGTAGCGCTCTGTTATGCAAACGATTTCTGTTCTTTTGATTACCGAAAAATGTCTAGGAAGTCGTTCTTACAGTCTGACCTTAATCAGGTCATATCTAAGCCTTATGTCACATGTCTCTGCTTGAAAAAAAATCAAAAGAGAAAGAAAAGAAATCCACTTTTTAGACAAGATGTCGTCAGAGACAGCGCTAATCTGCAGACTTCCTTGATTTTTACTGAAACATAAAGCCTGAGTTGGGTGTGACACCTCATGAGAAGCACCTGTGTTTGTGTTCATGTCTACGCCTGTTGTGTCTTTACATGTGTGAGTACAGCACATTATGTTTCTGCTTACATAAAGCAGATTGTGTTAAAAATTGCATAACCTTCATCATATGTCACCGCAGTGAATGATTAGAGCTGAGAGGGCAGGGATCCATCGGCTCACACCAGCCCCGTCAATGAGGCAGGGTTTAAAATGAAACACCCCTGGTTAATGGAGGGAGTGTTTCTAATTAGGATAGCGAGCTGGTAAGCAGGAATGCTCAACCAGAGCACAAGAAATTGAAAGCTGGTTTATGAAGCAGCAAATAAAGTTCTAGAAAGCACAGTCTTAACCTGCAAAGAGCCTCCATCTCGTCCCCTCAGCCCACTTATCCATCCCCAGCTCCCCGAGCTTGAGCTTCACAGCAGCCCAGGGAGAGGCATGTAAATCTGGCCCCCTTTGAGCGAGCAACAGGCTCCGGAGAAAATAAATCTGCTGAGGTTCACGGTGAGTTCAGCCAAGCCGCAGCTCGAGGCTTTCTCTCGCTTATTCCCCCTCTCTCTCTCTCCCTCTGTAACTGCTGCTGTCTCTGTCAAAGCATCCCATCCCGTTCCCTCCATCGCTCCTCTGCTCTTTCTTCCCAAAAGTCACCACATATTTGGTAATGTCACAGACAGACGACACCACAGTGATGTCATTGTTCTGATAACGACCTCTGGGAGGAAGAGGGACCTTCCCTTCACATCTGTTTTGTCTCCTCTAGTTCGGTCGAGTGTCTCATTGAATCTAGTTTAGTCTAGTTTGGATCTAGTTTGATGCACCACTGTAAGCCCTCCAACCCGGGATGTTCTCTACAGCGGGGGCCACATGACAAAAGCCTAATAATGTTTCAGTGATGAGAGAATAAAGTTCGCATTTAGTGGGTTTTCAGAACTGCTGTGACGTTGAAAATAGGCATGTGAACTTATTTCCATGGCAGCTGTTTTTCAACTTGTTTATGTAGCGGTGACGGTTGGAAATCCAAAGCAGCAACAAAACAACAGCTTGCAGCACTTTTTCTTAAAATTATCAGCTGGTTTTTAACTAATTCATACAGAATGGGTTGAGACTGATTGCCCAAATGGATACAGGACATTTAGGAAAAAAAATTAATTTTCATTCTTGCCAAGAGTTGATGAGAAGATTGATACCACTCCCATAACTGTCATTAAATATGAAGTTAGGGCAGGCAGGTGGTTAGCTTAGCTTGGCATAATGGCTGGAGGAAACAGCAAGTCTGGCTCTGTTTGAAGGCAGCAAAACATGCTACTCACTGATAAACAAGTTTCATCTTGCTGGTTTGATCTTTACAGAAAACATGTAAAAGTGAGAGCTGGCAACTTATTTTTTATGGAAGTTTTTGTTTGTGTTATTTTTAACTTCAGCAATAAAAAACATATTCCTCAAATGTCAAACTATTCCTTGAACTTTATGTAAAAACCTTCAGATTGTCTTATTCTGATCTACAGTCTGCCTTGGTTCACTGACAAGAAACTGGCAGCAGTAAAAGTAATGTCTATTTCAGACCAAAACATTTTGCATTTCTTGATCCAACACTTCTGACTGTTTACTGTCAGTAAACTTTTTACCAAAAAAGTAAAGAGCAACCTGCAGTTCTGACCTTCTCTCCAAAGAATCCCTATTTTGCAGTGTTTCCCACACTTCTTTGCTTATGAGACAAATCAAAAGTTTGGTGATTAGTCCTAATTGTGTATCCAATTTTGTGTAGCAGAATTCAGATGTTCCAATATCTTACCGAGATAATATTGTTTTAATGCTCTGTGGGAGCTCTAAAGCCCCCTTTGGGAACTACTGACTAAACTCAGATCATTTTTTAAGAATAATTTGTTTCTAAAATATTTGTGATGGGGAATCTCTACAAGGATTTATTCTTACCATATGTGGGATATTCATCACGGTACAAGACAAAAATACACAGTTAATCTGCTCTTGACAAGTTCCCACCCACGAGTGTAATATAGCAGCTGTCAGGTAGCAGATATTTACCCTTAGCTGCAGTCTCATGTGTTCGTTAAAGAGGTCTGTAGCTTGCAATGATGTTTTTCTTATCCCTCCTGTATTATGTCTCTGTAAACGAGTAGCATGGCAGTGCAAGCATGATGAACATATGAAGGAAAAAGAAGATATTGCTGCTTAAGACATAGAGCCAATCAGCCAAAAAAGTGTGCAGTTTTATACATGTAATGTGGGTTATCATTTACGCAATTCGTTATTTGGATTGTTGAGCTGCACACAGACAGAGACAAGAGCAGCTTTTAAATTTTGCTGAGTGTAAAACTTTAAGACTACATTTTTCTTCTACATGCTAGTTTGCTATTACACATAGCAGCCTGGTGTGAAAAAGCACACGAGTTGGAGTTTATTTTACTTAAGGGGCTATTTTTTCACCTTTATATGTTACATTATTGGTGTTTAATTGACTCTTTTATCCACAACAGCATATAATGAGTGAGCAGGAGGTGTTAAAGTGCCCTTGCTGCACGCTGATGGACACTCAGCTGTTGTTGTGCATTAATTTCAGAGGTTAAACAAGGCCGAGGTATGCTGTCTCTCTCTCTAGCAATTGAACCGAGGCAACATCTAAATATGTTTCGACACAAAAATTAACTAAACATTATTGCATTTAACTACATTTAAATTCCGAGCAACTAAATTCATGAATTAAACCTTTTTCAAAACCCTCAGAGATGGTATCTTGGACTGAGTAAGTGTTGTTTACTGCAGAGTCTCACTGGTGGATCATGTCAGGCAGCTCTGTGTTGACACTGCTAAGCCCCGTCTTCTGATGTAGCTGTTTATCAGAAATGGACAGATAGTTTTGAAAAAGAAAGAGGAGGAGAAGGAGGAGGAGGAGGTCTGGTCACTGAGTACTTCCAGACCTCTAATGAAGACGGATGTAAGGACACTGTGTCCACTCTAACCCTGTAAACTTTGACCTGTGACACAACACAGCACAAAGGTCTAGCTAAAGGAAAGAAAAAAAAAAGGGCACTTTGGCAGGAGAGGATGGCTTCATTTGTGCTGAGTAACAACATGACATCCTTCCAGCACATTTGCAGTTTCACTATCCCACTGGAAGAAATGTTTTCACACCATAAACCAGCTCAAATTGTGGAAAATGTCAGTCTGCAGTAAACAAGCAAGGAAACAAAGGCCTCATTGTAGCTCCTGCAGGCCCGTTTCCGATCAGATGTATGAAGAGAGTCTCCACCACGCATGTGCACTCAGTGTGTCTACATTTCACTGATACACCACAGTGGTTATTATTTCAAATCACCGCTTCACTGTTTATGCTTCCACTACAAATTGTGTGAGTAATTGTGGGTAACCCCTCTCTGTCCATCATTAACTGCCTGTCTCCTTATCTTTTCGGGTCTTAGACAAACTCCAACTCTCTGACGTTATTGATGTCTTCCTGACAATTGCTGAAGGTGTCTCAGAGTAATGTGCGGCTCATTCAGCAGGGCCTCGTTATTAATCCCTGACCTAGAACAGGGAGGATTCTCAGTTTACACAGTGAGTGGTGGGAGTGTTAGATTACGCTAAGACTGTAATTATAAGGCCTTAAGACTGATAAGTGGAGGCAAATGCTAACACACACTAATTCATGGACGTACATGGTCATGCACAAACATGCATGCATGCACTCAGGCACACATTTAGTTTTGCAGGTATCAGGAGCTCAGGAGTGAGATTATGCAGCTCTTTTCTCTCTTTTAGTGCTTTAACAAATCTGTCTTTTAGTCAGGTTGAAATGGACTCTTGCTCATTTTCTGAATTTGTTTGGGCAGCATGTTTGACCAGAGTAAACAAACTATGGGTTTGAAAGCAACCTTAGTCATAACACCTTACACCTGGAGTCTAATTATATGAATAACTGACGGATATATTATTACACTTAGCAAAGAAGTTATATTTAGTTCTGTGATGTTTAAATAATTTAAACTAAACACCAACTGCTTCAAATGACCCCCATTGACTAACCTCGCACCAATGCTAACGTTGCTACAAGTAGTGCTGAAGTAACTAGATCATCATGTCAACTACCTCCAATATCTCATTCTTTCTTCGTCAAATTAATGCATTTTTTGCAAAAAACAAACCAGGTCATCTAGGATCTGTAAAAATACTGGTGACAATTAAGATGCACTTTTACTTTGGTGCAGGGATCTAAATCTGCATTTGTAGGAGAGATGCATGGACCACACATAAGCTCTGAAAGAAGCTTGGCAAAGCAGAAAGACAAAGCGAAAGGGGATCTATGATGTCCGTTAGCGAAAATCAAAGAGAGTGCAGTCAGAGACAACTCTGATCTCAGCACCGCAGCATCGCCGAAGCCACAGGGGTTGGAACTGACATAACAAACACAACCAAACGGCTTGATCCAATCCTCTTCAAACAACCACTAATTTCATGTTGCATCTTTGAGCATGAATGCCCAACTGTGTTTGCGCTGCGTGCACTCTGACCCCCGTCCCTCATCCTCATAACCTCCTCCTCATCCTGCAGAGCTCAGCCCAGCTTAGGCCGGCCCACTCAACAGGACAAACTGCAGGCCCCCTAATCAGCTCATTTGGAGCAGATCAATGGCACTGATGACAAGAGCCTAAGCGGAGACTGCAGACCAAATGAGGGCTGAACAAAACACCCTTCTTAAACGATGGCCTCGGAGCAAATAACCCCCGAGTGAGGGGGTCAGGAGGTTGGTGACCTGGGTGGGTGTGGCGGTGGAGGTGTCCGACTGGGCCTGAGTAGGGGGTTTTGAGTCCCTGGTGTCCCTGCTGGTGGGCCAGCTGAACAAACAGCTGGGAACAAGGCTGGGCTTCAGTGTGCAGACACAGAGCTCCAGCCATGCGGGCCTGGTCTCAGACCAGACCAGTCCAGACTCTAGACACAGGACAGCATGAGGACAGTAAGCTGCTTTCTTCTCCAGAGAAAAGGCAACGTCTGATCAACACACATACCAAAATGGACACATGCATAGAAATGAACCCACACGCATGCACAAAAAAGCATTGCACATTTTCATTCACACATACAGTGTCTGCACAAATGCATTCCTGCACATGCACACGCACACACACACTATGCACTCATGCAAACTCCATGAATTCACACAGCCTCAGTTGCTCTCTTATCTTTCACACAAAAGGCCTGTGTCTATCTGGCTTCTGCTCAAAAAAACTCTTCTCTATCTCTAAGCTATTGATCTCTGCTTGTCTGTTCCTCCACAGGACATCCACTGTTTCTGCTCACTTTACTGCTCTCCAGCAACTCCTAAAAATCTTGCCCTGTTGACATCACCCCAAGGGTAGTCACATTCCAGGAACTGTTTCATATGGGCACAGCGTTTTTTTCAAGATGTATGTGCGTCCTTTTTGCAACACTGATTATGTAAAAGCCTGGAGCACAGACAGCTGGAAATAGTTGAAAAGATGCTAGCTGTGGTTATTATAGGCTTGGGAAAGCAAGAGTAAAACTACAGCAAGTGATAGAGGTTGTCCAGATAAAACAGACAAGGACATTCATTCTGCCATTCAGCCTGCTCCTCTTTGATGCCAAACAAAACACAGTCGAGCCTCGATCGGATCAGGTCAACCTGAGTCGGATTCCCGATTGTATATGCTCCAGTTCTGGCAAAACAGGGTCACTGAAAGATGTAAAGGGGTTTTTGGTAAAATACACACACACACATGCACGCAGACAGCCTTGTTTAGGGCAGCGGGGGGGCACAAGCTCTGATAATGAGTGGCACACATGAAAGAGTGGCTCCGCACCAGAAAATAAACTTCACTTGTGGTGCCGTTGTTTGCAGGCTGACCTCTGTGCCTCTGAGTGGGCGCATTGTCCCCCCAGATGGATCCCCTCTGACAGCCCGTCACTCAACTCAACGATCCCTATCGACCAATCAGGGCCCGTCACTAGCAACCGTCTGGGAAAACTCCGCCCACTGAGGGAATTTAAGAATTTGGTATGACGCCATGTTTAGACGGCAGTGGAAAAATGTTGCTCTGTGGCCATTACTGAAGTGCAATCATTAGACTGCTGACCCTCTACAATAAATAACATGATATAAACAGATTCAGTCAGTGGAGTAATTATAGGATTATAATATGATTGTACTCGGCATCCTAAAATAAACTGCCTCGGTTCGGCTCAGTTCACGCACACTGCAAAAACTAAATGTTCTTACTCACTTCTTCTTGTGTGTTGCCATTTTGGTTTTAACTAAGATAGAGAATATTTGTATGTGGTGCTAAAGGCATTTACAACCCTGCATAGCTGAGGCAGAAGGAGTTTTATATGTGAAGTTCAAAAAACTAAAATCAGGAGGGAGTGTTTGTTTTTTAATTTTTGTGAGCTCTACTTTTATAGCTGTACTTAATATATGAGGAAAGTGTTTTAGGATTAGTGTAAGTTATGAAAATTGAACAAAAAGAGGTTAAACAAAACACTATCAGGCACCCACTAAGCTACCCAAACACACACATATATACACACCCACACACACATACTTACAAGTGATCCCTACTTCTGTCTTAATAAGGACCCTTATTGACATAACACATTCTCTTGCTACTTACCCTAACCTTGACCATCACAACTAAATTCCTTACCCGAACCGCACCCTTGGCTTAATCTTAACCTAATTCTTACCCTGACCCCAAACCAGGTCTTAACCTTCAACCAGTCCTTTGAAGTTTTGAGGTCTGGGCCAAAATGTCCTCACCTTCAACAAGAATGTCCTCAGTGTGTTGGTTAAAAATGTGTGCAGGTCCTCACTACGTCAGTACAGGTACAAATACACACTCATAAACTAACCCAGGCCAGTTTTGTGGAATTTACAAAGACATTAATGTCCAGATGATTTACTTTTACTCTGACCACAACTATTACTTGGTTAACCCTGACTCTTGTTCTACTCTTAAACTAGCCCTAAACCTTAACCTCTGACTTAAAAATTAAATGCCGTCTAGCTGGGGACATGGCTCTTTGTCCTCAGTTGCACCAGCAGTCCCCAAATAACTGGACTTAAGTTTGGAATGTGTCCTTGAAATTAGCCTAAGTCATAGCCACATGTGCATAAACACATACACAAAGCCCAGAGCTCCGGCCTATCCCTGAGGAATTGTGCGAGGACTCTGTTTTCTGTTCACTCACTGTATCAGCTCCACATTGTGAGGAGACAAAGGACGGGGAGTGGGGATGACGGGGTGGAGGTTCAATCCTGTCGACTGAGTCTCCGGTTTCAGGTCCTCTGAGGGTGGCCTTGGGCGCACGGCGTAGGAGGAGATGGTGGTTGATTGTATCCCTTATGTGGGTGGGTGAGGGGAGGGCTGTGTGGCCTGGGCACTGCATGCAGGATTTTCACGTGTCAGGAACAGCGTTCCTTGTGGATCTTGTGGTACGTGGCACCAGCATCCCCTTCCTCCCCCACACACACTCATCTCCTCTTTCCCCTGTCATCACCTTGATGTCTCAGAGATTGATAAGAGGATCCATCTGCGCTGCCGAGTTTATCAGTAATATTTCTATTTCTGCTCGCTAATCGACCACAGCCAGGATAAGTTATTTGACTTTAAAGCTGCTATGATCAATATTTTTATAACAACAACATCAAATCCAAGTAATGAAGATATGGAAAATCATCACCTGAAACTTCAGACTTTGCTTTTTGAAGCTTTGAGGACAATTTCATCTTAGTGTCTGGCTGTCTGACTGCAGTTTTACTCTTAAAATTCACTCTCACAGCTCTCATATCATCATTTTTGGCTGCAGCAGGTGAAGAGAGAAAAGCTAAAAAAATTCATTGCACACTATTAGCTTAGCACCAAACTTCAGACAGACAAAGTCAGCAACCAAATAATAAACACAGAACAGATTTTGGCAGCTAAAAAAGTCAAATATTTGCCTTAAGAGCTGGAGAAGATGAAAAAAAGAGCAGAAAATGACTGATTATTGAAATCACATTCATTAGCTGGCGATAAAGATGTTTCCAGTAATGAGTCATAATGTTGCCTTGTAGCCTTTGGATGTGTAAATAAGTCTCTGTTTGCTCGGAAGTTTGTCACATCAACTATGAATTAATTCAAGTTTAAACAAGTATTGTGAGAGCAAAACACCATAACAATATTGGCTTCATAGCATTCAATTAATCACAAAGCAAAAGTTCAGCCCATGTGAGCTTGGTGTAGTTTCCTCAGCTTGGTCAGAGCTGCAATATTAGAGGCCTTTGTTGAAATCCACACCAAAAGGGAGTGACTGTGCGCCAGATGCATGTAGATAACAGCTATATTTTATCATTTCAGCTCTGTATACACTGTCTGCATATCACAGCAGTTTATAGCTTCTAAACTGGGAGTGTTTAATGGTCTTTTTTTTTTTTTACACTCCTTGACTGATTACATCTGTGTGGTCAGCTGCAGCTTTAACTTTTTCCCTGCACACTCCTCTTCATACATGAACAAAAAACTGATTATATACGGCACTGAAATGATAAAACATCCACCAACAAAAACAAGATGTGTGTTATGAAAAGTTGCAGATCTCTCTTCAAGGCCTGTTTAATATAAAGAGACATGTGGGGGGGGGGGGGTTTCCTGCTAAGGCCAATGTAATTTGACTAACCGCTGATTGTGACTCAGGATGACGGACAACTGCCTCACTTTATCCCCAAAACAAGCTCCACCTGACCCCAAACTTCCCTCACCATAAGTGGGGCCTTCCTCCATTTCACAAGTCCTCTTGAGCCCGACTCCGCTGTCTTCAATCAGCACACCCAAACATGTTCTCCTGCTGCACCACTAACATCTGACTTCGCCGTGTGAGAGCGCCTAATCTGTGCCGCATGGATGAGAAAACCGAGAGGATTTAACAGGGAAATAGTTTTCTCCACGGCTGCTAAAACTAAAGTGGTTTTGGTGCAGTGGAGAACCCACCCTCCACTCACTGATGGCAGATAGGAGCTTTTTGTGTCTACCACCCATTGTCTTACCTTATAAATCTCCCAAGCAGACACCTGATACCTGATATCATTACCCATTTGTCACCCGTGTTTACGTCTGGGATTTTGAGTGGTGTCGGGATGTGATGCTCCCTGCTCCCCCCCGTGCAGTCCCTTAGGGTGTGGGTGCTGCTGGGACAGGCGACACTGTGAGCTGTGGAGGTGGGGGGGGGTCAACTTCAGGGTGGAGGAGTGCAGGGATAGGTCAGAGAAGTTAGGCCGACTCCTCTAAGCTGCCCTCAGGAAACACAGGCCTTATCATGTCCCAGTGAGAAGCAAAATATGTAGAGCAAGTTAATAAGTGACTGAGATAGTGACTCTCAATAAGTAAGGGAAAGAATTTGTGAGGGAGCAGTTCAACAAAATCGTAAAAACAAGTTTCCTTTTGTGGTATTTAGCAGCATGTGAATGAAGATCTGTTTGACCTCACTTCAGTACAGTGCATGAGATTTTAATTTTTTGTGCTGAAAGGACTTGAAAATGGCATTCAAAAATGTAATACCAATGTCTCTTTTCAAAAAATATGCTGTTCAGAGGGCCAAACAGCATCAGAAATCCCCCCCCCCCTCCCCCCAAACACCTTACCCCGGCCATAAAACAAGCACAGCCACGTCAAGCAGTATTTTGCCAGTTGTATGGAGGTGAAGGGTGCAGGATCAGTCTCAAGCTCTCTTTTTCC
>JAUZTA010000009.1:393899-407579 GCA_034780835.1 Ctenochaetus striatus
AAACACACCATGACAAATGAGAGACCATACAGCCTGTTAACTCCACGCTTATGCCCCCACTGATGGTACACAATGTTAGCTCTAAGCCACTGAACCATGCTAAAGCTAAAAACAGCTCATTTCCTCACACATGATTCTCGGTTTTGTTTTGCAGCATCTGTTTCCTTTGGTGGTAGTACTCCTAAAACACTATATTCAGTTTTTCGTCGGTTCAGCGCTGACTTATATGACCTCAGCACACATACGCAAACACACACACACACACACACACACACACACACAACACAGTCCTAGAAATAAACACACTCCTACGCCCAGGCTACAGATATGCACTGGTCCATGATAGAACTGTAAAGTTGACAAACCAGCTGCCCTGACTCACTCAGGCCTTTTAGAGGTATAAGCAGACACAGGATGACATCAGTGGTAGTTTTACAGGAAGTCCTTGCTACTCCCTTGTGCTAAGGCCAAGTGTGCACTATGCACAGATTACCATCTTGTATCTAGGATCACCCAACAGCACAGTCTCACAATACTAATGAAAGAGCAATATTAAAATTACTAAAAGGGAAAAACCTGACGCAGTACGAGCTACTTCATGGCCACAATTGTTTAAAAAGAACGGCACTAGGTACTTGAAAGACAGATAAAGAAAGAGAGGGGAGATAGTGAGACAGAGAGGATCACTGGACTTAAGTCACCCTCCCAGTAATGTAACCGAGGCTGTATCATTTTCTTGTTTGAGTTGTAAACAAGGCCTAGATATCTGGCCTTGGGAGGTTAGGAAATAGTTAAAAGTGAACTCTGTCTCCCTCTCTCCCTCTCTCTTTCTGTGTGTGTGTACGTATTTCACAATGATCTGCTGGCTGAGGCTCAGAGAGACGAAGATAAGAACTGACTGTGAGAAACCGCAGATCTCACACCCACTCACTAAGAAAAAGCACACAGAAACACTCGGGCGTACACACCGAGAGCAAACACAGGAACATGCACGTACACACACAAACACACACACACACACATACGAGCTGTACGTGTGTGCATGCTCCAGCTCGTATGTAAGCCTGAACACCCAAAAACAGCGTCCTTAGGAAAAGGCACATTTTACAGTTGACATTGGTTTCCCTCTGGGAAGTACGTGGGGCTCGGCATGAGTAAGGAATTTAGCTGTAAAAACACAACAGAGTTCTTCAGAAGTGTCTGACTGCTGCTCAGATTTCTTAAGGCAAGTCTTCCATTGAGATAAGGCCCAGCCTAAAACCTGTCCTACACTCACCCTGAATCCTCACCTGCTTACCTGCAGCAACACGCACCACGCAAGTAGGCAGGAAAAACGGATTAGAGCGTAACTTTACACAAAGGACTTTAGTAGTACTGGTGTCAGGACATTACAAAGTCAACAATCCCAAATTTAGGTTACCCATGGTGTTCTGTTTTTATCCAACACGTTTTGAAAGCTTGATCTAAACTTGATAGACTTGAAGTGTATTTGTTAATATTAGGAATGTTTTTTAACTTAAGTTAGCGGTTGGAGATTTGAGGGCTGTAACTTAGATTTGAGTCACACCTCAAGCACAAAATCATTTAAGCCTACCCATTCATCCTTTTAATAACTAATAAAAAAATAACAATTACTCTCTCATAATTGAATATCTGATTTAATTAGCATAAAATACACTCCTGTTCAAATTACAGTCTTTTTTTTTTACTGCCACAGCCTTATTTGGCCTTGTTAACTTCATGACTCCTAGCTTTGAGCAGCTAATTTTAGCTGATGTTAGCTAACTTTGGAAAGATACATATTGATAATTTGGGTACTCAGTCTGTTTTCTTTCATAATGATTTTCATGCATATCTTACAGTACAGTGTTTTTTTATTGCAAAAGTAAAACAAGTAGCACTGAATTTCTTAGTATCAAAATTAGCTATAAATGAGCACACCATTATCCACATCTGTCTGTTGTTAACTGTCATAACAGTTAGCCAACTTATGACAATTAGCTAACTTATTCTGGCTAATGTTAGCAAAATTTGGATAGATGTTAGAGGCTAACTGGCAATGCTAGTAAAAACAACCGACCTCACCAGGAGACATGTTTATCATGAGGTCCCATTCTGTTCATTTTAATCATGTAGCCTAATGATGATGTATTTCATGTGAAATTATGTAACTTTTGACTGACAAAATAACAAAATATGGTTTAAAAGATGAATTTATAAGCAATGAAAAACTCTTTTTCAATGCAGCACTCAGATAATCTGCCGCTATAGCCTTACTTGAACAATCATGACAGCTAGCCATCTTATGGCTAATGCTAGAAAAATGGAAAACATTTTTAAAGCAGATTTGAAAGGAGTGTATAACTGACAATTTGGTCAGTCAGAGTTACATCTAAAAAGATCTGCAACTAAATAGTAATGTTTTCATGAAGACTTGACTTGAACATGCCCTGGAGGATCAGAGCGTTTTCTCTTTGACAAGGTTGTGTGTTCAACTTGCCCCAAAAGACTTGAAATAAACCTTTGCTCAGGTCTCCTTCTACCCAAGAAAAAATTAAAGCTACCAACACAATAGCTCTACGCAGGGAAACAATCATTTTTTTCTCGGAGGGGAACTCATCTGGCTTTTCCACTCTGCGAATCAGGCATCATTGTTATCGGAGACACGGAATAACAGGCGAGAAGGGGAACATGATGTGTGTGAGTAGACCGAGGCCCAGAGGAAGGCCGTAGCACAATGCGAGGCGAAGGAGATCTCAATAAATCACAGCACTAACTGATTTCCCACCTGTGTCCGCTGTCTTCCCAGAAACACAGCGTCACACAAACAGCTGCCCTGCGCTGAAAAAACCTTCATGACCACGATACCCAGATGCATACTCACACAATCAAGAGTTCTGGAAACCAAACGCCAGCAATGTGTAGAACAAGCTACGCCTTTAAGGCACAAATTGTTGTTTTGGCACTGGATTTTGGTATGACGTTCCACTGTGGCACACACACACAGCTGTACAAATTCATGCTTTGCACACACACGCGATCAAACAACACAGCCATTAATTTGATTAGAAGTCTCTCAACAATTTCCAATTTTCAGTCTTGAAAGAGCATTGTGGTTGCGGCCAAACCAAAAGCCTGAAATAAATTAACGTCATCCATAAACCATCATGTTATTAACAGTAAGACATCCACATTTACAGTATTTCCCAGTAAAAGGTCGTCAGTGTTTCTGGAGGTGACGCATCAAGTAAGTGTGTGTGTGTGTGTGTATGTGTGTGTGTGTGTACAAGTCTGCCACATATGTAAACACATCCGAATGTGTATGAGCTTACAAACACATACAAATGTGTATGAGCATGTGTGCTAAAGGGGGAGGGTTGTTTACTCGGGCAACTTCTCAGAGAGTGTCTCCTGGCCGGCTCCCACTTCCTGCCCCTGCGCCTGGAGCAGCAGCCTGTCTCGTCAGCCACCTCGGGCTGACAGGGAGACCACATGCTAAAAGACTTATTGGCCTACTTTAGAAGACCTATGGGAGGGACGGGGACTATGTGCCTGCTCTGGGTGGGGTTGGGACTGTTTTGAAGGGAGATTTGAGGGGCTGGGGGGGGTGTCTGATTTTTTTTAATAAAGCACTCTACCTCCCTCCCTCCCTCCTCTCTCCCTGCTTTTTCCTCTGAGTGCTTACAGCTGCAGGGATGGAGAAGGGGGGGGCATAGCGGAACAGAGCGAACAGGCTCAGCATAGAGAGGGCCCTTCATGAAGTCACATCTGGACCTTTCCCAGAGAACTCAATGGAACGGAGAGGCTAATGAAAGTCTTAAGTTATGTAATTGAGCTCTTCGATGTGCACCAGACGGTTATGTTGGCTTGATCTGCAACACAGGATGTTAGCAAAATCCTATGGACATTTATGTACCTCACAAAGGCCTAACAAACTCAGCTAGGCTCATGTTGCCACTGTCATATCTGTAGCAGCCTGCTAACTCAGAACCAGGATATAGTGGAGCTGTGGGCCCATACATGGAGTCGCTGCAGTAAGAGACTTGGCCTGTGAGGCATAACAAACAGGGTTTGGCATTTACTGCTACTAACAGGCCTACTTAGGTTGATTGGCCCATGTTGTTTTGCTGTAGTTAGGCTTTCACTGACCGGCAGCAGTGGAAAATCACGAGAGCATTAAATCCAACAAACGATTAAATGCTGTACAATGATTCTTTTTTAACCTTGCTCAAAGTGTGAATGGCTGTAATGTAATTTTGAGCCTCACAGTTTATGACAAACATATGTCTGCCGTTGTATTGTTGTGCTTCGCAGAGACTCGAGCAGAGAGGCTGTAAAATAAGCTGCCTGGCTGGTTATGAGTGGGAGAGGCAAAGGAAAACCTGCACTGTAGGATAACATGGTGAGAGGTGGAGTGATGAATGCTATGTAAAAAATATACAGCATGTGTGCGGACAGGAACAAGTCTGTAGTCTTGTGTATGTACACACACATGTGTGTGTGTCCATATGTATGTAACAACTGTGGGATGGGTGTAGGCTGTAACCACAATCAGATAGAATAAGGTCTCCAGTAACAGCTCAAGCTTTGATTTACCTTCCACGGCCGAGGGGAGAAGAAAGAGAAGCAGCAGAAGCAGAGGAGACGCTCCTGAAATGAACACCTTGGTGAAACCTGCCGCTGTATAAAGTGTCAGCATTGGGCCTCACTGTGGCTCGGTGCCAAGTGCAGAGCCACTCTCACCTCCATCACCAGCCCACCACACCACTCTGCCTCCCATTAATAAAGGAGAAGGACAACAGTGATGGAGGGGAAGATGGGCCAGAGCAACGATACATTACCTGCCAATTAGAGGAAGGGCGGAGGCAATGAGGGGAAATGCAGACCATATGGGAGGCTATGTGAGAGGCCACCTGACCCAAGGGGCTCACAGCTCTCACATCAACACTCCTCGCCAGACTGGACTTGTTTGAAGTCTTACATAATGCTCTGAATACTACCCTCTTCTCCTTCTCTCTCCACAGTATTTCCAACCTCCCCTCCTCCTCCTCCTCCTCCATCCCTCCTGCCCCCTGCTTTCCACTTTGAGAGCACGACCGAAAAGATCGGCCCCTGCCAAGACAAACAGCCCAGAATCAAATCAATTTTGAGAAGCTATGGTGCGACTATTACGGCTTAACACGCCTCTGACAAGCCACATGAGATGGTCTCCTTCTAAGCTTGTGAAGAACGAAGGCCATCAGGTCTGTAACTTAAGCGATCAGACACACATGAGACATAACAGCAGTTGCCATGGACAAAGTCCGTCTTCATACATCCTTTATATAACAAGCATTAGTAATCCTGATGATTATTCCTTGGAAGTTACTCAGTGGAATCAAGCATACCTCCACACCAGCGACTTCTACCGAATCATTACAGGGCCTTTCCTTGTGTTTTCCAGTGTTTAAAAGGGGAATTTTCCAAACACTTCCTTTTGATGAAGGAGTTTAAGTTTCGCACCATTTCCCACATGCCATAACATTTTAAAAGGAATGGTGTAACAGTTTTGTAAATATGTTTAATTGCTTTCATCTTGAGAGTTAGATGAGAAGATCAATATCACTTGCATGTCTGTTAAAACTGAGGCTACAAGCCAGCAATCAGTTAGCTTAGCCTAGCTTAGCATAAAGACTGAAAATGGCTAGCTGGGCTCTGTTCAAAGGAAACAGTTTCTGCCAAACAGCGCCTTTAGCACTTGTTTGTTTAACTTCCTGAAGTCCCTGGTGGTTCCTCAGCAACCTCAGGTGATTGTTAGAACTCAATCTATACAATAATAGAGGACAAAATAAACTGTAATTTTTCTTGTCTACTTTTTGTGTTTCTGCATAGCTTAAAAACACAAAACATGAAGTGTTTATTAGTGAGCCCTTTAGATGTTGGATGGTACGAGAGAGCTATCAACCTTCTCATCTAACTCAACAAGAAAGTGAACAAAGTCATTTGTCAAAATGTCAAATTATTGCTTTAATCTGTACACACATAAACACATAGCGGCTGTTCTGCTACCTCAGCCTGGCTAGTGTATAATAGAGGCTCGTGGCCAGGTTTAGTCCAGAAGGGAACCAGAAGGGCCAGCACCTCTGTGGAAACACTGACTCACCAGTAAGGGGCATTAACTCAGCTTTACCTCCTCACAGCTGGCTGACAGGCAAAAAAAAAAGAAAAAAAAATCTTTCTAAAACACCTTTATTGTTACAACACAAAACATTCAGAGCTAAAACAAACTCATGAGAGTACCATACAACAGGCCAGAGGAATAAATCTCACACCTTGCACAAACAAGCCCCAGAAACCAACTCGCATTAAAAATCATGCAGCACTGCACCACAGCTCCTAATCCACATTAAAAGAGAAAAAGGGAGAGAGCGTAAGAGACAGAAAGCTGTATTATGATCGTGGTTGGACCCCTGGGAGACTGTTGGCCCATCATAAGCCTCTTATTAGACGACTCTCCTCAGAGAACCTGTGGTCTAATCTTATAAAACTTTGAACACCCGCTCACTGCGTGCTCCGCCATTGGCTTAGTAAATCTGTTTTTGGTGCTCCAGTGCGGTAAATGGACTTGTTATACTTCAGGCTCACTTTAAAAAAATGCCACTTTGACAGAGCAGCATCTAAATTATGGTGGAAAAGCACGGAGCGAGAAAAGGTGTTGAGGTGTCGTTAAAGTGACACAGGGTTTTTTCACACTGTTCTGCGCTGTTGCTGAAAGCAGAATTTTTTCATCAGCCCCACCTGCTCAAACATTGTATTAAGTTATATGAACAGGGCCCAGACTATGTGCCGAAGCACTTAAAAATGAAGTCATACTCACCCAAAATAGAGAAACACATTTAACAAGTTGCAGTTTGCACATTTGTGTGTAAATTTAGGGGTGTCATATTATGTCTGTATTTACATTTGAGGTACAGGGTCTCCTTCTTAGCGCCTTGGTGGGCCAAAAGTTTGCAAGTTATTATTTTAGCCCAGGTAATTTTGCCATCAACCAGAGGAAGTCAATTTTATCTCTTTAGCATCATCATGCTTGTTAAGCTAATCTTTGCCCAACCGGGGAAAACAGGAAACAGCAGTGACAAAGGAAGTCAGAGAATAACAACAACAGCAATAGCTGTGGTGAAAGATATTTGATTGCCTAAAAAGTTCCTCTGTAGCAGAGCAAAGCAACACAGACACAGCAAAGACAGCAAACTATCAATTTGAAAGTGTTGATGTTGGCATGAAGATGTAAACCAAGGCAGAGAAGTACAAAGCAAAATATGATCATTTAGAGCAGTTGCAGACAGCTTGCAGTTGGAGCTGGTGTAGCATGAAGGCAACGGAGCTCTGTCTCGGGCCTTGTTAAGTATTTGTTTACATCGTCATAAACTTCAACTGTTTCCACAGTTACTGAGAAGTCACTGAAAGTAGGAGGTTTGCACTCTAAATGGCTGCGCAGAATCACAAAGTTGTAGATTTGTTTAGCATTACTTTGAGGAACAGTTTACCATTTTGGGGAGAGAGTTGAATCAGATGATTGATATCACTTTCATGACTGCGTGTTGAGTATGGAGCTGGAGCTGTGAGACAATTAGCCTAGCTTAGCATACAGATGAGTAACAGAGGAAACAGAAACAGTCTCTAAAATTGAAACATTTGACACCTCTACAGATCACTTAACAAAAGTTTGTATCTCATTTGTTTAGTCTATTCATTTCACAAGGGAAACTAGTGGAGTCAATTGATAGTTACAGCACATAACTCTGTCAGTAAACAACATCAGACGTGATGGTAGACTAGAATAGTATTTCTACATAGAGACAGGCTAGCTGTTGCCCTCTGTTTCTGGTACTTATGGTAAGCTATGTTACAGTGAGCTAAGTATCTCCTGACTCCTCCATACAGAACACACACATGGTAACAATCATCTCATCTAGATAGAAGAAAGTAAATAGGCATGTTTCCCAAAATACTGAAATATTCCTCTGAATGGTCAAGAATTTAAACTGTTTTTACCATCAACAACACAAAGCAGCTTGAAAACAGTGATCACTGCTTCGGGAGCCTTAATGCAGCTCTGCAGCACCAAACTATAGCTACACATAATCACAGAGTCTATGGTGAGACGTTCTACTGGTCTGTTTAGCTAAAAGAGCCTCTAGATAGAAACTGCAGTGACTCACTTTAAAGAATACCACAGTTCACCCAAATGTCAATCGATTACATGTGGACTATCTGTCTTGTAGAAGCTAGTTCTGATTAAATATGTTCATACTGAGGCCTGAGGATTATTTTGACTGATTGGGAAACTATTGCTGGAGGATTTTTCGAAACATAATTTTTCAATTCTGTGAGCCCAGAAAACTAGATTTATTAGCATCTATTGTGGCAGGTTGAGAGACACAGTATGCTGAAGAACTGGAAGAGCATTTCCCAACTCGGGCTAAATGAGGAAGCACACTGCAAAAAATGTCACTTGGAAAAGAGAAATGAATAGATGGTGAAATTTACTTTTTAAGATTTCTTGAAAATGTGATGACCGACAGCAACTTCCTATATCTCACTAAGATATTGCTTGTTAGGTGACTACATCAGAAATTAAATGTAGTGAGTATGCTTTTTGTCTGGTTTTTGTCATTTGGGTGGACCCAGACCAGGTTGGACTAAAGTCCAAACTCTAGCTGAAACTTAAATAATATTCATTAAACCCCAGAACCATACACATCCTGTGTTCGCTCTCCAGTTCAGGATTTCGTGTGAATCTGAGTTCCAGCACTCATGTCCAGGCTGCACAGACCTCTTGGTCTTCAGGCCAAGTTTCGTGTCCGCTCTGATTATAGCACCAGAACAATGCAAGCCATTGTGGTGCAGCAAGCGTGGAGTCTGTGCAGTTTTCTCGGTCATCTCCCTCAAACACTCTCATTCAGCACATACACACATGCACACAAATGCGGTGTAATGGACTACAGAGTGGAGCGAACCACATAAAGGTAAAAATGCATAGTGTTTTTTTTTTGAGTGAGCATGAAATATGGTCGACTGGGTCCCCGGTGCTCAGGCAGCCTGCCAGGACTTGAAGCAGGCAGTGGAAATTCATCACATTTAAACACACATGTGCAGTCACACACACACATTCCCCCTGCAGGAGACCTCAGGCCACAGGGGAAGAACAATCTGACATGCCACACAGCGAGGCCCTCTGCAATTAGACAGTCACTTTATCACACTACAAACTCCTCTCTCCTCTTTTTTCCATTTTTCTCTCTCTCTCTCTCTCTCTCACTCACACACACACACCCTCAAACAAACACACAAAGGTGTAATCACTCACAAACACACTGCCAAACTCAAAACTGCTATTATCTGTCATTAGGGACACACACACAACTAGAATCACATTTCGCAGCCCCACATTCTCCAAAAGCAAACACTGTCACCCTCGTGCTACTCGCCAGAAAGTTCCAGCGAAGTGCAATAATACACAGGACTCTTGCAAAGTGAGTTATAAACAGTTATAAATAGAGATGTGTTATGCTGTGCCTGTCCCTCCAGGGGAAGACTGTGAGGCTCAGTCATAACCTCTTCGACCTGTGATCTTTGACCCCTTGCCCTCAGGGTTCAGTGGACGTGCTGAGAGTCAATGATGTCCAGAGGGGTACACAGGAGTATTGGCTTTTATACGGTCTGCGCTCATGTCCACCCTTCACCCCCTCATTTCCTGGAACACATCTTGAGTTCCACTATTCTGCATGCGCACCCATTTGAACATGCAAACTGATACACGTAAGTGCATTTTAACACATGCTTAAAGGCATGCAGTGTGTATGTCCGTATACAAACACACTCGCACACACACACATACACACTTAAGCACCACCGTGAGCCTCCCGTTTGGTGTAACCTTACGTTTACAGTGTGAACGACCCCATCAACAAGTCACTGGACGGCTGTTTAAGACCAGAATCTGGTCAGTGAACGTGTGGATGGTCAGAAGGCTGCTTGGTTGCTGGCTGTCAACCAAAAGTTAAGGATTTTTTTTTAGATTTGTTTTGCATGTTTGATCGTTTGTACCTACTTAGCTATGATATATTTGTGTGGCTACAGTATGTTTCTTTCCAGGTGAATAGTCACAGGATAATTTTCATTTCATGATTGAATCGGAAAAGAGGAATGATACAACTCAGAATTTTGAAGAGCGGTTGCCTGAAGGCTGTTAGCATGACTTTGCACATAGACTGGAAGCTGGGTGAAAACAGATAGCAGTCTGTATCCAAATCCACATCGCAGCTCCTCTGAAACTCAGAAATCAAGATTTTTAATCTTTAAAGCATACAAAAATGTAAACTTATACATGACCAGCATATAATCTATTTTTCCTGACAATTTCATTGTTTCATAACAACAAGACTGCAGCAGCTCAAGGGAACTTTTTTGCTGTGGTATATAGGCGTGTGGTATTGATCTTCATTTATCATGTAATATTGATCTTCCAATTTTAAAGGCAGATTAGTTTAGTCTTTTTGTCCCTAAACACACAACATAGCTGATGTGTTTCCTGCTGCAAGAAGACGCACATTACATTAGCAACCAAAAAAATACAGTTAAAATCACATTATCATTCCTGTTTTTATGTTATAGATTCTTCTAAATCTAATTTTCTTATGTTTTCTTTCATATTGGAAACAAAAAAAACAACTGACTCGCTTCTTTTGGATAAACTTTCTGCCAAAAAAACTCTACTAATCACCAAATCTAACATTATGCATTACAAAGAAAACTAAAACTCCACAGATGTAACACTGGAGCCTCTCACCTACCAGCCACATGTGGTCACAACAGAGCAGCCCAACTAAGCAGCTCACAGTGTGAACACAGGGTCAAAGGTCATGCAGTGATTGGCCAATAAAAAGAACATAATACTTAGGGCAAAGCTTTGCAAAGGAGTGGTCAATCTTCAATTCAACAAAACTTATATACTTGCTTTGCAGTATGGCAATAAAAAAATGGCTGAAAAGGAGTTAAATCAAGGATTAGTGAAGTATTTTTATTGCAGTGATTCAGCATCAAGAAACAATATATGAGAGGACAGCACAGATAGGCTCTTTGTAAATGAATCGCACCGGAAATTGGATGTTGAGAGATAATTTAAGATAAGCCACAGCAAATTTTACATTTTTTGCCTGGAGCAGTTTATGGAAATATGTGACACTTTGATATAGCGTGATATTTCCTACTGAAAGTAACGGCAAAAATGGGGGCAGGGTCTATAAACAGCTATCTAACAGCGGTCAGAATTTGCCTTACAAGTATCTAAGTGACCCTATCGTACAGTCTAAAAGAGAGAACATTTTTAAAAATTACTAAAACTATTAACTTCAAACGTTATGTGTAACCACTTAAGGAAGTTAAGCTTGAGTTTTCTCTCTCAGCCAGTGAGTGCTCAGGTAAGTAACCTTTTGTCTGCCTTGCTTTTTGTCTAAACAGCTTCCCATGTCATTCAAAAACTCATTTATACGCCCTTAAACACTTGAACACACCGCACAGACTACAGCTCACGGTCAACTAGCATGTGCATCAGCCCAGTGCATCAAACAGGAAGGTAGAAGAGAAAGCCACTAACTACCAACCAACATTAAGAGACAAATAAAAGTCTGTAATGTATGCTACAAAGAGTGAGTTACCTTGCATATAATACAACATGCTTTGTTAGTTGGGGCTTAAGAACTGTCTAGAGCTATTAAATGGCAATACCACAGTGTAGAAATACTCTGTTAAGCAAAAGTGAAAGTAAAATATTATTAGAATCAAATAACACATATTAAAAGTACTAGTAGCAATGCATAATGGACACTTTCAGAATGATATGTTTTATAACTAGATTGTAAATATTGGTTCTTTTATGTGTCAATGTCACTTTAATGTTTTATTGCAGAAGCCAAGTGGAGTCAGCACGGCAGTTTAGTTATTCATCTCATGTGACCGCAGTATAAAATCACACATGTGTCTTTGTCTCATTTATATAACTGTACCTGTGAGGCACGTTACAGAGTGTGCACGTCAGTATAAAATGTAAAGCGTGTTGTTTGTCACAGGAAGATCCTTCTCTCGCTATTCTGACATTTAATCCCCACCGGTAGGTCACATAGACTGACTTTCACCTGTATGTGGGAGGTGGAAATTTCAAAGTATATATTTACTCTATGATCTAAATAGCTTCCATGGCGCAACCCACCTGCCTTAACTTATAGTGTAACTCCCACACTGTGTTCCAGCTACGTAAACTACATTTGAACTTGGGTGTAGCTGGTAGACTATTGACACTTTTAAATTCTCATTTGAAATGATTTCTTATCAGAGCAGGCGAACTTTATCATGACTGAGTACATAACACACAGCTCTCGAAATGTTCTCCTCCCGTGAAGGCTGCAGATGTTTTGCTCATCTGTTTCTTTGCCACTAAATCCCTCGTCCCAAAACAAACCCTCCGAGTACAATGTAAGCAAAAGCAAAGGAGAGTGAAGTCAAAAGAAGACGCCAGAGAAGATAAACAAAAGCAATTCAACTTGACATCAGTTCTTATGTAGTCGGATGTGTAAACAGGAAAAAAAACCTCAAGACAAGATGAACCGACCGGTGAAGAGTAAGAAAAAGGTGTGAACGCCCTTCATGTGCGATGCAGGAATGTGCGTCTGTATATACTGTATATGTGTGTGTGCGTGTGCTTACTCAGAAGAACATTTTGTCCAGGGCTTGCAGCCAGTGAGTCAAGGCTGCATGAGTGTGTTTGTGTTTCGAACCTTGACACCGGGCGATGCTTTTGTACACATTGTTTTCTGCATAAACATTTGAATGTTTTTCAGCTCCAAAATAGTATAAAAGGAAGTGAACCTGCCTGTGGGCTGTTCTGCTTGACGACACCTCACATCAGTGTCTTCTTTCACTTGTCTGATCTGTGTGGCTGCCATCAAAGACACCAGAGCTAGCTAGCTGAGGCTGAGATGGGCCCAGCCCTGCCTGCAGTGCACAGACACCCTGAGCTATTTCTTTTGCCCTCCAAAGGTGGTTTGGTTTCAGACAGGCTGCTACAGGTCGGCATCTGGGAGCAGGATGGGCCGACTTCTGCCTGTGTGCTCTCCTGACTGTGTCAGTGTGTGTGTGTGTCATTGTATGTTTGCAGACAGTGAAACAGATTTGCTGGAACAGGCCGGACGGGTTGCTGCATGCTGCTGGGAGTGTATAATACTGTAACATAATCTTTATATAACATTCTTCACAACAGAAAACGAACTCACATGAAACAAAAATAAATTAATAGAAAAAGAATAAATTAAGAGATAAAAATAATTAATAGGGATGCACAAATTAGGACTATAAGCTCATTTTAAGGTAAAAAAAAAACCCCATAAAAATCCTTATTTTCAGATGACAATACACTGATTAAACATAATTGTGAGCATTATATTCAATCTCTGCCATATTTTGCCAATAAATTGCCCTAAATCTTACACAGTGGGTCTTTAAAAAACAGTGGATGGTATAACAGCTAATAAGATAAGTGGACTTCCACTGTTTTGGACTCCCTCCATTCCTTCAAAAGTCAACATCATTTCAATGGCTTGCTATTGGTGCGCAGGTGATTCACCAAAGCTCAATGGTGTAACA
>JAUZTA010000009.1:407679-421315 GCA_034780835.1 Ctenochaetus striatus
CAGGTGATTCACCAAACCTCAATGGTGTAACAATTAACAAATATTTACTTTCCGCCTGTGAACATAAGCAGTGTTTATTGTTTTATTTTTTGGAATAAAGTGATTTTGCTGCGTAATTTGGTAAACCAGCTACTAGACCTCAGTTCTCAGCTCATAAAGGTTAAAGGATATTTTCAAAAAGTTATCAGCAAACATCTTGACAGCCTCTTGTAACATACAACAGTAGACAGTTATTTAAAACTGGTGTAACATGTTTCCTCATCGCAGTTGTTTCTAACTAAACTCCAGAAAGGTCGTCTTCGCTTAGAGAGGAATTTAGTGAATTGCAGCAGACAAGAGGAGGTGAGAACTTAGAGGAATTGGGTGAACAGATGCAGAGAGACAAGCGTACGTTTTCCTTATCAGTCAGATCATTTGATAAATTCCTCTCACCTTTTACAAGATGACTCATTGGTGTGACTCAGAGGCATCTCCTCTAATAACAACAACCGGCACTTAAAAAGTTGCCAAAACAATCTCGCTGAGGTGAGTTTAATAGCTGTTCTGGAGCTTTTGATTACATCACATGGTCTTCCACAGCGGACAGAATTAGCCCTCGTGTCATGGAATTGTACATGTTCAAAACTTCCTTTTTTTCTCCAGCACTTTTGAGAACTTCTGGTCCATGTTTACTTTAAAGAAAGCTTGTTCTTGAATTTGAAACAAGTAGTAGTTGGCAAAACATTCTCACCACATGGTCCATTTTTAAGCAGGCCGGGAGCTTTCAATCATACCACACAGTCTGTGTTAGCAGATGAAGTTTGAAAACTTAAAATCTAAACAATGACAGTTATAATGTTACCAATCTTTTTAAAGTAAATCACGAATAAAGTGTCTCTATTTTTGACTGCATGAACAAAATCCTTCAGTAAATCAAAAAAGCTTTGACTTTTTCTGCATTTGTGCTTAGTTTCACTTTTTCTATTTAGGCGCCAAAAGTCTTCTGTTAACAAAGTTGACATAATAATAGTCATCCCCATTTCAAAAGTAGGGCAACTATGTAGGTGGAATACCCAGGCTATGATCCATAAGAGCTCGCCAGAAATTCTTAAAATCTCAGAAGCCTCTGATATGAATCTCTGTGAGTAACCTTAGAATAATGATATACTGTCAGGGTTGAGTCTTCCTACCATAGCCTGCACTCGTCTGTTAGGAGGCGATTGTGCAAGGCGGCCTTGCGTCAGACACCCTGTGACAGCTTTGATAAGAGATGATGGACGTGATTGCACTTCACGCCTCAGGTCCTCTCAATGTGGCGGGGCTAGAGCCAGGCAGGAACAGACACGCCGTGCCTCATGAAAAAAAAGAACATGATCATTACTTTATTGCCTTACGATCAGACTGGGATATGTAAAAATATACGAAATGCCGTTTTCCCCAGCGGGGTCAAAAAAACAGGGTTGTCTGACACTGAAGCTGCCAAAACTAGTACAGCGGTGGGTTCAAGCGCACACTGACAGAAACCTTAAGACACCGCTTTTAGAAACGGCTCTACAAAAACAACAAATTAAGTTTGACAGACTCAACTTTAATGTGAAGACCTCTGAAATTGGAAACTAATGTTCACTCACAGGACACGATTATGACATGTAAGATTCAAAACAAAAAGGTAATAAAAAACAGGGGAATTAAATGCAGATGGTGTTCCTTGAAGGCCAGTACGTTTCCTCTAAGTGGCTCCTCTTAGAAGAAGTGCTCATGTTAGTTGTCGGTCAGTCTGTCACTGTGGTCCAGACTAAAATATCTCAACATAGAATGGATGCATTGTAAGGAAATTTCAGACAGACATGAAGGATGAAACCAAATGATATTGTGGATCCTCTGACTTTTAATCTAGCGCCACCAAGTTGACAGGTGTGGTTTTGAGTGAAATGTCTACGGATGGATTGCTGTGAAATTTGGCACAGACATTCATGTCCCCCTAAGGATGAGCTGCAGTAACTCTGTTTATCTCGAACTTTCTATCAAATGCAAACATTTAAACTTTAATCTGTCCAACATAACTAATTATATTCTTTTTGTGTCTTCAGTGCTGTGTAACACATTTATTCAACAAGCTAACATGCTAAGCTAAGATGGTAAATGAACTAAATATTATACCTGCTTAATAGCAAAATGTTATTATTGCCACTGTTAGCATGCTGACGTTAGCATTGAGCCAGAGACTCTCTGTCTTGTTTATACTTTATTGCCATTGCTTTACTACATTAATTATGTCATTAGTGGGTTTGAAACCCCAAACTCATTAACATTCTTTAAGCACTTAAAGTTATTAAAGTGCCCATTGTTATCATCAGGAGAAAATCATTGGAATAGAACAGGAAAACTTGAAGAAAGGTGTGTCTTTTTGCATTTAGCCTCAGTAAGCATTCATACTTAAGCAACAATATTAGCAACTTTAAAGCTGTATTCGTACATACAGTACAAAAATTTGCACACACACAAACCTGCATTAACATGCACACCTCCATACATCAACAGACTAGTTGTTTTCACCGCCACAGTCATTTAGCTTATCTCATTTTAAAACGTTGCGTCAGTCTTCCGAGATTTTGATTAATGAACTTGGTGATTGCCTCTTGTGAGAATATGTGTGTGTGCGCAGTGTTTGTACATTAACCACAAACGAATAAATATCAGGCAAATTTCCCTGAAATAATGACACATCAAAGGCCGGCATCAGCTTTTCTTTCACCCACTCAAAAAATCTGAGCTGTATTTTATAAGCAGTAGCTCCAGGACGGCTACAATGAGTGATCTCTGTTTCATGTTTAGTTTTGAGCGGGCACCAAGCTTCTCAAAGGAAAGATAACTCAATCCACTGCCAAGCTGTTTTCAGTGCAAAAACAAGCCTGTGTGTGTTGCCTATATTTTGACATAACAGAAAATCAATCAACAGGTAAAGCCTGCCAGGTTTTTAGAGAAGGAGCCTGCGAGGGTTTCTCCCAGGAAAACATGTTCAAACCTTAACTAGACTTTATAAGCTTGTCACATATGACCCGATTGCTAAACAAAATAACAGTTTCCACGCCCAAGGGCTCCCATTGCACCAGGTGTGTGTCAGCCACATCTGGTAAGGTAGTGTGTGTGTGTTGGGTATCTATCTGGTGTCTAAATATTTTTTAGTCAGGGTGGAGGGGTTTGGAGCGGAGAAAAAGACCAGGGTCCCCTCCTTCCACACCCCATTCCAGTTTCTTACCGTAAATGTGTGGTTAACCAGAAAAAGCTGTTGGTGTGGGCAGAACAAATCTTGAGGGAAGTGCACTTGGAGAAATTTGAATTTTTCTGGTAACGTTAAAGACAGTTTGGATTTGTTCAGGTCAAGCAAACGACTGGTCTGTGGAACTTAATGGTTATTATGATTGAGTTTGGGAATTCTGTGTTGGGGGTAACACATGCGTGTTGCCTGTTCACAAGTTCAGCAACCAAAAGTAAAACCTCAGACAGGAGGGGAAAGGAGAGCGGGACAGAGATAGCGTGGGTGGGGAGAGAGAGAGAGAGAGAGAGAAGGCCAAAAAAGAGGCTGTGAATGAAACAAACAGATAGCAAAGAGGAGAGGAGTGAGAGAGGAGAATGACAGAAACAGCACGAGAGTGAGAGAGCGCTGAGGGAGGGGAGGGGAGGAGGAGGGAGTGACTGAGCATTGCTTTTCAAGAGCAGAGAGAACAAAGGCTCCTTTGTGTGCTGTGCTGAGAGAGTGAAGTGGAGCCAGGGCTTAGGGAGTGTTTAACAGTGTACACCGACTGCATTCCTGCAATGTGATTACAAGACGCTTTTAATTTATACTCAGGAAATAGACTTAACTCTTCCCTGTCCTTGCATTCCCCCACTCTCTACCTGTCTCTGGTTTTCTCCCTTTCGACGTGCCTCTTTTTAAATTTTAATGAGGTCAGTCGCACCCAGTCGGCTTAAATTGTACAGTATGTGTTCATTTTATTTGTTTTTGTGAATTTGTATGGAGAAGTCCATTTGTTTGCACCTTGGCCCACTTCCTGCCTGTAGGCCAAACATTACAAACTCATTCAGTGCAGCCACACATCGCTGAAACTCACATAACTTTATTTAAAGTTTGAGTGGAGATCTTGAGGTTTCCAAAGACACTCTGTGTTACTTCTGAGTGTCAGGATATGTGTTTAAAATAATGTACGAGACATTTATAAGACTTCCAGCTGATGAAGTCATAGTGCAGCCATAAAACATCCTCTTTGGTTTTAATATTTTACTCAGTGTAAACATCATAAAGGTCCAATAAACAACAACAACAGGTTGATAATCCAAACTGATAAAGAGTGAAATAAGATGATTTTTACAGCCTTAAAACTACGAGAAGGTGCAGTTCACTGGTAAACAAACAAAAGCTCTGCTGACTCGCACTCACCAAAACATGTGTATTTTCTTAAAGTTTAACAAATATGTTGGATGCATTTCTATAATGACTGGGTGAGACTGAACCACAATAAAACGTCAATTGGGTGGACGAAAAAAAATCTGAAACTTTAAACTTGTATCAAGATGTCTGTGGCCAATTGTAGGAAACAGAAACAAGCTACACAACACTGACATATAATCAATCATTAAACAGCTGACATCGCAAAGTTCCTTTTAGTTCTGTTTGAGACTCCACCAACTCTTGATGGAAATTTTTGGCTCTTTAGCTGAAAAATGTGCCACTACACTCAACAGCTTTAGCTGCTAACTTGATTTGCTTCTGGGCCTGCTATGCAATGTGGATTTTTTTTAAAGCTTTTTTAGTGAAAACTGCTGCTCTGTAACAGCTAGAAATGAGGCTGATAAGAGTCGCAAGATTAAACGAAAACAGAAAGGTTGTGGGCTAAAATGCTTGATGGAGCTGAGGGGAACTGCAGATTTGGATGATAATCATATGAGGTTTGGTCTCTACAAACAACCTTGTTCATATTACACAGTCATTTGATCAGCTGCTTAAAAAAAAAAAAAGAAAATAGAATAAAGGGTTAGATAGAGGCACGTAGACTGACAAGTAGGCTGAAAAACAACAACTTCGGCTTCTGCCTGACAAACACTACAGCATTGTTTACCAGCTAGAGTCCCATTACATATTGTGGACAGTCTCCATTATCTAATTTAGCAAATAACATTTGGGCCTCACAGTCTCCTGACTTAGCTTGCCAAGTCAGAGCAGACTTCTGGAAAGGTGGAATGAAATGGGGGGTGGGGAGCAGAGAAGGAGAGATGTGGAGGATCTGGAGGCCAGGGTCAGGGCACGTGGACGTCAACCTCTGGCCTTGCTGCTGAGAGAAACCCGGTCCACGTCTGGAAGTGATCATCACAGCTGCTTGTTATCAGGAGGAAACATCTGATCTCAGATCATCGGCTCCCCTCCTCCTCCTGCTCTTTCCCCGTCTCCATGGGATGAAGACAAAAGTGCAGTCTCAGTGTGTCCTCCTTACATGAGATTGGCCACTAACTGCTTCTTTTACAGCACACTTCCTCTACTTTTTTTTTTTTTTTTTGTTATTCCACCCCTCAGCCCACTCCCCCACACCAGCCACCCACTGTATTCATACATTCAAAAGTAAGATAGAGCTCCTGCTCTTCAGCCTCGCATTTCACTCCGCTCTAAATCCTCCTCCTTGCTGTGTGATTTACTTTTTTCCTTCTCCTTTCTCTCTCGACATCTCTGCTCAGACCTCGTTCCAGTAATGAGCCTCGGCATTGTCCACCTCACTCTCAATCTTCCGTCAAACACGGAGGAAAAAAATATTTCACCGAAGCTAAAGAAAACCAGGGGTGGGCTGAGAAACAGAATGCACAAAAAAGAGAAAAGTTTTTTGAAAACTCTCTTAAAAGCGGGACAGGCCAGCTCCCACCCACCAGATTAGCTTCTCCTCAGAAAGACGGTATAAAGATTTAATTAGCCAACCGTTTCTGCATGGCCAACTATTCACTCTCCTTTTCTCTTTTATCTGTATTTCAATATGCCCACTCTGCATGTTGCAGACCACCTCAAAACCTGAACTCCATTGTTTTTTTTGTGTGTGTTCTTTTCTTTCGCCTAATCAGAAATGCAGGTCTGCGGTGAAAGGAAGGGCTAAAGGGTGAGATGAGCGAGGAGGGAAAGCGTTTTTCAATTGGAAAGGAGGGTGAGGGGTGTTACAGTATATTGTCCATCAAAAACAATACGCGGTTTTATATTCAGCCTGGATTAAGCGCTCGATCAACAGGTCTCGAGTGCATGAAGAACCACGAGGAGCTTATGTGTGTGTGTAGCTGGGCGCCTAAGCCAATTTTTTGCGTGTTTGTGTGTGTGTGTGGCTTGCGTAACCTGGCTAGTGGACTAGTAATGCTGATAAAATTGGAAACCGCATCTGTTTTTCTCAGTTCTTGCTGTTTCATCCACACGTAGCTTTTGCCTTTGATCACCAGAAGCAGATATTCACTCATAAAAGATGTCCAGAGTGCAAACAGTTGAATATGTTGGTCTTGTGATTGTCGTCAGTCGAAGGGGACCTCCTCTGAATTTAGACATTAAAGTGCTTTTACAGGTCTCGAGGATACTATGAGGCATATAAATCCTCTCCAGAGGGAGAAGCATGAAATCTGATAAGCTGACTCATTTGATGTTTCCTGAGTCAGCCTTGGTTTTAGTGGAAGCCTATGAATTTGACAATTAAGATAATCTGGAGGAGTGGAGTTGGAAATTTTTTATTGGACTTTTGTTGATCCTCATCTTAGCTTGAGGTCACAATAGTCGCTACTAGCATAACAAACCTGAATCTCTGACCAGACTGTTAGAGGTCCACTGGTCGACTGTTTACAGACGGATGGAGAGCTAAGAGATTATTTTTTTAACTTTTGGATTACAAAAAAAAACAGGATTTATCTTCATTTCGACCTTCAAATGATCTAGCTGCAAACGCGTGCAAGTTATGTAAGATGAAATCACCTTTTTTGTGATCGATGATGATGATGTCATAAAATTGGATTATAGATATTCAAGGCTTAAACTGAAAAACCTATAAGGAAGCTTTGAATGTTGGAGAATGACATTTAGTACAATTTTACAAGATAAATGGCCACCATTATGACTTTTCGTAGTTGTAAATTCCTCCACTTGTCATTGTTGTACTAGCCTTCAAGTTTAATAATCTCGGTCGTACCTGACACAATATACCCCCACCCATGTTGCCCCTTGCACAGGGCTGTTTCTGGTCTTGATGTCCACTAAGAGGTTTTGCGGTGCTAAAATAACATCATGTTAAATCCACATTCGCTTCTGACAGAGAACAGTTTGTATTTGCATGGCCACAGGAGGGCACTAGTCAAGATTTCTAAAAGTTCTTCCAAAATGACTAATGTTGGCAAATGCATGTGTGATAATTCAAAATTTAAAAATCCAGTTATGCTTATTAGTATGTACTTAGTTTTGGTGCCAACAGGATGGGTCAAACCCTCCCAACGAAGCGCAGCTGAGGTTTGGGGGGCGATGGAGGAGAAAAGAGTGGAGGCATGCAAAAAGTGAAGAGCAAAAAAAAAAGCTGGACACATTTGGAGGAGGCAGCTCAGTGTGCCCGAGGGTCTGTTTTGTCAGTTGAAGAGGGACAGAGTGAGGCAGAAGAGAGAAGCAGTGGGGGACTAAAGGCGGGAGGAGGCAGGAGGGGTGGTGGTGAAAGTTAGTCTGTATGAAATCCCTCTTTTTTTTCCCTTTACATCAAAGCTGAGCCTGGCAATAGAATTCAAAGAGGCAATCTGCATTTCCATGGGCTCCTCCTGACCCTGCCTGCCCCCCCTCCCCCCTCCCCCGCACCACAGCTACCTCCTCCACCTCCACCCCACCTTCCTTATCCTCCTAAACCTCTCCGCCAACCACAAACCACTCTCCTATCCCACCCACACCTTTCTCCTCCATTCACACAGCAGGACCATTGTCATCCACTCACATTACCCCCCCCCCCCCCAACTGTAACCTCATCCGGACCGCTTACCCCCACATCTCCCTCCACCATCACCTCCCCAGCCCCCCTCCCCATGTTCAATCGTCCAGTGGTCCGACAGTAAGACCAGTATAGATGGTTGTGATGCAAAAAAACAAACCCAGCTACAAGAGAAAAAGTCTTCCTGTCTGCATGGAACGATGCTGATGTTATGACTTACATAATCTCCTCAGAAAACTCTCTCTTTTTTTGTTTGTATTGTACTCTCTGACGTGTCTTTCAGCTCCTATCTTACTGTGCTGTATGCAAATGTAGTTAATTAATAGTCTTACTGTGTTTACTATGTTGCACCGCCTGTTTTGTTGTTGTTGCTGCTGTCTGAATCATCGACTGTCCAGATACTGAATGAATAAGTTTATATGGGCAATGAAGTAAGATGGTGTTGTCATTGTCAGACAGGTAAGGCTAGACAAACTCGATCACTATTGCTAAAAAGCTTCAGTCTCCAATCATTAATATCAAAAACAGTCCTTCAACCAGTGTATATTACATCACTATAAATTTTTATCCAAAAGAAATTACTTACAGCTGCAATTTGTTTGTTTTATTAAGGAGAAAATATCAGCCTATTAACAATATGTTTGCTTGTTTATAGGAAAATATGTCTCAGATATTATAATGTTGACTACTGCAGGATGGAATAGTTCTTTGTTTGTTTTTTTGTTTTTGTTGGTACTGAGGTTTGTGTGGGTGTGGATTGACATTCGTTCCACTGCTGCTCTGTGCCAACATTTCCTATTGGTTTAGTTGCAAGCTCAGTGGTTTTCTGATCAAAATCTGCTGAAGTTTTCTGGGTCACACACTGACAAAAATCCTCTGGTCAAAGATTCACCTACAAGATAACCATGGTGGCTCAGAGGTGATTTGACTTTGTAGCTAAAAGAATAAAAGAGGCATTTTGCACGAGATTTATAGTTACTGGATGATCCACTGGCTGAAGCCACACTTATTTTTTAATTTTTAATGCACAATAAACAAAAGCAGTACTGCCGTTATAACCTTTTTTGACCTATTTTTGTCCATTCCATTGACCCCCCACATATAATCTATGTCTAGCCTACTGTCTGTAGGTGAAGGAGATGAGTCAGCTCATCTTAAAAGGTTAAACCACAAATGGAGAACATCTCTGTGGAGCCACTGGTCATCGCCCAAAACGTAGGTTTCCATGCCCACCGCTGAGGAACTGGACCTTCAAAGAACTTCCTCTGGAAGATTTAAAGCAGGGCCAGAGTAGCCGTGATGCATCGGGTGCCACAGGCTGTGGTTGACTAGTATGATGTGGTCGGAAAAAGACATTCAGGAGATGGCAAATGACACAGAAGAGCGAGACAGAGAGATGAATGCAGAGGAAGATAAGGCACAGTGACATCTGAGAGACAGACTTTAGTCGAAACCACAACATGACTGTTATGAGATAAAGTTTGAAGGTTAGCCAGTAGGTATGTTTCAGATCAAAATGATGAGCATGTTTATGTTACTGAAGTCCTACATGTCAAGTGGAAACTATAAAAAGGATTAACTAATAAAAAAAGAGCAGGTTTATTTCCATTTTGGTGTAGCAGCATACTAAGTGATAACTTATATAACAGATGCCTCCCTTCATCTATAGTTATCTGACCTGATAAATAATTTATTCAGAAAAAACATTTTACTCCCACTAAAATAAAAGTATAGGCTATCTTCATGAACACATGACAACAGTACATTTGTTTGGCATATTTATAGTGGTCTTAGTGATTACAATGGCAGCAAAGGAAGGAGTCAGGTGACCTAGAAAACAGAGCAGGAAAGTCTTCATAAGGGGTGACTGGATGGGTCAGACAGAAGACCACTGCTTATTTTGAACCAAACTGTTTCCTGAACCTAACCAATTAGTTTTGATGCCTAAACCTTCCCACAATACCCCGGTTTCGCAACACCAACTGCATGACAATGAATGTTAAGTGCGACAAAGTTCTGGTATATCTATAGCTGAAAAACTGTCAGCTTAAAAATCCTGCTGGTTATATTTCGTTTCTGCTCTTTTTAATGTCTTGACCAGCTCCTAAGGAATACTCCAATATGCTACATACTGAAACAACGCTGAATGAAACAATCACAAGACGTTGTGTAAATGTGGATGTGTTGCTGGGATAAAGATTTAATAGGAAAATACAAACCAGTTGGTCCCGTCTAAATATTAGTTAAATGTCAAGTCAGACTGAGCACCTTATGGTCCAATAATTATACTCCTCACGTTGCTTAAAAAGTTAATTAGTACCTTGCAACTGTTAAGCGTATTTTGAACGACACGTGAGTGCAGGTGTTTAATTAGTGGATGCAGTTCGTTGCCAGTTGACGATGCACTGCATCATAAACAAGACAACCAACTCTTTGCGATGCTGTGTTGTTGTTTTGCCAAAGCCCAATGCAAAACCTCTCTGTATTTGTAATGATTTTGAACAGATTCACAGCTCTGATAGGAATATTTGTTTTTCATTTTTTTAAATAATTAGCTTTTCAATGTTCAGTGTGGTGAAACTTTTCTCATTGTGGACAATAAAGTTCGTAGCAACCCACTTTCTCAGTGGTAATTGCAGGAGAGTTAAACAAAAAAACACAAGTGAAAGTTTTTTATTTTGTATGTTGGTTTCAGTATTACATCTTAAAGTCCCCTTTTGTCCCCACATTTCAATATCTACGAAACGCAACACCCCTTCAACCACCTCTCTGTTTAGACAATAACAGGATTTGGGAGGTACAGGTGCACTCATCCAGATTTCATGCTCCCGTGGTCACAGCAGAGAAGAGTTGACCTCGGCGGTGCTGCACTAGTACTTAAGCCACTGGGCTTGATTCAACAGCACCCTAGTGTGTATGAGTTTTCTCTGTCCTCTTTGTCTTTCTCTTCCCCTGCTTCTCTCTCTGTCTTTTCTCTTAGTGTTTATGGCATATGTTCAATTTCCAACGATTACTCATGCTGATGACACTAAGATGTGTTGACTGACATCATTTCAACTTTGAGAGAGAGCTGCAGGCAAAACGCCCGATTCAAATTGTTCTCTCTGCAATTTATTTGGCAGCCAGCTCTGGTCGTTTATGAGCTAGAAATAGATAACTGAATTTTTTTTGTTGTATCTAATACCTAGTTGGAAATGTCTACACAGTCTTTTTCCACAACAACAGGCGTGACAGAGGATTAAAAAACTGCTTTAGAATTACATGAAAGTCTGGCATCTTTAATAAAAGAGGTTGCATCGTTGTTGTTTAGTTGCTGGATGGTAATTTAGCGGATAAAGCCTGTGTTTATTGACCAAAACAACACTGATCAAAGAACTAATGATTTAAAAAATAAAGTGCGGTGGACGTCTCACCGAGAGCAAAACAGGGTTTGAACATGCTGGGACAAACTAAAGGTTTCTGTAACATAAGATGCAACATTCTTGTTTATTTCGCCTTCGTGACTGTAGAGCAAAACACAAATTGTCCTCAAAACAACACAAAAGCCACACGCAGTTTATGTAGAAAAAAGCTCAGGAATCTGTCATGAGTAATGGATCTTTTATTAGCTATCCTTGTGTGACCCCATGTGAAAAAGTGGATTTTACTGCTAAAACCAGACAAATTCTAAGCAGTCTGAATACCTGTGTGCTGTGTTAGGTGCTTAGCAGGCTCTAAGAATAGATAGTGATCTGAATAAATACTAGAGGACATTCTGGGTGCGCCGCATTTTACCTTTACATTGATTTCATTGGCTGTTGTGTGCCAATCCCCTGGATCGGACGAGCACAGACAGACGCAGGAAGTCAAAGGATTCAGTGTTCGGATAAAGACAAGGCTGTGCTTGAAGTCTAAATTACTCCTCCCTAAATTCACCTCAACCACCAATTATTTATTGTTTCTCTTAAGTAATGAAAACGTGATACAATTCTTTTGTTGACTTTGACGCAAGTGACTGTTAATTATGTAGTCACAGCAGATTACTGAATGTGGAGATGTTTGTTGAAATTAAACTGCCGAATAGAAAAAAAAATAATAACACCATTCAAAATTTAGAAAGTTTAAACACACACTGAAGATGTGATTTTATTCACTGTAAAACTATTTTTAAGCTCACTAAGTGTCTAGTAAACAAGCTAAACAGGACAGAAATATCACTGTTGATTAATCCCAACATTGCACCTTGTCTGCTGGAAATGTAAATAGGCATTTTATAAAATGTTGTCAATTTTTCCTTCAACTTGTCTTGCTGCCCCCAAGTGGCAAAAAAGTCATTTAATGTGATTTTAAAATGTCTTAATTCAATATATTTATTTTGGCATTAAATCATGACCAGATGTATCTAGGTGTCGCTGGACGTGATGAACTCAGTTATCACACAACTCTGCAAATTCCCTCAGCTCCGCAGAAAAAAATTTAAGCATCTTTTTTTTTCTTGTTGTTTTGCTGTTTTTGGCAGGAGCAGGCAATGACTTTTAGTTAAACAAAAACTAACTGTACAGAGTCAGAGACTAGCGAGTGAAAAAAGAGAAGAATCTGGGTTAAGTGTCTCCTGCAAAAGGGATTTTAACCTAAATGAGCTGCCTGATATGGGACAGAACTGTTTAACAGCCACGCTGCTGAATTTGTAAACTGAACTCAGTAGAGTGGGCGTATTTCAAGGTCTGCATTCTGGCAACCAAATAAAATCACCTGACTAAATGAAGCTTATATGTAATTCTAATTCAGTCCCACATCATATGGACAAGGTACTGAAACCATTGCTGCTCCCACTCAACTTTCTCTTTGGTTTTGTCCTTTTCTCATTTCTTGGTTTCACTAAGCACCTTTTCACCTAAATACCACATCACAGTAGAACATATTGTTCAAAGTGAAAACAACTGCAGTAGTAACACGAGCATATCGGTTTGCCCTCTGAAACTGCCACCTTGTCAAGCAAAAAGGTAGACTTGGCATGAACCTGGAAGCAATCTGACAACTGTGTGACAAATGTTTATGTAACTGCGATTTTTGTTGTATCAGTTTATCCGAAATCTTGCACAAACTCAACCCAACCCAAAGGTTTCTCAGGCCGACGGAAAGCGACAAAAACAACCTGTTTCAACTGACAACATTGTGTAACTCATTGTTCCTAACGAACTACTTAATGCTTTTTTGAGGCTGTACAGAAGTTTGCCGCTAGTTTGTCTTCTCATCTCCATGTGCAGCAATGTCCTCGACACACCTGGGAGTGATTTGTGAACAATGTGGGCTCTGATGAATCCGGAACACAGATTTAGATTTAATAATCCAAATTGGAGGGATTACAGGTGGAAAGACAAGTGCACCTCCTCGCATGGCTTCCCCTCATCTTCTTTTCAACCCCCTCGCCATCTACTACCACCTTCATCATCATCATCATCCCTTCGCTCCCCTTCTTCCCCCACACTCTCCGCTGACCCTGTGACCCCTCCCTCACATCACTCACGGGTCATCAGTAAGAAGAAAGGGGGATTTAACGGCTAACTTGGCCCGGGAAGGTCCGTGGAGGTGGGGGCCAAGCACGTCTCAGAGAATTCCAATCTTCAGCTGACTCCCCCCCTTCCCTTCCCAACTGCGCGTTTCTGTTCCCACTGAGCAGCAGAGACAACATCTCCCCCCCCCTT
>JAUZTA010000009.1:429863-440511 GCA_034780835.1 Ctenochaetus striatus
CTCTTCCACCCCCCACCCCTGACATACAGACTCTTTTCTCCTTCTCTCTCGTGCTCTGCCTGGCTAACTCATCCAACCCTCCACCACAGCCTCTGCTGCTGTGGCATGGATAAATAGGCCACAACAGCTGGGTCTGCCTTCTGACCAGGACCACCCCTCCAGACCTGACCAACACATACTCCCTCTCCTTCCCCACGAACACCACCACCTCTCTGAGTCTGCGCCTGCTGGTGTTGAAGACAGAACGGAGGGAAGTTTTCTCCATTACTGAGCTTTGTTTACCTAATGATTTATCTGGGTGTGGATTACTTTTTATTCCTTAAAATTCATTAGCGGAGTTTTGATAAATGAGCGCGCGACTGCTTAGTCTGAGCTCGTAAAAGGTTTGTTTACAGTCGCAGAGTTTGCAGGGAGAAAAAAAAAATCACGGCTTTGAGTTATGACAGCTCTACAAAAATCTATTTTCCATGTTCCTTCTTGAGCGCTTCAGGGCCATACACAAATATACCCAAAATGTACACGGTTCAAATAAATTCCTGATTGCGCCTTTAAGTTGAGAGTGCGTTGTTTGTTCAGCTGCTGAGGGCCTCGGAGAGAAACCCGGGGAGGCCGAGGAGAATTCATACCTTCCATTCATCACAGAGGAGAAGGAGGATATGGAGGTTAGAGAAAGAGCGAGGAAATGAAGAGACAAGAGTGTGTGTTTTTTTCTGCTCTGCTGAGTAAGGAGAGAGGTAAGCTCAGCTTTCTGACAGCTGGACTGTGAAACCTCTGCTCCACTGATTGACTGCCCATGCCTCATTCATGTGACCGTTTTGTTAGAGTCACCTAAGATTTGCAGCAGCCTGGTTTAGAGTTATTTCAGTAGTGGGATCAGAGTGAGGATGTGTCGTTTTTGATTTATAGGACATTATTCACATTATACATGCAACAACTGTTTGGTTTTAACATGTCTTCAGATGTCTTTTGAAGATAAAAGACAATCTTTTTCCTCCTGAGAGTTAGATTAGAAGATTATCACACTTTCGGTGCATGAAGTATAGAGCATGAGCTGACACTGATAAGCCTAGCTTAGCACAAAGAAGCAGGGGAGAGCAGTTAGCCGAGCTCAGTCAGCTCAGTTTTAAAATTTTTAAATAAACACCTTTCAGGCTCACTCATCCTCATTTTATAGCTCACAGTGTCAGTCCATATGAAAAACAGAAATCCTTGAATAACATCTTGTGTTCTTTGTTATGTTGTGCTGGAAGCAGTTCAGATGCAATGACATCCTGGATTCCTGTTCTCACAGTGTGGTTGGAAGCCAGCACATAGCCATAGTCACTCTCGCAAATGACTCCAAGTTCTGCCTCCATACTTAAGGTGCCATGTGGACTTCATCTGGTAACAAAAACAAATTTCTGCATACACTCACTAAACGCATTGTTCTGTATCCTTGACTTCCAAGAAATGAATTGAATATGTTTCCTTCCTCTTAAACCAGCGCACAGGCAATCTTTTTTTTTTTTTTTTTTTTGATAGCATTGTTTATATCCATGTTTACTTGTTGGACGTCTTCTTCTTTCCATCTTTTCTTGGCACATTGTTGCGTTTCTTGTTGCATTACTGCCATCTGTAGATCATTATCATCCGCGTAATTTGAAACCATTGGCAGGACTATGTCACCCACGTCTTTGTGTGCATACATGTGCTTTGAGAACAAACAAAATGGAGAAACAGTCATAAAGACAATGCTCCATCATAATGCTGATAATGGCTTCAGTCAAAGGTATAAGGGTAGGACTGCTTTTCTCATCTTCTTGGACTTCAAAACCAAAATGTCTAACAATGGTTTTTAACTGAGTGATGTTGTGCCAATCCAAACTTTACTCATCTAGTTGTTGACTTGTTTTGAGAAAATCTATTGAAGTTATAGATTGCTATCAAAGATTGTTTCATAATCTCTCAATCTGTCAATTATCTCAGCACAATATATGACACATTTGGGGCTGGAAAATAGTTCGCATTATTTTCTTGATGAATGACTTGTTTTATAAACATGCTGTTGATTATTCAGTCAATCCCCTTCTCTGTTAGCTGTCTACTCTGTTCAGCTTTCACTAGAGCTCATACATTCAAGAAAAATGTCAGAGAGAATCAGCAGAGAGAGAAACCTCTGAGTAACGTCTGGAGTCATGCTAATGTGAAGACGTACATGGACCATCTGGGTACTTATGGGAAACATGTAATCTTCCAGTCATCTAGTTCTCCCTCGTCTCTCGTACAGCTGTTATCACAGTAGTCATTGTGTGTTAGTTACGGTCTGCTGAAAGCAGAACCTGTCAAATATGTAACGTTGCTACAGAGCTACAAAAGCAACTGAAAATGCATGACTAAACCCTGCTGGTGCGTTAATGTTAAAGTTCAACGGACTGGGGAAGTGGGAACAGAGTGACAGTAAAGATGCAGTCATGTTTTTCGAGGCCACGGCAGACCCTTCCTCCATCCTGTTGTTGCTCACTGCAGTTGCACCAGTGCTGCTACACAACTGTCTCCTCAGCACTTCTCACTTCCTCAAAACCTTTGCGACCCAGCAACGCGGCTGGATGGCTGACTTCGGATCAGGAAGAACACAGCCACTGCGGTCAAGGAATAATCCCAACCACGTGAACCACGCTGTGCCCAGAACAGCTGTGAGCCCTGCTGATTCAACATAATACAAACGCTGTGGAGGGATTTTTTTTACCATTTGACCATGTTTGGAGTAAAATATTTTGACATAATCACATTTGCTATCATACCAGAGGCTGTCGGAGCCGAGCTGAGGCCGGGGCGAAGGAACTGGGACAGGAAAAATAAGGAAAGGGCGGGAAAAAAAAAACACATGCGGAGGGGTTGTTTTGAGAGCCCCAATCGTTTATTACCCTCGATTTTCAGGGGCTGAAATTTCAGCCTCTCTGTGAGCAGAAACTCGAACCGGTGGTCCAGCTGTCCACAGCCTGCCAGATTCGAGAAAAAACCTCCACCGCACACGCTCTCTCCCAGACCCGCTCTCCCACCCTTCCCCTCCTGTCTCATCTCTCCCAGCCAGGTAATCAATGGGAAACACACACCCAAACACAACATGGCTGTGAAAGGGATCAGGATGAGCTGTTGTGACATGTAGGCCCTACAAACAAATCTGTCACTTGGCCGGATAACCATGTTCCTGGTTGTATGTTTTAGTTGTTCTCACCCACACGCAGCCAGAAAGTGCTGATAGGAGGTCAAACTTTTTCAAGCATTAAAAAGCTCACAGAGGGGAAATATAGCTGAGGAGGCCTTGTGGTGGCTCCGAGGTTCTCCAACACGACTGAAAGAAGAAGTTTTCAGTGAATGGAAAATTGCCTTGCTTTCTTGTGGAACGGGTCAAACCATCCACAGAGGAGTGGGGACTGACTGTAGATAATCGTCTACAAGGAGACTCTTTTTCTTGGGTTTTCAAACTCAATGCAACTTTTTTTTTTCCAGGCCTAAAATATCCAAAAAATCTTGAAAAAAAAATTAGTCCAAATTTTTTTGAATGTATTTTATTTGAGTCAATAATATTTATCCGTGTTTATCCTTTTTTATTAGCTTCTTGACTTCCTGTAGGGGAAGCAGTCTCTGAATAACACTTGTTGTTGCCCATCTTTTGTCCTAATTACCCGACCGGCACACTCCCTCAAATAACCCATGGATAATAAACGCATAAAAGGGCCAAGTCAGGTGTCTTTTCCTTTGAAACTCTGATAAGAGACCTGTCATATTTGAAACCAGTTTGTTTTTAAACTGTTCCGAAAAACTCCATTCTCTTCTCTGTGTTTAGTCTTTTGCGCAGTTTTAAGAGCTACTCTCACTGCTTTCTTTTAAAGTGATCCCGATCTGCCGGCCAAGAAAGTCTTCTTTTTCTATTCCGTATCTGGCACAGCAGGAAGAGAAGGCCGCTCTGACCGCACAGTGACTCATTATCAATAGCCCTGTCACACACAGGGAATTAGTAACCTTGAACACTGGACAATGAGGAGTTGTCTAAACTTGCTTGTCTTATCAGTCTCCTTTTGCAGTCAGTCTGTATCTGGGTCACTTATCAGCAGATCTTCTCAGGCTAACTCTCCCACAGTCTCCTCCTCTCCTTAGCTTGGAGACAGGAAAATATAAGTTACCATGGCAACCTGGCGTCTGGCTCAGCTTTGATCTGCCATCTTAAAATCATACGGCTGATTGGATGTTTTTATTTATCTTCCTACACTTTTTAAATGAGAGAAAGATTTACTTAAAACTACACCTGGATGCACTCACTCTTTTTTTAATTTACAAATGAAATTCTTTTACTTGTAAATACAGATGTATTTGGATCTAGATGAGCACGGTCTGTCCTTTTCCTTCAAACTAAACATTGCAGAGGTGCAGGGCACACATGTAGCTTCTTCATGAAATGTGAATATGTCAGTTAAATCTTGCATTTATTTTTATGGTTACTTGGAGACAGCTCAGAAACACGTAAGCACAGCGCCTTATAAGCTTAGTTTGAAAGTTGTTATGGTGAATAGAATTGCAAGCATTCAGCTATTTACTCATCCAGCAAACACGGAGGAACATCAGCATTCATTTTGAGACATGTTTATGTCCACCTGACGAGTGTTAGTAGAACATTTGCTCTCTTATAACTCTGTTTTGGTCTCCACCAACTCCTTAGTAAATTATCTGACTGGCTCAGCTTGACAATAACTTTCTAAAAGTTATTAACTTTGTAAAGATTTGTCGGAGCTGTTGTGGTGGATACATTTGCTCATACAAGTGTATTGTCTGCAAGAAGGGGACAGACTCAACTAAAAGCATTTTCTTTTGTAACCACTAAATAATTACTTACATAATATCACATAATAATTACCTTGGTATTAAACTTTGGTCTTATTAGCTATGCATAATTGTTTTTAATTTCTTTATCACAGCTTTGATTTGACATAAAGTGTGGGCTCTGTGGGCTCTTTGGGCTGGATGCTGTTGTTGGGAAAGTTGGTCGCTGTGGTAGCGAGTGATTAACAAGTGCCGGAGCAGAATTAAGGGCAGAAGGGAACAGGGTTCATGGGCCAGCAGATGTTTCAGCTTTTGGGTTTTTTCGGCTAGAAAAGGGCAATTAAGAGCTGCTCTTAATGAGGCTGGCAGCCACCCCATAAACTGTCTGGTTGGTGAAAGAGCTGCTCATTAGCTGGAGCTGCCCAAAAAAAAAAAAACCTACCACCCCCTTCACCACCCGTCGCCTCCGCCCTTACTGGAATAGGAAGTGATGGATCGGACATTTAAAAATTGTATGTTAGCGTTTAAAAAGTTACTTTATTTCACGTCTGGCTTTGTGGACTTTGTGCATGTGTGTATGTGTGTGTGTGTTTGTTTTTTTGAATGTGTGTCCTTGTGTGCCGGCGTGTTTGTTGTGCGCCAGGATAAGTGTGGTAATGAAGCAGTTTTTCCATGAGGTAGCTTGTTGTGCACCTCCAGCATTAAAGCCTGGAACAGTCAACTGAACATTAGTGATGGGAATGGCAACATTAAAATACCAAACGACCAAAATAGACCCCAGCCATGATTCGCAGATCTTGTTTTCCCACCCTCAATTTCTGTGCACCATAAATTTTTAATTGAACTAACAAAGAACATGAAGCAGAGCAGTGCTGTCCTACAGCACAGCGGCTGGTCAGAGCAGTCAGACACAAACAGACATTGATTTTCTAGACTTCAAAAGTGAACTCATTTGATCTCAGGTCACCTCATGCCTCGTAATCGAGAGAAATGACTACAGTGTTGGAATATGTGACCAAGAACATTCACACATGTACTGAAATTAAAGTTAAAATATGTCACATTTTCAACTTTATCTTCACTATATATTTTGGTTAAGTTGTGTGCTTAAATTATTCCAAATGTTTCCAATAATGTTTTAACAAAAAATATCCAGAATTTTATTCAAGGTAACGGTGTGTTCCACTTTGTCGCCTGTTGTAAACGTTTCTGCCTGATTCAGTCAGACGGATTTTCATCTGCATTTGTGCCTGTTTAACAGTGATATAAACAATCCTCATGATACCATGCTACACATCATCAAACTATGTTTAAATTCTTAGAAAGACCCCAAATGAGAGATTATGTATCGTACATTTTTACTTGTATGTGTGTATTGTATTTGAGTCCACTAGATTTATTAAAAAAACTTGAGTTTCTGGTTAGTTTACTATTTAAAAGAACCTCTTTTCTGCATACAAAACACAGAAAGAGCTTGAAAAATATGATGTACAGTATGTGGACTAAACTACCTAACAGAATTCAAATTTAGAGCTGAAACAGTTCATAATCATGTCTCAAAAGACAGAAAAGTAAAACTAAACTGACAAAAATGGCAGAATATTTAATGGTTCCATGTAAAGGGGTATTTTACAGTGTGGTATTAGTACTTTTGGGTAAGTAAAAGGATCTTGATACTTCCTCCACCACTGAGGGATTCTCCAACCGCACGCGATCTGGCGTGGCCTGTCCCCGGACCTGTCTGGCATCGGGAGCGCTTGGCACAACGCTCCCTATTGAGTCTTAACAAAAACTAGGTCATTTGCAAAGCTCTCGCTGGACTAGCGCAGTGGAAAGAAAATAAACGGGGAGATGAATGGAGCCCGACTGGAGGTGGACGAGCTTCCTGCGAGGGCCACTGAGGGATGCTGAGAGAGAGGTTAAGATAATACGAAACTGTGACACTGTGTTGCCGTCTCTGTTATTTGCTATAGCTCATGTCTCTGATTTCTTAATGTTCTTTTCTTTGTTACATGTTATGCGTGTGATGTAGCTCTCCAATTTTCCTCCTGGTGGGTTCGATAATATTTATCTCATCTTACAAATCATGCAGGAATTCCATATCCTACCTCTGCCATAATGCATCCCTGTCTATCTCTGCAGTTATTACAATCAGGCCCTGGATGATAACTGATATGACTTAGGTTTCCAAGGACTTTATAAACAAGTCACGGCAAATAACCTATTGACCTATTGTTCGCATCTCACTAAAGCATAAAACAAGTTTGTGGCACACATGTTATTGTCATCACTGCTCAGACAGAGCTTCTAGAAATATCTGGTGAAAACCAGCCGTACAGGAAGTGAGAATAAAAAAGTTACCGCTAGAGACAGGAAATCAGGTGACTATGAGTGGGGGAAAAAAAAAGATAAAACTCTAGTGTTACAGTAGAAATAGATTCTGGCTTGGAAAGTGTTCATTAGTGCCAAACAAAACGACTCAAAAATGCTCACACCTGAAAGAGCCATATTTCTCTCGGCGAAAATACTGAAGTTCTCAGTCAACAGTCCATAGAGTTATGGAATCGATCCCTGCCCCCACATCCTCCCTTTGCCTTGAGCCTGAGGCGTATGTCTGCCAGATGTCCAGAGCATAGAGGGGAATATGAAAGGCCTGAAGACTGTCAGAGGTGTCTTACATCGGAGGAATTATTATCCTAATGATATAACATAACACATGCCGTCAGTCCCTCCAGGAGTAACAACCCCCAATCTGAATCAGTACCATGTCCCTTTCATTTAGCTGACCTTTCTAGAAAAGCAGGAGGAGGAAGATGACGAGGAGGATTTTTCCTTTTCCATCCAGGACTGATCCACCTTCAGACTTTACCTGTAGGTGCAAAAAACATCACATCTTAACCTAATTTTTCTACAAAAAAGATAGTATTTTCAAACATTTATTTCCAGACAGACAGTCGGTAAAATGTAAATTAGTATATGATTCTAATATATGATGATTCATCTTGACCTTTTAGGTTGATATGGTGAACAAATCAGGAGGCAGTTGCCATTTGACATGGCACATTCTCACACTCAACCGGTCATACATATACTGACACTTAGTCATTTTTGGTGTCATTCTTTGAAACACTGTGTTCCTGTGAAGAGTCTGGGATGTTCAAAGCTTTATGCCTCTGGGACCTTCTTACCAATCGTTAACCTCTGAAATGGTTGCAGTTTTAATCACCTGTTAATTGGTGTGAAACAGTCACAGTTTGGTTAGATTTATACCACATTTACTTGGCAAGGTTTAAGCAATGAAACATCTTCTCGCCTTATGATGCACAATGTGGTGACTCAAAAGCCCTGTGCATGGCTAACAGGTACTGAAGTGAATCCCAATGCTTAAAAAAATGATGTTATGTGACAAGCTGGAAGTAATAGCGGGGTATTTGACACATCCAACAGACACAGAGTCATGTTTCTGGCCATTGAGCTCTATATTTACTCAATTTCAAGCTCGAATTTGGTCTCCAACTTCTGAGGGAATATCTGGTTTGATAATTAGCCCATAAAGAAATATGTTTGGGACTGAGAAAAAGCTCTGTCAGTCCTAAAGCTAGCTATAACGCTAACACAGGCTGAAAAACCGACTGTGATAATTTAATAAAGATGTCTGAAATCTGTCCTTGAGCCTGTGTAAGTTCTTGTAAACTATATACATGTAGAGAAACTCGATCCAGTGACTTGAGTGGAGTCATACCATGTAGCACACATGTATACAGACTCTGGTAGATGGATATCTACCCCTTAGCCCCCAGAGCATTTCAGTGAATAGATGAGGAGGAGGGGAGACAGTACCTGACATTTACTTAGTACTGCAGGATAGACAGGCCATTGTCTTTGCTGAAATGAGAAACTCTGCCGCAGAAGGGCGAATGGGGGAGAAAGAGGGTGGTGTCAGACAACCTGATATCAATCTAATGAAATAATAGCAAGAGCTCTGATGTGGATATCTGGGATATCTAGACTTTATACCCCATTGACAGAGCCTTTCTCGACCTTGGGAAGCCCGGCGACACAAAGAGGGTGAAACACTAAAACGATGCAGTGAACTGTTGTGCATGCACTCACTTTCACTGCCTCAGAAGCAGATGACACATGTCAAATAAAAAACAAAAATCCCCTGAACCTGAAACCTCTGTAGATGTGACCACAGATAGAGACTTCAAAGGTCTGATTGAGGTGGCATTGATGAACATACGGCCCTAAATGTCACTCTCCCTGGGGATTGTTTTTTTGAATGTCTAGTGATAACAAATAGGGAGGTAAACAGACTGAAAGAGAAAGACAAACAGCACATATGGCAGGCAGAGACAAACATATAAGGTAAAGCCTAGTTCTCCTGATCCGTCCCCACAATGTCAACAGCCTAGATTACATTCCCGCGTCTGTGAAGTCGGACAGAGCAGCAGGCTTCAACAAAAACAGCACAAACCACTCAGCATCCATCAGAGAAAAAAAAAGAGGAAGGGAAAGAAGAAGTTTAGAGCTGGTGAAAGGAAGTGAGACTGAGGCCAACGAAACATCTGCTCCAGATCCTTTTTAGTTGAGTCCGTCCCCTTCTTGCAGACCATTTGTTTGTCCATAGGTCAGGAACACAAGCAAACACACACACACAAGCACACACATGCTCAGAGACACACACACACATGGAGAAGTTAATAAGTCAATAGGTCTCCATATCTTATTGGGCCTTGTCTTAGTGGCTTGTCCAGGAAAATAATAAACAGGACTGACACAAATCAATGTTATCTTTTCACTCATGAGGGGAGAAGGAGAGAGCCAAAGAGCCAAAACGAACAAAGAAACAAAAAAGGAGGAGAAAAAAGGAGGGAAGAGGAGAATAAAAAGCCTCCTTCTGACTCGCAGTGACCCATATACATTTGCCCAGCTTTTCTGGGGCTCGATCTCTCTTGGCAACCAGCAGCCTCTGTGAAAGAATCCCAGCGTTCAGCCAAAGGCAAAGCCCATGTGAGGGGAGGGGAGGGGTGCGGAGGGAGGGAGGGGTGGGAAGGATGGCAGAGAGAGACGGAGAGAGGGAGGTGTGGACGGGTGGACACCAGAGCGCTCCTCCTCCTCCTCCTCCTCCTCCTCCTCCTCCTCCCGAAGGCCTGTTGCTCCTGGAAACCGCCGCTCAATGGATTCCTCCAGATCCATGAGGCCGAACACACACACAGCACGCAGCATAAAAGAACTAACACAGCAATATAAAAACACAATATTACATTAAAACAAACTGATATAGTCTTAGTTGAGTGAAAGTGCAGGGGTACTATCAGCAGAATGTACTTTAAGCATCATAAGTAACTTCTCTGTAGAAAAATAGCCACTGTAAGAGTTGAACTGATATATTTTTAGAATGTTTACTCTGATTTGTAAATGCATGCACTACCAAGAATAGAACTAACAAAACAGGACTGATAAAAACAGAGGAGGCGTGAATGGGTGTGAAATATATGATTAAGTGATAAACTAGCACCTGTCTCACTTAATTTAAAACTGATTGGAGTTGTAATGTGACGAAAACAGAAACATATTTCATCTGTTTGTTTAACAACCGTCATTCATCAATCACAATACACAGTGTTGCTCTAAAAATTGACTGAGCTGTGTGGCTGCCGACTGCCTACCAGTCATCATTCACAACACCAAATAAGACACTTGATGTTAAAAACAAGCAATATTTGTCACTTCCACCAAAAGTGTCCATCAAATGCAACACCCACTGACTAACTACAATTCTACAATTCTACAATTTCATTTAGCAGACGCTTTTGTCCAAAGCGACGTACAACACAAGCAAGAATCT
>JAUZTA010000009.1:524946-539382 GCA_034780835.1 Ctenochaetus striatus
TAATCACTTTTTTTAAATTTGATGTATTAATTTGGTTTACATCATTAAACAGTTAACCAACTTTAAATGCTTAAATTTGGTCTACCAATGCAAACAATATGCGTGATTAATACGATAAAAAATAACTATGTACTGTTAGTTAATTAAGCTTTGTTTGTTTGGAAAATCTCAACAAGATCAATATCTCTTTAGTAGGATACACCTCAGAGCAAAGTTATCTAATGCAAAAAAATAAATTCACTACAAACTATGACACTCCTCATGCACAACGCCCCACCAATTAAATCTATGACATATAATATTAGAAACATAAGCTTGTAGAGCTCTGAAGGTTTTCAGAGGAATGACCGACATACTTTAATCCGTGTTGCAGCTCATTCCAGAAATACTGTCCCTATAAAAAGGGACTTCACATAAGTGAGTTGAAAAAATTTCTAACTATTTATGTACAGAGACCTAGCAGTGGGACTAGTATAAATCCTTGAGGCACACCATTATCACACAGTATGATAAAAACACATCGAACTCTACAGCGTTGTGATTCCTTCAGTTCTAAGCAGTAACATCAACAGCCATAGAAAGGAGAGTATTTAACAAAATGTTGTGACAAGGGGTATCAAAAGTCTTTGATGGATCTTTATGAGTGCAGCACAGTGTTGCTAACACGGTGAGTAAACATTGTCATCCTACAACAACTATGACAGCAGTTAAAGCTGTTGCAGCTCTAGGATCGGTTGTAAATTGACCAGTAATTCTAAAATTTAGGATGGATATGACAGCTTGGATGCAGGACAGCAGTTACTAAGGTATGAATATAAATATTTTAATCTACTAGGATTAATTTAATTTTAATTAGAGAGCAGAGAGCTATAATATAGAGGCCAAAAACCACAAGCAAGATTTGGCTGTTTGAGTGTTAAACTTCTACCCTGCTCTGGACACATCCCCTTCTCATTTAGGTAGAGCTTGTCTCATTTGTCTAAACAAGAGGGCTATGACGCTCATCATTTGCTTTTTTTTTCACCCAGGTACCATGCCAAGAGTCACTGTATTCCTGGTAACTAGACAATTATCAGTGAATGCATGTAAATAAATCTTTAGTAGATAATTATTCACTTCCACATTCCCTCCCTCCTTTACTGACATATACAATGAACACTGCAAGGATAACATTGGACCGCAAGCTACAGCATGAATGAAAAATCTGCTTCATGGAGACAGAAAAGGGAACTGTCCTATGAGTAGCTACTCCTGCCATCTACAGTATACCTGTCATGGCACACCTTTATGTTAGTGTTCTGGCACTTAAACAGTAAAATTGAAGGGGAACATATTACCAGTAATCCAAAAATATATTTAAAAAAAAACAAATGCTGATTCAAATCCTGCAACACTATTTTTCTTTTTGTGTGTAAAGCATTTCTTTGTTGTCCTATCACTACCTTTCCTGTTTGTTGTATTTTCCCTTTCTTTATGATATCTAAAGATCCAGGGACAAAAGTCCCCCAAAAGCAACCACAATATTGAGGCTGTGGTTGTTGCTTCTGGCACACTATGGCACAGATGTGGTAACTTCATGTGCCTGTTTTTACATTTTCTACAGGATGCGAATTGAGGCAACACACAGGTAAGTGGAAAATGTGTGGGAGGGCTTAATTAAGCATCTGCTGGTAAAAAATGAGGACAGAATAATTCGGACTGAATGATGTGAAATGGAATTTAATTGCATGCCTAAAGATGCAAAAAATACACATTTGAGTAAGCAATGGTATTTTTTCATCCAGTTTCCCATCTCAGCTCTTATCGTTCAGAAGAAGCATTAAACTTTTTCTATTCCAGTTCCTTTCTCTGTACTTTCCCCGTAAGAAACCTCTACTTGCAGCTTCTCTGTAAATGTTCCGGATTTCTGCGGGTCAGAGAATAACTCGTAACGTTGGTTATCATTACGAAAGAGCAGCCCGGCATTAGTTGAATGGCACGCAAAACTTTTATAATATGTTCGCCATGTTACCTTAAATACATAGAAACACAATGCATGCAGCGATAGGTGAATCGGCATACTGGAGTTAGTTGTTTTGGGACCATTGTAAGTTACAACAAGCACAAAAGAAACGAGGGACTCCCGCAGCGGTTCAGTAAGCGAACCACTACTCTTCATCACCATCCTCCTCTTCACAGAGTCACCATCATCATCTGTGAAGCACAGGGCTCTTTAGCTTAAGGGAAATAATAGAAGGGAAGGAAAGACGGACCACGCTCTGCAAATTTATAAAAGACTAGTGGCGAAACATGGCGAGTCCGCCATAAAACACTACGGGAAGGTTCTGAATTGTAACCCGGCCACCTTACCTCCAACCCGGTACATGTTCGCTGCCATGACTGTCCCCGGTCCCTGGCTTCCTCTCCAGGTAGAGGGGTGGCTCTCTTCTCTCTCTCGCGCTGCCGGAGCTGTGTTAGCACTGCCGCCGCTGTGTGTTGGAAAATGGTGGATTGATCAATACGAAACGGACTAGCTGAGGGACCTTAAAGAGACAGTACACTTTAGTTTCCAAAGCAGAAGTTTGGCGGCATTTGAGGACAAGTAGTGTAACGCATTACTGTTTAAATTGCTAATTTGATTTTGTAACCGTTAGCTATTAGCATGATGTGATTAAAGCTACATCACTAGCTTCGCTTTAGCCTTGTACGCAACGACCAACGGTTGACGGTGCCCGTTGGCGTATCTAAAACCAACGGTTATCACATTTAATTAGCTACTTAGGTAACGTTACCTGAGATTACAATTCGTCGGTTTCTCGTGTCATTTCCAGTTTACATCTTATCTGCAGGAAAAAAATCTTATTTTCGTGTAGAAATGGCGTAGGTTTCACAAAACTGACTTGATGTTAACACACACTAGTTTAAAAGCTATTTTCAGATAAGGTCAAATACCCTGGATGGGTCAATTAAACTATCGCGATATTTTTTAGATGAAAACACGTCCGAACAATTGTATAATAAAACACTGCAATTGGGCTATTAGATTTAATAGGGTTGGTAGATATAAAAATACATATCTGGCACTTAGTGTATCAGATGATGCTGTGATCCCAAATCCTTCAGCTCAGTGACGTTGAGAGAGGTCCAAAAACCAACAAGGAAGGGCCCCATAGTATGACATGGAGGACAATAGTAAGGCTAGTAACATGTGATTGATGGATGTATGCAGGCATTGTAACTAAACTCAAAGGTGCTGTGAGGGTAACCACTTAAAAGTTAAATTTGCATTACTTTACATTCTAGGTAGGATACTTGGGCTAATTGTAAGGTCAACATACAGTTAAAATGTTGCATTTCCTGGTATTTGCTTTTAGGCTATCTAGATTATATTTACTGTTGGATATTCAGCATGATACAATTGTGCTATTTTGCTTTTTAAAAAATTAATGATCAGAGTCTTTGAATTTGGTAAGTGCTAAGGTCAAATCAAATCATGTTGTTAATTTTTGTATTTTCCTGTTCACATGCATTTGTATGGTAGCTGTTGAATTTCTTTTTATCAGATCATTAATGAATTAATCGAGCTGGTAAATTATTTGCATACTGCAGTGCAGCTTTATTAATTAATACAGTGTTTCACATCACTATTTTACATAAATTCTGACAGGAAATGACTGTAAAGCACATAGCTACACTGCATTATGTCCTTGTTTGACAGGCTCAGGTTTCTCTGCGGGTACAAGCGTGGAGTCTCTGTGCTGCAGGAATGCTGTGGCTGTGGTGAGGTCTACATCTGATCTATACCATATGGAAACCTCAATCACTGTTTTCTATAACAGGGGACTACAGTCTGCTGTCACATGACCACTATAAGCCAATCATGTGTACTTAGAGTATGCACTCCTGCTCAAGTGTGCAATCTCAGTGTTGGATCTGTGCTGCACCAGAGGGTCCTGTATTGTGTCCCAGGGCTCTCAATTGATGTTTTTTTGCATTTTATGTATTTATCATCTAATAAACATTAAATGTTCACAGTATTGTGCTTTATTTCATAAGCTTATGTTGCTAAGTGACTTTTAACCTTGGAGCAATAAAAATGCAGAGTATTGCAGTGCATCACAGCATATCCCTTCAGAATGTATGTGATATCACACAGAGGCTTGCTGAAGTGAATTGCCTTTTAAGCTGCTGCAATATTACCCTGTTAACAGGGAAGAAAACAGAGCTAAGTAATATGATCTTAATTAAATGAAAACAAATATGGTATCAACAATTTATCCTCGTTTTTGAGAATTTTTACTACTTTTATTTGGACTGTTTGCTTACTTGGCTACTTGCTCGTGTGCAGTCGTTCCTTTTTGAATCTAGCTGTTCCTCTGCCAGATGTTGCCGCAGTCAGGAAGACGGACAGGCAAGCATGCAGGCAGAACACTTTACAGTACAGTACAGAGCATTGCAGGTGTTCTCCCTGATGAGTCTGTGGAGATGGATTGGCTCGAGACACAGAGTCTCTGCAGAAACTCCCCGTGGTTTTGGTTGCAGTCCCGCAGGATGACCTCTGACGGCCTCTCTATTTTTCCCCTACTTTCTCCGTCTCTCGTCCTCTTTCTTTCCTCCATGTGGCAAATAAATGTGCAGGAGAGACAAAGACACAGAGGAAATCAATTAGGCCGAATTTCCTGGCAGAAACTGTTCCATATCTTTGATTGTGCTTCCTCATTTGTTCTCTCACTAGGGGTTATGGTTGGATCCAGAGACACTATGGGAGGTACAGCAATAAAAGGACTATTGTTAGAGCGCTCTCTACTTTACACCAAACTGTGCATAGGTGTGTGTATGTGTTAACAGTGGAAGACAGATAGGATTATTTAATCACCAGGAACAATACCTATGACAATGTCCCCAGCCCATACACACCTCTAACTAAAGATGCATCACCACCACACTGCAGCTTAAAAAAAGTACTCATAAAAGGTGTAGTATATCAAGTGACGCACATATATATATTTTTTTTCATTGTATTCAAGTCCTGAATGTGACAGCCCTCTTTTGCAGACTTCATTAGTAGCTTGCCTTGTTTTCACTGTTCTGAAAGCTTTGGCACAAAGCAACGCTGACTCTTTTAATTAGGAATCTCTGCTGTAGGGGATCTGTCACACAGATTTCACAGCTAAAATATTAGTAACTGAAGAGATACAGTGTGCCTACAAAAGAATTTGCACAGGTCATACAGCATGTGTTTATCATTGACAGACCACAGGGGGAGCTATTGTCTAGCTTTTGACAAAATGGACGGGTGATACAAAGGGATCGCTGCCTTAAGGCCATACATAGTTAAATGAAGTGCTTTCTGTTATCTTTAGCTTATGTAAAACACACATTTAAACTCTACGACAGCCCAGACATCTGAGAAACCATCAAAGTTGCTTCCCCAACTGACAAACAAAATGCTTTAACATTGCACTCTCCTCAGTTAACCAGCAGGGGTCATCAGTCATTTAGAATTTTCTATTGTCCTCAGTTGCTCCCTAACAAAGCAGTGATGTAGTGGGAGGGGGAAAAAAAGGCCAGCGATGCAGCCGTCCCTTACAGTGAAAATTACACTTCAGTGACTCGTCATGCATTCTGGGATGATGCCAGAGTGTAGCATCAGGATGACACACAAAAATTTCAACTTTAGACCCACAGCACAACATAAACCAAACTTTGACTGTATTATATCCTCATTATTGCCTCTCAATGCAGGGTGGATTATATGCGTGTGTGTTGCTTTTGGATGTCCTCTTTCAGTCTGTCATTTGCAGACATGGTTTGGCCGGAAACACTCCACCATACTTTGAAGGCCCCACAAGAAACCTTGGCCCTTATCCAAAGGGATTAACAGCCGTGCACTTGCGGGATACTGTGACCTTCACAGAATGAAAAGAGGAATAACTATGACACTGAGAAGAAAGACTGCGTCAGATGTGGATGTAGAATTTTGAATATGTGGCTCCCGAAAAGTAGAGGCTGGGCCAGGCCCCACCTTTCCGGGGCATCCTGCTGCTAAGTGTCCACCCTCCACCACAAGATCATGTGCCAAAGTGCCAGGAGCCTGCAGACTGGAGCAGCACATTTTTTAGTCAAACAGCTGGGGAACCGCCAAGTATGTCTCCATCTTCAGAGAAGGAGAGAGGGACCGGCAGTTGGTGAGACGGCTGTGCCATGTGGGGAAAACCCACGACACTTGGACATAAAAAAGGAAACACTGGAATGGCAAATGGCATCAGAAAGTCATGTATTTCATTTCTCTCCAGCATGAAAGCTCGCAGTTTTATTGGTCAAGGCCATCCAAGCTGCACCAACTGATGTCATTATGCTAAAAGAACAGTCTCAGCAGCTTGTGATTACATATTTTTATGTCTAACCACAAAAAACTTAAAAATCCTGTTAAATCGTAATGATACTGTGCAACAATTAGATCCCTAAATTACCAATATTACAAACATAAGAGTTATTTCATATTACCAACAAGTCATGGTGTAAGTTAGTGAAAATGTGTCATTGTTTAAATTAACTACACATACATAATTTACTGCTTTGTGGTCTTTCATCTGACAAACAGTAGGCAGGAAAATCGAGGAGCATTAAAGTCAAAGACAAAACTTACATGTTATTTAAAAGGGCTCTCAAGCGATGCAGCACTGAGGAGTGCTTGAAAAGAGAGAATTTTTTTTTCAGTCAAACACAAAAATAGCTCATTCATTCTAGTGTGCTAATTAGATGTTTCAACCTTGTTAAGTTTATGGTTTGGATGGAAATGTGATCTCTTGAGTTTCCACAGTGTTTGTACTCAGTTCATCCAATATAATTGCTTGAAGGTGCCTCACATTAAAGGATCAAATTATCAATTGTTTACACCTCTAGCTGTCACGTCAGTTTGAACAATGCTGGATAGACATGTATAGATAATTGCTTGCTAGTTTGCTTCTCAACTGTTTAACCAGACTATGAGCCGTTAAGGCCTACTATTAGTGTTTTGTCTTTCCAAGCATCGGATTTCACAATAGGTAGATTGTTAGTATCTAATTAGTACTCATGCTTTGCTTAATTAGAGTTGTCGAGGTTTTTCCAACCCTTTCAACCTCGAAGATAACAGAGGGAGGAAAATATTAAGGATTGTCTCTTAAAGGCCCAGTCAAGCAGCTATACAGGATGGGATCTGGTAGAATTTGCCTTGTTTTCCATTTCAGCACCACCCATGTTCAGAGAGTCTAATTATACACCAAAACTAGAGTGTTCACTGCTCTTTACATCAACTGGAACAAATGTTTCTGTGTTAAAATGTCACCAGTTAGTTTAACTTGGACCAATACAGACAGGCTTTGTTTAATGCTGAAGTAAAGAAAATTTTCCAGCGCTACATTTTTTATTATGAAATTTGGGTACTAGTGGACCAAGCAGGCAAGACCTTGATGGTGTTTGTGGACAGATTAAGCAAAGGGAGGGCCTGTTAGTTTTTTATCAGGGGGGCTTCCAGTAAGGTTATTGTTATTCCAAAAAATATGAGATAGTAATGTTATAAAAAAAACATGATCATGACTCTTAAAGACACGCACATGCTTACCCAGAAGATTGACACCATCTCCAACTCGAATGCAAAATATCAGAAAAAAGTTAGCGCAAAGACTGCAAGTAGGGTAAACAGCTAGCTTAGTTCAAAGCTGAAAACATGGTCCAATGTTGCCTACAGCTAACTAAAGCTCACTTATCAACACATTGTGTTTCTATATAAATTCATCAATGAAAAGTTGAGGTGGTACAGCACCAAGCTAGCCATTTCTCCCTGCTCCTCATATCATGCTAAGCTAAGCTAACCATCTGCTAGGTGTGGCATCATATTTAGCTTAGATGATAGTGGTATTAATCGCCACATTTAACCCCTGGGAAGAAAATAACTTATTCACATTTCCCAAAACACTGTTCCCTTTATGTTTTTGTAAGAGTCATGCACTTTTTACATTCAAACGCTATGATCGTTAATTATTTGTTGCTCTGGTTCTACTCAGTGACCCCTCTGCTGATTGATACTTGATGAAAGAACCTTACACGCCACACTGGCCACTGATACATCTGCTGAGTTAGAAGGAGCTTTCTAGAGTAATGAATCATCGATCAGATATATTGATCGTCAATAAGTTTTACTTTAACAGCATGCTGTCACCGAAACAGAAAACCATTAATTGGTCAGAAATTACACTTGATCCACTTGAGCCCAGACTGCAGCAGGGACTTGGGTGTGATTAAACAAAGGCTAGAAACGTAGAGAGTAAAATGTGGTCACAAATAATAATTTTAAAAACTTAGTTACACTGATTTAGTAACATTTAAACATTGATTATCCTCCAAGTTATAATATCCTAATTAAAAACTCAGAATGACATGACGACATGCAGTGGGTCCTAATGAAAGTCTGGGTCCCATGTGAGAGATTCCCTCAGAAATGACATGGACGTCTGTGAAAGGGAGGATCACAGGACATGTAGATAGAGAGATCAAACCCCTCAAAAACTTCCAGCACCAGCTGCCTCTACCACGCCCTCCCTCCACAGGGGCCCTCACTGGATTCCAGCAAGACTGCCACACCTCAAGCCGTCACATATGTGCCCCTCAAACCCTTCCTTCTTCTTGTAAACAAACGGAAAAACGAAATGACAGATTTATTGAATACGCACAGTATGCAGCTAAAAAAAAGGCTTTTAAATTAGATGGGGGAGCAGTGAAAGCACATATGGCACAACCTTGATCAACAACGACCAGTAAAGATGTTTGCCAAGTAAAACAATACACCCACATCGCTAAAAATGGCATTCAGCTGAATCTGAGCCCCTCACAGTGCAAGTGGGAGTGAAATCTTCAAAATTGACTCTCTACAGCTAAAGAAACAGGCGATCACTCTCCTATCTGCGCTCGGAAATAAAACACTGCATTGAAGCCACAAACATATTGTTGTTTTGTCTGTAAAAGCCACCTGAGGGCTGGTCTGAACTCCTGGGTCATTGTTAAAGAGGTCACTGAGAGCTAAAATTCTGAGGTAACGTGTAGACCTGAGGGGGAACACATGCAAACAGGAATAACTTTTAGTCAGGTAGCAATGAAAATGAGGGCAAATCATTTAAAACAGCCTTCTATGTGTTATTTAAAATGAAAATTTTCCAATTATGCAAGTCGACCACTAGAACCAACAGTCATTTAAAATTCAAATAATTATAACAGTGAGCACATCATTAAGTTTTAACCAAGGCTTCATTACCAGCATGGTAAATACAAAAACAGACCAAAACGGGCCTAAAAAACCACAACTCTGCTTTGACTTGTTTGTATCTTTGCTCAACAAGAGGACAGCATCCTTTAAAGAGCCAAGATCCATCACTTTTTGAGAGACAGAAAAAGATTTAACTGGCCCTGTTTTTCCCTCAGTCTTATCCGATAGATAACATATGTGTCTATTTCCCCAGAGCCTATCTGTCACCCAACATATAGCTTATCATCTGCTGAAAATGTTTAATCTTACCCCTGTCTCCTCGCAGAGCTAAACATAGGCTACTGTTTCTAAAATAATCGCCTCTCTAAAGTGTGTGTGTGCTGTGGGAACATTTCAATAATTAATTCAGCCTCTTTTTTCTCTCTCTCTCTCTGTCTTACTCAAAGATACGCACATCTCTCTCTTGCACTTGTGCCCGCTTGCTGAAAGAAGCGGCCCGCTGTGGTCTTGGGCTAGGCTTGGTTCAGGCTGGCTGCTCTCTCTGTGGGCTCCCTGAAGCAAACGGCACGTCACGTGGCTCATGTGGATTATGCCTACATTTGCATCTGTGGATCCTGAATGCGTGAGTTTTTGTGTGCGTGTGGGGGCATTAGAGGAGAGAGTGGGGTGAACAGGAAGGAAAAGGGAAGGAACTGAAGTCAATGGGTTGTCACAGTCTGGGGTTAAAGGCAGATTTGGCACCTGTTCGGCCTTTGGGCACAGGGGCTTATATAATGCATGTGTGTTGGGGGTGAGTTGTGTTCAGGACAGGTGTGCAGCAGGAATTCATAAACACGCCTCCTCTGCTGCTGGCCGGGTCACAGCTCTGAGCCTAATGCCCCTTATCAGCACATAAGGGGGAATAATTTTAACTGCAAGACCAAAACCATGCGTGCCACTGTGCAGACTTATTATGGGATGGATACAAACACACTACTTTCTGGAAAATTCATTCCACTTTTGTTGATCTTAGACGACTTCTGAATATTTTGTTTTCTCTGCGCTCTTTTTATTGCTTTGAAATGCGCATGCCCGGTTGAAAAATAAACATGATGTCATGTATTTGAGTACACCAGTTGAAAATAAGCAATATTTCAATAAAATTGAGACGGGGAGCTGTTTGCTTATATTGCAGCACTGTCAGTCAAATCTGATGACATCAAACGGGCTCATTTCTGAGGAAATGGATTAGCTGAATTTTTTGAGTGTTTAAGTGTCAAGGATGATATTTTTATTAGACATAACTTTGAGGTTTTGCATATTTAATCTTGATAATTTAAAATATATTCTGCCCTTTTTACAGAATGACCCATCTGCATAGATTCAGTTCAGAAGGATCAAGCAGCCTTTATCAGCGCTGGTTTCTATGCCATTGTCCTGAGTTTTTCTCATGAACTTCCCATGTACACTTCAAACAATGGTGACGGAAAGTGTGCAAATCATATTGTAGCTGGAACTAATGCGTTTTAAATCAGAGTTACTTTTACAGAAATTACAACTGAGGATATGTTGTGTATGACCATTACTGATTAGAGCAGACAGAAGGAGAATTTTCTGCACTACACCTTATCTATACCAAAGCCAAACTATAAATCAGAATTTGAGATGGTGTAATTAATTATTTTCAAAAAGCTTTGTTTAAAAAGATGACCATATTTCAGGGTGGTTGTCATTACTGTTAAAAAGGCTTTCATTATTTTTAGAGGTATTGCATTAAATTACCTTAAAAATGGCAAGCAGTTGTGCCATTTTAAGAAAATATACTTGATTTTACAGTTATATTAGCTTTAAACTTGATATTTTTCTCCTCTAAGGCAGTATTTAAGGAATTCTTCTGTCAATTGGATTTGGGGAGACAGATTTCAGAGAGTCCAACCTGCAGCAGCAGTGGTTGGGATATCTTGACTTTTGGTGCCCATAGTACATCTCAAAAACATCTTTCATTAGACTCTCTTTGCCTAGTAAATGCTCACAAAATTGAACCTGCAAGCCATCAGTTCTTCATGCAGGCTTTCTCTTATAAATATTAAGTCTCACAAGCCGAACTGAGATAACCAGATGACTCGATCAGGACTCAGAAAGCTCCACCAGTGCACCTTTGATAAGTACGCTGTTTGATAAAGAAAACATTAGGGTGCGTCACATTTTCAGGCAGTTGTTCCACTGTTGTTTGATTTATCAACAGTGGAAAGTACTAACATGCTTTTAAACCCTAAGGACAACCTCACCCTTCTCTATCTACTCCTGTCTTCCGTCTTGGGGCTGGATGCCTGATTTGCTCTGAAGAAACAGACTGGAGTGTGGGTCTGAACTGAGCAAGAAATCATAAGCAAGTTAAAAGTAAAAGTACTGGCCTGGATATGTCCACTTCAGCCTCTTTGGGAATACCCACTACTCAAAAGCATCAGATTGCTCTGCCTGTCAGGGGCTTCTGTTTCTTCACTTATCATTAATTTTTGCTCCACAGATCCCCAAGCTTTAAAAAAATGATTGAAATGACTTTAACTTTATCTTGCAAAGGAGGATTTGCCGATTATATGCTCTCTTTTTCAGCCTAACAAAGATGCTTTATAGGACAGATAGTGGGAGTATCATACACCCCTTTTCATTTTTATTGCTTGTGTTCAGCGAGCCGAGGACTTAAGAGAACATCGGCCCTTCATTTTCAATCTTCCACCGCCTCTCTGTCTCTGTTTCGTGCTGCCGTTTATGTGACCTTCTCTCCTCTCAACAAGTTAAGCCTGATTGTGCACCGCAGCTGAACTGGCAACAAACCTGCAACCGCAGCAAACAACTGGAGGTGAACGGTAATGAACTCATGTCCTCTTTGAAACACACACTGTGAGCACTGAGGCGGGAAGACTCTCGACTCCAGCCACACACACTGGATAGGAAAACACTGTGAACATCTCCATGGGCACTGCTGCTGATCAGGATCGCCCAGCCGCCAGCCGTACAGTTTTTGCTGCCTGGAAAAGGCCGTTTGGACTCCTCCTGACTAGTCTCTTTTTTTTAAAACAGTGAGCTCAGAGATAAGGAGGAACCGGTTACAGGCATGCTGACGGGTGCTAATCAGCCGGGACACAGATGTGGGATATATCAGTGTCTGTTCCTGAATCAGGATCTGCACTGTGTCACTAAGCAGACAGTCTAGACAGCACCAAAGTGTGAAAAAGATGACCTCAGTCATTCCTGTGAGGGCCAAAAGAAAGAGGGGGACACACAATAACACAGAGTCTTCTAATTAGTCATCATGACTATGACAGAGACTTGTCGTTCTGGATTGTGAAAAATTCAGAGGCTGTTTTTTTCAGCTCCGCCTGTCTCCCTCTGTAGGCCTAATTTGTCACAAAGCCAGCCCGCTTCTCAAGGGGAAGCTGATCCTCCTGCGCCACGTTTCAGCGTCTTCGCTTAAGAAATTCCTACAAGTCACCAGGTCTGAAAGAGAGCATTGTGACCCAGCCCAACCATACTCCTGTTCCTCTTGTGGAAAAAAGGGGAGAAAGGAGGTGGGAGTGTGTGTGCCCCAGTGGACTGTTCTACCTCTTGCCCAAAGGCTTTCCTGCCCAACCTAGGCTGGTTATTTGGCAGACCACAGGCTTGCCCCTAGAGAAAGAAATGTTGCCTTAAAGTGCTGTTTGTAAAGTGTAAAACTTTAAATACAGGCGTGAAGATTATAAAGGCTGAAGTATGTATGTAACAAACTAGGTCATCCAATCATGTCAAAAGGTTAAAGTGCTTATAATCATTCCAAATGAACCAACTTGAAATCTACTTTTTAAGCTCCGATTGCCGTGTTAAGTGGGATCATCAGTCTGTATGTGTTTCAGTGCGTTTTTGGAAAGTTCACAAACACTTGACTTGTTGAAAACTTGTCTTGAATAGCAGTATTTCCACAGCACTGTCAGTGCTTGGAGAAAAATAAAAGACTTGCTTTGACTTGTTTACATTTTTTTAAACCAATCGCAGTCATCTTGGGAGGTGCTTGGCTCAGGATTCAACAACAATGCCCTTGCAAAAAGAGTAAGGCACAGATAGACAAAGAGGACGAGAATTCCTTCATAAGTAGCTGCTTGCTCAATTGCAGGTTCAACGGCTTGGGTATAACCACAGCCTACAACTCCTGGGTGTGATTAAAGGTTTACTGACACCTTTAAATGCAGTTAGTTTGAAAATCCTTCAACAATAAATATATATTATTATCCTGTGTTCAAATAAATATGCAGAAAATATAAATTAATGATTGATGTCTTTTGCTCTTTATCAGATAAAACTGTAATGACATATTTTGCCAAAGGACTAATGTGTTTTAAATAGTAGTACTTTGTTTTTTAGCTGTATGAGGAATAATTTTACAACAATAACGTGCAAGGGTACAAAATAATAATATAATGCTAATACAATCATTCAATATAGGTTAAATACCTTTAATTCACTAAAAAACACCTTTTTCTCTTTTTTTGGACAGACATTAGCTGTTAAACGGGACATTTTCCCACAACACGTGAAGGAGGCAGGAGGACGGGTCTCGTGGCGGTGGGCGTGGCTATGCAAATGAGCAGCCGTTGACTGAATAGATGGTCGCAGCTTCTGTGCGCGAGGCGGGACACTTGCTGTGGAGAGAAGCGCCGGAGGACGCGGAGAAAGTGGACGCCGCTCCAGACGAAACAAACAGATCACTTTCACTCGACCCCCCACAACATCGCAACATGGCTTCAAAGTGCCCCAAGTGTGAAAAGACGGTGTATTTCGGTGAGTGACGGCCGTTTTATTTGGTCCCATCTTTTGAAACTACTCTCGGGTCATGATGGTGGTGATCCCGCTCGTTAGCCAAAATATACTCCTGACAGAAGATCGATGCGTTTGGGACAACTTGTTCCGCTGTGTTTTTGAGACAATATTTCATTCATTTAAAAATACCTTGAACAATGCTTTTTATTTAGTCTTACTCGGACACAAAGCAGTCAGTATCCATTCATTGAGGAAATATATGTATGGTAGCTGTTTTGGTAATGTCTGTAATGTAGAGTTACAGAATTTATCTCCTAAAAATGTCTATTTTTTAAATGAAGTTCTGAATACCACGCATACTTTGAACTACTCATTTGTATTGTGAAAACTACCTGCAGGATTTCAGTGTGATATAAAAAGTCTTTTTGTGAAGTATGTTTGAC
>JAUZTA010000009.1:561540-573643 GCA_034780835.1 Ctenochaetus striatus
TGAGCAAATGCTACTAATCATGTCAAAATCTGAATAATAAGACACGATGTGCTAATATATAACACAAACATCTCGTTACATTTGTTACACGTAAAACTATCTTTTAAAATGAGACAGAACTTTGGTGAAGTTTCGGGAAGGGAGGGCTGTGATTTGCTAAAGAAGAAATGTATTTATTACTTTAATTCAAGGCCATTAAATTTAATGAGACTTTGTACTACTACCCGTTTTGGGGCTAATAAGGAAGAAAGAGGTAAAAAAAAAAATAAGACAATGTAAGCTGTATAAATCGTTTCGATTAAGATTTTTTATTATTTTCAAAAAAAGTAACCATGCTCTTATTTTCCAAGAGGTGACGCACTATTCTATTTTTTGCCATTTAGCAGAAACAGTAGCTTAGCTTGTAGAAGACGAGACACTGCAGACAAGTCATTCTGTATGAATGTGCATTGTAGTATCACTATATATGACTGTTACCGTGTTTGTTTATAACCTGTTGTACATCGTAGGGCTTTATAGACTGCAGGGGCTCACTGTTTATAGAACTGAGATGTTGCACTTCAGCCCTGCTGCATTCGTCTTTTTAACTCCCTCGAATAAGTATAGAAACTCTTCAGTTTTGTTCATTACAAGTATTATTTGACAGATTTTTGAACTCCCTTTTCTGTTCATGAATTGCAATAAACAAACACTAAATGTCGTGTGAGTCTGTGGTTTTGTTGTTTACATTTGAGTGGATGGAAAGCAAAAAATTCATGAAAAGCATGAACAGAGCTACACATAGGATTATGTGTCTGTTTACATGAACTGCTCTGGTCTGACTAATGAGTTTAATAAACCACTTTAGGTTACATTGTTGTGATTAAGAGACCACCAGCAAAAGCAGGGGGAGCTATTATGTCGCTTTTTCTTGCACAAATGATACCATCAAGCTCTTTATTTGACAGCCGGTGAAAAAAAGTTTGAAGTCGTTCTGGTCAAAAGTGCACAGGAATGGATGTGAAACGTCATAACAGAAGCAGAACAAGTAGACTTTTTCTAAATGAATCACTGAGTTCATTCGTCTCCGTCAGTTTTGACTGTCACAACTGAAACACGGTGTGTTTTACGATGCAAGAAAAAGCTCTGATAATCTGCACAGCATGTGGGAAAGTTTCAAACTCTATGAGGTGCTCCTCACTCTTTCAGTCAGAGGTAAACGCCTGTTTCATAGCTGAACGTTAACGTATTAGTTATTCCTGACAGCTAGTAAAAGAAAAAATAAAAAATGCACAGGATGGCGTTCGTTCAAAGTTGGACAAAAAATACAAATCAAAAGCAAAATACCTCATGGACTTGCTTTATTTGATGGCTCCAGTATTTTTTTAATCATTTCCAAGGAATTTTTGATGAAATAACCTATTTTTTTAGCATAAATCATAGGGGAAGAAAGTCATAAAGTTCTGAGACCAACTTATTTGAGATTGAAAAACATTGGAAATTACATAAGTGGTGCATAGTTATGTTAAGAGTGCCGCTGTTTAGAGTCTTTTAAATATAAATATTAAATTACTGGTTCAAAACATACTATAGTGTAGGTGTACACAGCTACAGCCTATGAAGACATAGTAAAAAGGTGTGTTTTACCATGCTGTCATTCATTACCTGTTTAAACACCATTTTTCACTTTACAGAGCAGGTAAAACAGGCAGCTACTGGAGTGAAGAGTATTTTAAAAGGGATTAGCTCATTCTATTTGAAGTTGACAGTGATACTTGTAAATGAAAAATGTGTGTTTGAAAAAAGACTGGAGGGTGTTGGGATTGTTAGCACATTGACTGAGGCAACTCTCGGTTTCTCACTTCACACACACACACACACACACACACACACATATCCAAACACAATGACTGACAGCAGGAAGAATGGCTTCACCCCAGCTGCGTGGTTTCAGTCTTACATCACTTCTCAAAAACGGTTTCAGTGTAATGCACCAACGGTAGCTTCGCTCGTTCATGAGCGGGCTGCACACTGTAATCATTTTAGTCATAAAATTAAAGTACGTACTCCCATTTTTCCCCACATTTGGTCACTTTCAGTGTAACTGTGAGCCCATCATTAAACTGTTGTACTGGACCGCGCCCGGGAAACTGTATGTTGTTGCCGGGATACCAAACAGATGTCAGGACATATGGCGTCACATGGCCGCCTACATCATGAACTCTTTATTGTTCTCACATCGCTCCTGACCCCCACACACCTTTGGACCGACTGGCTTTGTGATGGAGACTGCCAAATGAAACCATCTGCTGCAGGCAAAATTAGACACACAGGACTTAAAAAAATAATGCAGCTGTCACCACCAAGATGTGATGTGTTGGCCTCAGGAATGACGAGTTCACCGGTTTGGTTGGGCCCACTTAGTTTTTAGCCTCGATACTGAATGTGAGAAGGTTATCACCTTTACGGCAGTGTTAACAAATGTCATTTAGACACCGGCCTCATCTTTTTCCTGGCTAGCTTTAGCTTGTGTTATTGATGTTCTAACACTATGGTTATTTGTTTTTCTGCAAATTTGGAACAAATATTTCTAAAGCATTCTGTTTTTTTAGCTAAAAAGATATCTTTTACTGAGCACCTTAGTCTAACAAAAAGATAAATGTTTTTATTAGCATGCAATAACTGGAATGCTGATGGCTAAGGATGCTAATATAACTTTTTTTTCTCGCTAAATATGACAGAGTTTTAAACTCTGTAATATCAGGTTAAGATATCAACATAAAACCACAGGTTTCACTTACTATGAAGTTGACATAGAAGCTAAAAGCAAGAGAAGTAAGAGAATAATTTTGGATTTGGGCTCTCTTTCCTCATAATGTTTGGACCTGTGTTTTTATGGACGTTAAACTTCAGCTTAAATTAGTTGAAACTCTACAAATGCTGCTAAAAAAGAACAAAAATATATGAAGTATTTGCTATCTTTTCAAATTTAGCCATGCTAAGTGACTTGGTCACAGAAATCACCAAAACCACGGATTATCGTCTAAATAATAACCAAATGCCCAGATTTTTGTCCCCAAGCATACTTTGCTTAATGCTCATTTGCAAATGTCAACATTATAAAGTGCTAGAATGAGATGGTGATCATGAAAACACCACCTGGATATCATCAGCATATTAAGATGATCACTGTGAGCATGTTAACATGCTTAAGTTAGCAATTTTCTCAAGTCATCAGCATGCCTGATGGTTTAACCACAACCTTAGTACAGCCTTAGAGAGCCACTAGCTTGCAAGAAGTCTCTTGTCTTGTTTTTTGTGAAATGCTTTTTAAAAAATGGAACAAAGTGTCAGGGAAAGTCCATCTTAAATTAACTATTTCTAAAAGAACATCACATTCTTTATTTTGGACTCAAGCTAAAAAAAGGTTGAAAAACACAGCCCATGGAGGAAAATAACCTCTATAAACTTTAGCTTGAAGTTGAGGAGGGACTCAGTCCTGGTGACAATGATTTTTAAACATTTTTAATGTCAAAAACACTTAATATAAAATTATATCACAGACCCAGATCTGATAAGCTTTTGCCACATGGCTCTCCAGTGGATAAGGAGTTGCTTTTAGATGGTTTATTACAGAAAGTAAATGAAAGCCATAACCACAATAGTCATTCTGTCATCATTTAATTTATAAATTAAATCATAGCGCACATAACATATCCCCCTTATTACTTAAGACCCCCTGGAACCAAATGACTGCCAATAAATAAAGTGATTCTGCATTTAAGGTGTCAGGTGTGGAAATATACGCTCATTATGTAACGTCTGTCATAATTGCTTTTCCAATAAGGGCATATCAGTTCCTCCCTATGTCTCTGTCTTTCCTTTGGACCGTTTCCTCTTCACTGAGGGAAGCAGGACTTTGTCTCACTTCATAAAACAATATTTCCACCATTTACAGTGATTCCCCAAATAGAAATTGCATACTGAAGCTGTGAACGTTCCAAGCGACTCAACCTGTCTACCAGATGTCCGAGAGCTCCAAAACTTAGTGACCAAAACGGCTATATTCAAGAGTGGGGGGTGTGGAGGTCACGTTAATGGAAGCAGGACAAGTCTCTGGAGATGTCTTTGTCATTTTCCCTGGCAGCTCAGTCCAGGAAACACAAAGAAGCAACTTCCAACATCCATAAGTGGTTTGCCTTCCAGTTCTCCTTTGATTCAGATCAAACTGGAATATATACGGTTATCAATATACATAAAAGTCCATGTAAGAGTTCATATTAGGACAACTGTATGATTTTGTAGTTAGTGTACTGACGTTTGCATTGAACGCTAGTCCTTAAGGAATGTGACGTGTCCCTATTCGTTGTGTTTTCGGGCACTTCTGTAATAGAGTTTTCCGGATTTGGACGCTCATAAATACGATAACGCCTGTGGCATGAACGCAGCATCACACACAGAAATATCATGACTGTGTGGGTGTGCGTTGATCAGATGTGAGGTACAGCTGCCTGGCAACACAAGCAAACAACACACCAACTGTCATGAGATTTTGATTCAAATGTTGCTGAGTCCTGATTGGTGCACGGACATACAGTACATAACGTCACCTTTTTTTTTTCTTCTTTTTTTGGGCAAATAAGTCCTGGCCAGTTTAAACCAGTTCAAGGAGCACAGACTCAGCGGTAATGAACCAAACTGTTCTCCATGTGCTCTAATAATATTGTGTTCATGTAGGAACCGACCTCACATAAAAGCCGGTTGAGCAAATAGCTTTCAAAGCTTTTCAACAAACTGTGCTACAACGTTAATAACAGCCAAGCCTCAGAAGTCAGGTGTTATTTTGACTCTGACGCTTTAAAGCAGCTGCTTGGAGCTCTCTGCACTCTGGATCTCACCCATGTTAGATTAACTTCAGCCCATGTCAGGTGGGAGGCAGACTGCTGGGGGGGAGTCACTGCTTTGTTTCCCATTCAGTTGACCAGGCTGAATCTATTATTGAGGCGCCTCCTGGTAATTGGATTGCACACTTATTGATCTGCAGCGATTAGGGCTCAGCTAATCGAAAAAAAAAAAATTGCATCGCAGTTGTGATAATGATTTTCCAATAGACATCGCTCCATCCGAGATGTCTAATTTGGTAAAACATTTTGGTGGGCGCCCACTTAGCGACACGAATGCACCGTCACAAGCCTGGTTTCTGCATAAGGACTCAATGTGGTTTAACAGTACGGTTACATCAGATCCTGCCTATTAGTAAAAAGGCGTCAGGGGCTTTATGAGCATTGTCCTCTTTGTCACAGCAGCGATGATGCCATGTGTATCCACATTCTTTGTAGTTTGCAAAACTTTACAGATGCCATCCGACCACAAAAAAAACTCCCACACGCTCCTCTACATGTCTTATGTCTTATGTGGCGGCTATCTGCACCGTGAGTCAGTGATGTTATCGGAGAGGAGCAGATGTGAGAGTTTAATCACAGAACAGCCTCTCCCTCCTCCTGCCCACAGCACCCCTCCCGGAGGCTGTGAAAGCTCGGGTTTGCCTAGATGCAGCCAGATGGACCCGTTTTTCAAATGTTATGAGGATAATGTTGCAATTTTTTTCTCAAAAAATGGGAGTAAAGTTGAACCCCAGGACCTCCTTGCTACCCCGACAGCCCAATCTCTTCCCGTATCTACCTCGAATGAACAATCACTCAGCACAGGTGGGCCGTCCGCTGTTTCACATTGGCGAGAACATCAGTGGGGAGACATGAAACCATGGCAAACTGCCTCTGTCTGGGAACAAAGCCAAGACCTTTCCTCCCTCTTGTCTCCTACGCTCTGAATTCTCCCCATCCCTCCTTCCCACTGGCCCCTCAGGGCTTGCCCGGCCCACGATGAAGGGATTTTTATCATGCTTTTTTTTTTTGTCTTTCCAGCTGCTTTTCCAGGTTATCTCACACCTACAGTCTCTGTTTCAGAGCTGTGATACTACATGGCAGGGGTGATGGCAGGGGAGCCGGTGGCAAAAACAGCAGGGATAATCTTTGTTTTGGCTCGCCCCCGGTTTAAGCGGCCAAAACATATCATGGAGAAGTTAACAAGGTATAGCTGCAAAGACGGCCACTTTGATTGCGAATCCAAGAGCAACAGAGGGACTCTGCTCTGCTTTCTTTATCTGGTCTGTTCAAGTGGACCTGGTCAGGAAAAGCAGAGCAGACAAAACTGAAAGTGAGAATATAAAAACATTTTTTTTACAGCAGAACCTGGAGATTCATTCAGTGCTGATAATAAAAGCATTAAGCCTTTAAGACTCCAACTTAAACATCTTTGCTTGAATTCGTCATGTTGCACGGTCTCCTCCCTGCAGCATCTGAGGCCAACACAGGCACCAAAGTCGTATTCACTGCCCAGTCTCATTTCACAAAATGTGCTCTTGTGTGTTTACTGATGTCAGATCAGTTACATAATGCTCAGCCACACCCTTCACATGCGCAGGAAGCAGCTGTTGGACGCATCACATGGAAACAGGCTCCTCATCATCACATCTCTCCTACGTCTTTTCCCTCTTTTGTCACCCTTTCCTGTTTTTCTGCTCTTTACCGCAAGTTTTCCACTGTGTATATATTTAATTCAGTATGTACAGCTACAGGAGGGGTTATTCAGTGTCAGGGCCAAAGGTGAATGACGGAAAGAATAAAAGTAGTTAATTCAGAAAAAATTAGTAGCTACAGTTGCCTTTTTTAAAGTGGAGGTTTGCAGTTCGTCCACCTTTTAGTATTTTGTTTGATTCTTTTGGGAAGTAGATGAGAGGATTCATTCCCAGGGATGTACGTGGGCTGCTGCTCTCACATCCATCCTCCCTAAATGAGATGTTAATTGAAAATAAAGGAGTTGGCTAATGGGAGTAAATACCTCAGAGACAAGCTAAATATTCTTAGCTCTCTGTTTTTCCCCTTCCATTTATGGACATAAGTTCATTTACCCCTTACGAGAGATTTGTGAATCACAGCTGAAGACTCAGACGAGATTTTACCAGAGTTTTGTCTAGACAACAAAGATAATTAGGATTTAGATTAAATGTGATTAATGATGCTAAAGTTACTCTTAAAAAAAGGAAAGTTTCTTGTTTCTTATCATATTTGAAGCTGCACTAATCAACATTTTAATACTGAGAGTAAGTCAAATTTTTCTGTGATATGTAAAAGATGTCACTTGTCATGATGATCTCACACAGAATTATCACCAAATCTGCAACTCACCACAGATTTTGATCTTTTTTTTAGCTCATGGTTTTGGTTTCACAACCAGCCAGTTGAATGTTTCGGGTCTCCCTTACTGTTCTCATTAAAGCAAATTTTTCATTCAGAAAAAAAAAAAAAACTGTAGCAGACATGCAAAGTTAACAAGGAGGTTAGATTTATAACTTAGTTCTTCTTTGTTGGTATTTAGAGGAGGCTTGCATCCAAAATGTTAAATTAGTGACAGCTACTGGATTGAAAAAACCCCCCACTTAATTATATCATCTAATCTAAACTAAAGGGAAAAAACAGAACATTTCCTCCACCCTTAAGACCAAACAGAGAGATAATAAAGTGAATACAAGCGCAACTCCGAATTAACACTGATGTTTCTTCGTGTCTGCTGGACATGTAAATAGGAATTTGTCAACACTTTGTACCAACTTGAGATGAATATGATCTTGATATGATTGTGATAACCTGTTTGGCTTTTGATCCACAAAACACTTAATCTGAGATCACATCCTGATACTGATGGGAAAAAGTTCAGTGAGTGTGAAAATATTCCATTGAGCAATCTCGATGTATGCGTGATTGAATGTCTGTGAATGCAGCAGCCGTCATGCATGACTCCACCTAAGTCTTATCTTTAATTGAGCTCAGATAGAAAAACAATGACCTAATACTCGGCCTAGAAACACTGCAACACCAAACATGTTTAAAAAAGGTTATATAAGAGGAGCAACAAAGCAAATATTCAGCTTCTAAAACCAGATAGCTCTGAAACAAAGTGTGCATTTTGATTTTTTTTTCATCCGTTTTGAACATAAACACAGTAGCTCCTCTGCATGGCAGACAGAGAGGTCATCCGTCTGCATCCAAAGCTGCACCCGCTGACGTCACAGCAGCTTCCCTCATTGTTGCGTATCTGGTAAATGTGCAAAGACTCTTCTGTGCACAATGGACCCAGTGTGCAAGCATGCCAGACTGAGATGGAAAACAAGTGAGGAGGGGGTGCTGAGCTAAACTGCTGCGAGCAGTATGTTGTTAGTTGTGGAGGAGGATGAGAGATGACTGGAATGTCAATAAGAGGAGATGATAGGTAGTGGGACAACAATGGCACAGAAGACAAGAAAATGAGACAAAGGGGTGACACATGAGATGCTCTTCTCTTCACGCAGGATACAATTAAAATTTTTAGATGCAATCTCCACAAATATGCATAAAAAATAGCATTTTTCCTCTTGAAAAATTAGGAAATTATAAACAAAAGTAGCAGCACAATCCTTTCCTGCAATCTATCTGGGAAATATCGAAGCTTATCTATTAGTGCAAGACAGGTATCTGTTAAAGATACTACTAGCGGCTAGCAAGAAAGCTGTGACACGAAAGTGGCTGTGGGCAGTTCCTCCAGCAGTGACCGACTGGACAGATATTGTGAATACTATACAGAATATGTATATATATGTATAATATATAATGACCTTCTTGCTAAATCTCCGGGTAGATACATTTCTGCAATACAGGGAGAAATGGATCGTGTTCACGACCTCACAAGCTGATGTCTGAGCCATTATTGTATGATATCTGACATGTATTTCCATCAGTGCAATAACGGAATGAATGTATGGGTGACCAACTGTTTGCTTCAACATGTTCAACATGTTATATTTGGGCATTTCTATAAAAATAAGGTATATAAAGGAAAAAAGTAGCAGTGCAATGCAGAAATGCTTGTGTGAAAAATCAACATTTGCCTGTATTTAAATTCAGAAGTCATGGGACACCAGACTGAGACACCAGACTGAACAAAAACCAGAGTGATTCTCAAAAAAAAAAAAAAGGCCAGCGATGGATTTTCAATTCTGCACACTTAGCCTGCAAAGACCCCAGCTGTTGTTCTGATATTATTTCACAGACTTCTCTCGCGGTCAAAGAGTGTTCCCACATAGTGAAAGCCCACCACAGGGTCCCTCCAGGGCCTATCACTTGGGAAAACATTTTCTCTGCATTTGCCTTTTATTTGCCTGGTGAGGGAATTGAAGCCTGTTTGTGTTATGGGGAGGCGGTTGCCAAGGACACCCGAGTTTTCTCAGACGAGCAGCATTCCAAGTTATTTCGAACATCTCTGACTTTTTTGTGTGATCTGGAGAGCGTCTTTTACTGTTAAAACATATCTTCGGGCGGAAATTAAAAAATGACTTCATTATAGTCTCAGTGGTGGAGGGAAAAATTGGGAGCAAGAGAGGAGATACAAATGTATCTTCCAGATGCAAACATTTCTTAAGATTCGTACTGCTTATAGGAACAACATGTCATTAGTTCCTGATCGTCCGCTGGTTTGTGGTTGGACGGGCTTAAAAATTATTGCCAGAAATGTGGCTCAAAAATCTTAATGCCACGAAAGCTTTTATATGATTTTGTCCAAGAAGAAACTGATCAAGGAAACCCACAAAATGTTTATGGTTCCCTCCGACAGGAAAGAAAGTGGTTTTTTACCCTGCAGTGTTTAGGAAAAATGTCTTTCAGAGGGTGTGTGATGAGTGTGGCTGATCATTTCCTCTATAATTGTCATGTTATAAATATGCATGTTTTATATGCTGTTTTACTGTGTGTCGCAGCTGGAAAGCAGCATAACATCTTAAGTGCTGCTTATACTTGGATTTGTCCACATATTGAAGCATGAGCCTGCAAAAAAAAGCCAAATAAAACTGGATTTATTTTTAACTTTTACAAAACTAAGAGGGAGAATGTGTGTAATCAACATGAGCATGTTTAGACAACTACAACACTGCAGTTTATGACTGTTACTACTTAGCGTTATATGCAAAGCCAAGAAGCATATCAAGACAAGGCCAACTAAACTATATTAGTTTTGGAGTGAAACATTTGGCTAAAAGCATTTCTAAAATACAGCATTTCCTCACCATGGGGAAGCTAATCCTAGATGCTGTGACTATGAAGCTAACATTAGCATCTCTGTTCTGCTCTGTTTTTTTCTGGATTTTTGGAGGTTCAGACTTCAAAATCATCAACCAAAACAGCATTACATGTTTTAAATGTCAGTTAGTTAATAGCTTTAAGCCTTTTTTCTCTTTACCTTTAACATGAGAACATACTGTTTTAAAATTAAAGTAGCTAGCTAGGCAGCCAAACAACATAATATTAGTATTAAATCATAATCATAATCATAATCATAATAATGATAGCCTTTACAGATGCAGAGTAAGCTATTTTTTTGGTAAGACAATCACCTCTCTCCAAGCAAAAAAAAAAATTAGCATACTCCTAGCATGGCTACATGTAGGCCCGTGTGGCCCTCAAGGTTAACTTAATACTCATTTTACAGTTTAAAAAACATGAACAGGATATTTTCCTCAAGAGCTGATTAAGACTTCAGTTAAACTGAATCAAAAAGTCAGCCTGAGAAGGTGTATTCCACTGACTCATAATGCTAATGTTAGCTTAACTTGCTAGATACAGTAGCTTTAGCTGATAAGATCTACTAGCAACAACCATCAGTTTAAATGGCCAAAGTGATAGTTGCCAACTGGAAACGAGACACCTGCTCTCGTGTTGCGAACTTGGCTCAGACTTGCTGGAGTCAACACGCAGACACAGAAGTCCGTAGTCAAAATAAAATACAAGAAAATAAGATGGTGTGTGGAGATAGGGATAGAGTCAATAGTGGAAAGCATGTGTGGATGATTCTAAGTACGTGTTTGGTTGTAACAAATGCAAACCAAATGCAAATGCAAACCACAAACCAAACTAAAACAAAGCCATGTGGGCAGTTAGAGGCCACACAGCTAAAGAGGACACAGGTGAGGAGACCAGAGCTTATATGCCTTTTGCCCATCCCACCTCTCAGGTGCAACTAATTACTCTGACGACCCCTCCCAGCCTCTGACAAGTAGAAAACAGACCAAAACATGGGATTTAACCTTAATATTTGCCAAAAATGAAGGTCAGGCTGTTTTAAGAACGGCTAAAAATTAAAAAAAGGAAATCTAACACCACTGTCATTAAAAACTGCACATGTGATATACAAAAATGAGCTTTTATGAGCTGTCGCTGTTTGTTGTGACAAGGACCACACCTGTGATTTATAAGGCTGACAATGAAAAATCTGGACAGGAGAGTAACGCTAGTTTTGCTCAACAATAGTCAACATTGTGCTCTTCAGGACGGCATTGCGTCATCAAATCTCCTCATAAAACAGTGGTTTAAAAAGATAAAGAACTTCCAGATGTAAATGTTTAAGATTATGACATCAATGAAAAAAAAGGAGCAGTCATACTTTCCTGAGGGTCAAAAAAAAAACACCACGATAAATCCATTTACATGTTAGGCTTCGTCAGAACTAATTTCCATCTGCGCCCACTTCAAAACACAGATTCCAGTATCTGGTGCTCTGTTCAATGCAACGTCCAGATCCTTGGAGCCCTGATGAGCTACCAGAGGTGCACCACATCACACACGGCAATTCATAAAAACCTACAGCACAGCTTTGCAAATGGCTGAATAACGACCATCTTCATCCAGACGGAGCTGATGAAAATAAAGGGATGTTTCTCTGTAGATGACCCTCACTGGTCTGCTTAATGTTACACCACTGACTAAAAGCCTGAGCCGTGACAGCAAAGTAACAAATTCTGGGACACGCAGATGGTTTTTGTTAAGGTTTTTCTAATCTAACGTTATGATTCTCGTGAGTATGTATTGGAATGACTACATTAAATCACACAGTTCGTACCCTCTCTTGATTTACTGCTCCATCATATTTAATGGGCCGGAGAGAACAACAGCAACCGTAAACAGACGACTGCAAAAGGTGGCCACCCGCCATGCTCGGGGAAATAAATCTGGAAGCAGCAACGGCAAGTAAACACACAGTC
>JAUZTA010000009.1:631041-641904 GCA_034780835.1 Ctenochaetus striatus
TGAGCTGGGATCATGTTTGCCGTCTAATGGCTGTGGCCCGGGGCATCATGGGTCTGCTGCTTCCTGAGGGAACCGGCGTGTAACTCGAGACGGGTTGAACTCCAACCCCACAAACATCGCTGACCGGCCCAGCTGTAAAGAGTAAACACAGCCACATAAGAGGACTAATGGGTCTTATTAAGCCAGTGAAAGCTCATTTTTTTAATCATTATCTTGATTTATTTTATAAGAATCCGGTGGAAGTAGGCGGTTTTAAAAAGTGGTGTTTTTATCATGGAGGTTTTGTTGGCACGCATTCACTGTGTGCTGAAGGAGTTTGGGGTGTGTCCCCTGTCAAGCAGCCAGTGCAGCAGTGTCCTTTCAGACCAGAGCACGGGCACACTTGCTCCCGCTCAAACACACACACACACACATCTGCAGACTGGGTGTTGTGTGCTAGAGCTTATAAATCAGCCGGGTCGTACAAGGAAGCCGGTGATGGGCGGAAAAGCGAGCTGAAACAAGTTAAGAGGGAGTGTGCAGGGAAATATGGACACACACATCATCATGATTCACACAACATCCTGCAGCTTATGGGCAAATGACGCAGCTGATGTCACAGCAGACTGCGAAGTGACCTCAGCCTCTTTAAAAAGAAGTAACTCCAAACTCTCTTTTGCTGCGGCTGTGTTTCTTAGGTAAAGACCACGTGTGTCGCTTCGTGGGATGCGGCCGCAACGACCGCTTCAACTACGTGGTGATGGAGCTGCAGGTTGGTCCGAAAGCAGAGGACTTAAAGCTTCGTACACACTAGTTTTTAACAGATCAGTCACATCAAACTTGTGCTGAAGCCATTAGTGGCTTGATCAGTTAGTGAATGAAGAAACAACAATTTTGATAATTAATTTATTGTTCAAGTCAGCAGAGCTTTTGGTGAGTTTAGACAGTTGGCTTCATAAAACAAACAGTTAAAGAGTGATAGACTGAGCAGAAGACACACTGACATTGTCATCCTGTGCTGCTAGCACGGCTTAAAATATTAATAGCAACAACAGTCTGTGTGTGGGGATTCAGGCAGCAAAAACTGTTCAGCTGAATTAAAATTTTTCCTCACTGTTGTCTGTTTGCTCTGTTTTCACCACAGTCAAATATTTCTGCCAGGACGACTTAAAAATGTGATGTTATTTTAGTTTGAAATTAAGTTTTTATTGCAATTATTAAAGAGAATTAGATGAACAAATTGATAGTATTAGTTTTTCTATGAAATGTTAATTGAAACAGACAGTTGTCCTGCTGTGTCTCTCTCTTTGCTGACTCATCTCGTACGTTTGCTCTCGTAGGGTCGTAACCTGGCTGACCTGAGGAGGAGCATGACCCGGGGAACCTTCAGCATCAGCACCACCCTGCGTCTGGGCCGCCAGATCCTGGAGGCCATAGAGAGCATCCACTCAGTCGGCTTCCTGCATCGTGACATCAAACCGGTGAGTCACGGCCCGCTGAGTGCAGCAGAGGATGTTTTCTGCTGTGCTCTCATTTCATTACTGAGCACTTATGTTCCTTTCATATGTTTCCCACAAGAAAGGTTTGTATTTCTGTTGCCTTATTACTGTTTTTGACCCCTGCAATTTTATTTCTCAGCTGCTAGCATGTTTTTTTGTCATATTTTGTTTTGTTTTTTGATCTATTTACCCTCATAATTAGTAAAAAATAATGAGAAAATGAATCAGAATGTAAATTTCTTCTGTCTGAGCTGCCATATTAAGTTTATTCCCTTGTAGGAACAAATTTATTGAATATGAATAGACGCTAAATTTAGTTTAATTCACATTTTATTTTCTTGTAACCACTGCTTCCTGTTATTCTACTTCAGTCCAATTTTGCAATGGGCCGCTTCCCGAGCACCTGTCGAACCTGCTACATGCTGGACTTTGGTTTAGCTCGCCAGTTCACCAACTCTTGCCAGGAAGTCCGACCTGTAAGTGACCTTTTACTGAGTAAATGCTGAACTTGAAGCTGCTCATCAATCTTTGCATGTTGACAGTGAATCAGTTTACCGTGTGAGATGCAAAGTGTGTAAACCACAGAAAAGGTGTTAAAATCCTTGTTTCCGACCACAAACAGGCAGCTGTTTTCTGTCAAAGCTCTTGTTAACCCACTTTATACTTCCTGCACTACACGAGCTGACCAACAGGTAAAGTTAGGAACTAACTGGTGAGCAAAGTGGAGTTTTTAGCAACTATGAGGCTGCACACATCTGGTTTTTAACATCTGTCCTCTGTGAAGTGGACATATTTACACCTATACTTAAAGCTGTCCACCTGTGATTGGACCACCCAGAATGCATTTTAATGTCAGGGACAAAACATTTTGATGGTCGGGACAAAAACAGACACTGCAGAGAGGGATCACTGGACGTAAATTGGTTGAGTGACCAGGAACTCGATTCCAAATGAAAGCTAATGTTGCTATGTATCTGCCTGACATGTAAATTGGAAAATGGCTGCTGTAATAATATCCATAATAAATGTGTAATGGAATAATATCTGAAAATTGTTGTTGCTTGTTGAGTTTCCTGCAAGTAGCCAAAAAATGACTAAAATAAGGTTTCAAATGACAAATAATGCTAGAAACTGACATCATGGGACGTTTTTAGGGGTTCGTGAAAAAATTAGTAAAAAAAATGTATTTAGTTTTCATTGTTTATATTTGAATTTAATGTTTGTTTTGGTCTTTGTTTGTCAGCCCCGTCCAGTGGCAGGATTCAGGGGAACAGTCCGCTATGCATCTGTGAATGCACACAAAAATAAGGTCAGTATCCGTCTACACTGTGCTAAAGCTGAGCTCAATCTACACACAGCTTTCTCTTATTTTCTCATGATCTGCTGATGACTTGATGTTATTGATTAACTTTAACTCTACCCTGATGTAAATCTGCAGGAGATGGGCCGCCATGATGACCTGTGGTCTCTCTTCTACATGCTGGTGGAGTTTCTGGTCGGTCAGCTGCCGTGGAGGAAGATCAAGGACAAAGTAAGTCATAAACAGCTTCCGTCCTCCTCAGACACAACACAGTCCTGTCTGCGTAGCTTTAAGTGCTGCGATGTGACATGAGTGTGTGTGTGTGTGTGTGTGTTTGGTAATTCCCAGGAACATGTGGGGAAGCTAAAGGAGACGTACGACCACCGTCTGATGCTCAAACACCTGCCGGCAGAGTTTGGCGTGTTTTTGGAGCACATCTCCAGCCTCGACTACTTCACTAAACCAGACTACCAGGTGACACATGGGATTTTAACTGGATTTCATAAAGAGTAAATGATTTTTGGCCGCATAGTTAACATAGATGGATGCAATAATAAGGTGTGCAGAACATAAACGAGAGGGTTGTGCTGCAGTTAATGTGAGTTATGTGCCCTTTTTGAACCACCACATATTTAAAACCCATTTTCTTTTAAATCTAAAAGGTTTAATTGGATCTTTTTGTGTCGTTTTAGCTGCTGATGTCAGTGTTTGACAACAGCATGAAAACCTACAACGTCGTGGAAAATGACCCGTATGATTGGGAGCGGACCGGCACGGATGGCACCTTGACAATCAGTGCCACCGCCACAACGCCGCAACATCACACCCGCCTCACTCCGGCTCACATGGGGTACGTTTGATTTGAATAAAAACAGTTTTTGTTAAAGTGAGAGCTGTTTTGATGCCTTAGACAATTAATGTCTGCGTCTTGTTCCAGCATGGCGAATGCTTCCCTGATCCCCGGTGACCTGATGAGGGAAAACACAGACGAGGTTCTGCAGGATGAGCAGCTGAGCGACGTGGAGAACAACCCTGCTCCGGAGCGCCTGCCGGGTTCTCCGCTGCACCCACACCGCAACCAGGAGGCTGACGTCTGGGAGGAGCTGGACCGCAACCGTAACCGCATCAGGACAGCAGTGTGGAAGGTAAACTGCAGTGTAGTTTTATCATCTCAAGTGTTTTCCAAGAGCCAACATCTACCCGTCACTGAGAAAACTGACCACTTTCTTCAGGGGGCAACAGAGGAGGAACACAGCAACAACCAGGGTAACCAAGGACATCAGAGCCCTTATGCAGGGCCGAGCCTGGGCTCCCCGGTCAGACTGCACTCTGAGGTGGTGGCATCAGACCGTGATGGCCCTCTGCTGAGGAAGCTCCGCAACATTCACAGCTTTGACCTGGAGAGGAGGCTCGGCCTGGAGTCCAAGCCCAGTCCAGAGCGCTTCCTGGACGCCAGGTATGTCTGTTAAGTAGGTGGATCCAAATGCAACCCTGACACGAAAACCCTTCACTTGTTTAGAATCAGGGTTGTGTGCTGACATAATTTTTGTTCTAAATTTTGATAAAATTTGAAAATTGATTGTCTGCATCTGTCTTGTTCAGCTCAGCAAAGCAGCAGCTTGACACCCATCACCAGGACAAGGAGGCGGATGGGGCTGCAGTCAGCCCGGTTGCTCAGGGTCAAGCTGCACCCGCTGGGGAGCGTCCTGAGAGGGTCTGGCACTATGATGAGGAGTTCCGGGTTGGTAGTGGTTCTCCTAAGCCGGCATCCTCTGGATCTCAAGAACAGGGAGAGGGGGCAGTCAGCAGCGGGGGGTTTGTGGCCCTCAATCTGAGCTCTGGGAGGCAGGACGTCGACTCAAGGGAGTGGGTAATGGTGGAGCGGCCCAGTGGCTCTCCGGGAGCCAAGGCTACCACAAGTCCTTCGGAGGAGGATGAGGAGCCCGAGGTGCTCAAGCCGGGGGATCAGTCTCCTGGATGGGAGAAGGGCAGCCGAAGCCCTAGCTCTGGTAAAGCTAAACAAGAAAGTATGGCTTCCTCCAAGGGAAGTGCAAAAATGGACAAGTTGGAGCTCAGTGTGGGCCCAGCGGGGGCTCTGCCACCCGTCACTCCAACCAGCCCAGCTGAGGCTCTGGCCGAAGGAGTCCTCACTCAGGTAAGTCTTTTCATTTGAAGGCTGTCTCACAACATGGCATACATTATACTGACTGTAGTCAGCATTTTTACAAAGTTAAAAAGCTGCACAGAGTTCTAGTTATAGAACCGCAATGCTGTTTTCATACAACAGTCAGAGTTTCACCAGCTGCATCTTGCTGTAGTGCTAAGCTTAATGTTACCGCTTTGTGATTTCTTGCTTCTTAGCTTGTGTTTATTTGTTTAGAAAAAAAGATATTTGTGTCACAAATGCAGAGCTTTATATCAGATCACAGCATGGGGGAAAAAGAGAGCTTATGGCTTTGAAATGCACTTTAATTTGCATTAGATATTATGTCTAATTTTGTCTTATTTTCAGACATTTGCACTGTTTATTTGGCTTTATTTGCAAATTGACTGACTTATTTTTTTAAAAATATCCCTTGTTTTTGCCTAGTTTTAATTACTTTTTTGCTTCTTGGCTATTTATTACCTTCAACCAGCCCATCAAGCAGACCTGCAAAATCCTGATCCACCTATGAAAACTATAGTAACTATGTTACTATAAAACACTTTAATTCAAATTGCCGAGCGACTTTATCACTTAAAGAGGAGTAATTGTCCACTCACTCTCTTCCACAACCAGAACAGCTGCCTCTGAGTTAAAAATGTTTACCGCAACCCCAAAATCTACCCGTCTTGCGTTTGTCTTCCTCCCCCTCAGCCAAAGATCTTAACTTAATAATCCTCCAAAACGACTCCACATCGTGCATCAAACCGGTTTAGCCTGCTTATCCTCCCTCACAGTACTTCCACCAAACCTCTTCCATCTCACTTCCTCACTATTCTCACAACCCTTCCCCTCTTCACCTCCCACCTGTCTCCTTCCCGTCTCTTAGCTCCCCACCTCTCCTCCGTCCCTGCCCGAGGAGGTTGCGGTCCGGACATCCAGCCCCATCCCTCTGCGCTCTCCCAGCCCTCACACTCTCCTGACCACCTTGTCGGACCCGCTGCACCAGCGTCAGCCACCGGGCATGAGGCGCAGCCAGTCCGCAGACCAGCAGCAGCAGGAGCGCCCCTCCTCTTCCTCCTCCTGCCACGCCTCCCTACCACTACCGCTAAACCCCGCCCCCGGCACCCGTTCGCCCGGTCGCAGGAAACTGCCGGCCATCCCGGCGGGTGCTGCCAACACCAAGTTCCCCTCTGTCATACGCATCACCCGCGCCCAGCTTCAGCAGGTGATAAGCCCGTCACAATCCTGTAAAAAAAAAATGACCTCCATTCAGTTTCCTCTACATTAGTAGCAAAACACTGGCTGGCATTTTTTTCCTTTTTGTTTGTTTGTTTGTTTTTGTTTAAGTTGCTTACTTTGACTTCTTTGTTCAGTCGGCTTGCTTTTTTTGTGTTGCTGTCAGGCAGCTCTCTCAGGAAAACCATGAGGGGGCTTTGTGCAGGGCCAGACAGAGCATGGGTCAGATGTGTCCTTGTGTCTGGACATGTGTTCTTGTGATCTGAATAGGGGTGTGTGTTTGTCTGATTGTGGCATGTGTGTTTGGAATGTCGAGTCATGACTACAGGTTGCATGATCTCTTTTGTTTCAGATCGTCTTTGTCCTTTCTATCTTTCTCTTTCTCTCACTCTCCCTGTATTTGTTCCTCACCCTCTCTTCGCTGAAGCCCCCTGCGAAGTTGCGTGAACGTTTCCTGTCCTACTTGCTGGTTTAGTACTCACAGCTTGACTGACACTGCCATAGCACTTGTGTGTTTCGGTCTGATAATGGTAGCTATGGTATTGCATGCTGTTGCCAAACTAATCACCATTTATTACCCCATATTATACAATTCTTCTCTTTTCACACATCTGCATCAGGCTCTTGCTACAGAACTACAGCACAACTCGACATGTTGTAGTCTATCAGCAACAGGCCTTTGACAATTAGAATATTATTCCCATTTTCTCAGCCTGGTTTAGTATTTAAGTAACACCTGTTTGTCTTTCTCCTCCACCCCGTGTCTCCACCTCCCCCTCCCCCTCCAGCTGACAGCTCAGCGTCCGTCTGGGCTGTCCTCCCAGTCCGGATCAGACAGCGCCCCACAGTGCCTCCTGCTGGAGAGGCGTGGCGATGCTGAAGCTGATGCTCAGCAGGTTCAGGAGCAAACAGCGGACATTCCCTCCCCCCAGGACCATGTGGCCACCCATCCAGGGACACCCACAGACCCCCTGGCTGAGACGCTGGTCAATGGAACCAAAGCTCAAAGCCCTGTGCCAAGCCGCGTGTCTTCCCCGCGCTCTCCACGCTCGCCTTCCTCCCCACGCTCCCCTCGCAGCCCCGTGTTTGCCAACGGCCACCTCTCCCCTCCTGCAAACGGCCACAGAGATTTAGGTAATGGAGCGTTCCCCAAGCTGAAAGACCTTGAGAATGATTACAGCCTCACTCCCTGTGCCACAGAGCCTCAGCTAAGGGAGGAGGAGAGCAGAGAAGCAAAGCAGACCCCGGATCAGACCAATGGCCCAGCCTCCTCCTCCCCAGCTGCCCCCCGTAAGGACCCCAGCAGGAGGCACAGTCGCATCCCAGTCCTGGAGCCTTCCAGCCTGCTGGAGCTCCCTCCTCCAGGTTCTGCAAAGGAGAAACTCTTGCAAAAGAAAGCTAGCCATCATGGTGTGGTCCCCTCTCCCACTCTCTCGCCATCCCTCTCTGATAGGCGTGGCCCCATGGTGGCCTCCCTCGCTAAAGACCCGCTGTCCTCCACCTCTGACCGCTCCCAGGATGAGGACTCTCTTATGGGCTCCCGTTCTGATCGCCAGGGAGACGATGCTCCTTCCCTCTCCTCCTCCTCCAGCCCGCTGTCCCGCAAGAGCAGGATCCCTCGTCCTGTTCATCAAGCTTCTTCCGCTGAGCAGCTAGCTTCTCAATTCCTGCCGCGCCCACCGCCCGGAAAGCCCCCTTGCCGCCCAACAGCGGAGGGAAGGTAACTTCTGCATATTTTGCTTTCATGGATCAAAAAAATTCGTGAATAATCAAACCATTATGATTATTTTAAAAGCATTTATGATAAAAGCATGTAAGAAAGAGCATGAAGAACAGAAAAAATTTGAGAAAAATACATTACAGATTACTTCACTTGGCTAATTGTTTCTTGAACCAAAGAAATGGTTGGACATTTTGGGAAATTTTCTTATTAGCTTTCTGAAAGAGAAATGAGAAGTTTGATACCACTGTCTTGTACTTGTGTTTGTTTGAAGCAAGAGCCAGCAGGTGATTAGCTTAGCATTAAGCTTGGGAAAACATCTAGCCTGGTTCCATTTGAAGCTAAAAGAAACATGCTAACCACCATCTCCAATTTTTTTCTATCTGTTTTTGCACAGATGGAAATGCATGAATAAGTTAAATGTAGAGATTTAAAAAATTTTTAGAGCCAGGTTAGCAGTTTCTCCTCCCTTCCAGGTTTTGTGCTAAGCTAACCAAATCACCTGCTGGCTAGCTTATTTTAGGAAACTGACCAATCCTTTCTCCTAACTCTGTAAGAAAACTGATTTATCATCCTGTTTACTGGTTTGCTTTGAAATAAATGTGACGTGGTTATAATTCTTAACCTGCCCTGCTCTTTGTACCTGCTTAGGCTTAGGCGCTACCGCATTCGAGCTGGCAGCACCAGTGACTCAGACCTCCTGACATGCCTTGCTCAGCTGATGCATGGTGCCCGTGGCTCCCCGCTCCACCATCGCTCCTCAGCCCAGCACGGGGGCTCCAGGATGGGCATCTGCAGCCTGACAAGCTCCCCGCACCACCACCGCAGCTCTAGCGCATCCCCACGCAGCTCCTCCTCCCTGCAGCGCTCCGTCAGCTCCTCGCCCTCCCGCCACGAGTACCGTGGCAGTGGGGGAGGTGGTTGCCTGGGCCGCAGCCGCTCTCCTCCCAGCTTCTCCGGCTCGCCGCCTCCCCGCCGCTTCTACCCTCATCACCAGGAGACCTGCTGCAGCCGCCAGGCCCGCACGGGTCCGTTCCACCTGTCCAGAGGAAAAGGCTGTAGCCGAGAGAGCAAGTGCTTCAGCAAACTGAGCAGGTAGTCGTCCAGCAGGTTGCGCCGCCACAGCAGAGGATGGGAAGACATCAATCGTGATAGGCTAGATGTAGTCAGGATAAAAAAAAGCCTGAGTCTTCCTGTATGATTAAAAAAAATGAATCTTGTTTCCCTTTTTTCGCTGTCAGTCGGAATCTTGAACTCGTCTGGTCCTTTCCCACTGTGCTCTTTACTCCCTCTTCTTGCACGCAGGGTTTGACATTCATTTATGTGCCCAGCCTTTAAGGGAAACTCAAGAGATTTAGTATTGCACTTCCATAGAGTCATTGGACTTGTCAGACACAAATTTAAAAAGAATGGCCAAAATTTGTGTTGCAGAAGTCCAGATATTCTGAAATTCAGTCTATTAAGCTTCTAAATCCTAACTTTCCCACAATGCCTGTCTCTTCACACCCTCTCTTTCTCATAATCCATGTGAACGCTTTCGTTTAGGAAGTTTTAAACTCAGTCTGTTTACAGGCTGAACTCCTCACGCCGAGCACACCGAGCTTTATGTCGGTGGCGTGCCCCTTTTGACGTCAGGGTCCTCATTTTGTTTTATACTATTAAGTAAAGATTAATGTTAGCTAATAGCTAATAATAGCTTCAAACCTAAACAGATTTTTAATGTAGGCAGTACTTTAATGAATAAATTAATAGTTAGTTGGACCAGTGGGCACATAAATAAATCAATTTCCTGTTTTCATCCTCATCTCTCCTCCACCACAATATAATGTAACTTATTTATCCCCAGTATTAATGCACTTGGATTATACTGATGGAATATCAGTGTGGCTGAACACAGCTTAATTAAATATTGGCCTGGGGTTGACTCAGTTATCTCCTCTGTGTTTGGAGCTTGCAGGCAGGGTATAATATTTACTTAACGATATATGTGAATGCATTAAAGGCCGACTTTGTGTACAGTTGTATTTATTAAGATATTTATTTTGATGCTTATAGCGATGCTTTCGACTTCTTCCCTCGTCCCTGTGATAGTGGATCTGTGGTTTTGTGTCACTCGCATTCGTTTTAAATGTTAAATCGAAGGGATCGCTCCACGGTGAGCCCTTTTATACAATCAATCATGTAAAATGTGTGAGGACACACACCTTTTCGTGCCTACTGTGTTGCTAAGAGGGAATCAGAATACCGCACTGAATAAAGGGATTACAAGTTAGAATTGTGAAACTGCTTTTATAGGCCTGAAGGCATTAATGGAACATGTTGTAGTCGTGGTAGTTGTAGTAGCAGTAGTTAGCTTAAAAACAACACAAGGTACATTACCGATGAGTAATGTTCAGACACAGATGTTTGTCTCAGCGTGTGCCTTGGCACTTTGGGCAGCTCGTGGATTGGTTTTGGTTTCGGAGCCCGAAACGGAGTTGTGCCAGCAGTGATATGACGACCCTTTTCACCAGTATTCTTTAATGTAGAAAAGGTAGCAACACTAATGTTTGTAAATCAAACACAATTTGAGCAACAGTTTACTTGAGTACAGAGTAGCGATTCTTTGTATTGACTTAAAGGAAAATACGTCAAGTGAAACCCGTCTTAACTGTCCTGCACGTACCAGGTCAGTGTTTGAGATAAAACTTTGAAAATAAAAAAAAGTGAATCTCAGACCTCAAACAACATTTTGTCAAATGTTAGTGATAACAGAGGCCATATGTACATATATTTCTCACACCAAAATGACGCTCCATGCTTCCATGTGCAAGAATCTATTAGTTTTGTTCCTCCTGCGCTGGAGAATGTCTTTTTTTATATAACAACATGCAGTTTGTTTGTGCACAAGGCAAACAGAACCAGAGTATTGTTTGTGTTTAATTTAGTCAGGATTCCTCACTGAAACTCCTCCACGGCCACCCCCCCCCACCACCTGCTCCTC
>JAUZTA010000009.1:655301-671884 GCA_034780835.1 Ctenochaetus striatus
GAATAAACCTCCCTTCTGTCCAAACTTTCACTAAAATCAAACTTTTCTGCTTTAGGAGCTGCTGAGCATCGCAGTAGGCCCCAGGACTGACCAGGAGCTGCCAACCGGCTCACAGATCAAAACGCTGCTGCAGAGAGTGGGAGAAACACTGGCCTGCAGAAAGGTACACCAGACACACAAGTGCAAACAAACAACACTTGTGAATTTACTGATTTTTGACAGTATTCATCACACGCTGGTCTTTTTCTCTCACTTAGTTCTCAACTGTGGTGTCAGAGCAGATGCTGCTGAACACTACTGTCCTTCTGGCATGCAAACTGGGTAAGAGAGTACAGTACTGACTGAAATGTGCTTACTTCTCTAAACTACATTATAAACTATGTTGCATAAATGTCTCTATGCTGGAAGCAGCATGAAGTTAAGCTGATCTACTTTGTAAAAGACTTAAGTACCTGTTGGGTGTTTCTTCCCAGTGACTGCAGAGCTGTCAGTGATGTCTCTGTCAGGGTTCAGCGGAGGTGATGGAGCTGTTGTGGGTCCTGGTTCAGGGTCAGGGCCTCCTGTCAGAGCGCTGCTGGAGCAGCTTGCTGAGCTGTGGGAAGGAGCCTGCTGTGCCTCCGCCCCCCTCCACCTGCTCTTCACCCCGCTCACTGTCACAGCCGTGCTGAAAGCCAGTGACACTGAGGTACGTCCACTGTTTAAGAAAGTATTAATAATGCATCAACAACTACTGATACCTTGTATACCTATAGGATATTCCTTTCAGATTCTTCACCACATACTGTTTGTGCATAGCCCTCTTCACTATGCAGGCGCTGTAGATCAAGCGTTTGATGCAACTGGTGTGCAAAACACTTGAAATGATTAAATTTTCTGAGCACAAAGCAGAATAAGTGAAATTTGAATGCTTCTGATATTTATGTGCAAGAGTTCTGACCATCAGATAACACTCTAAAGGAAGTTTTTGCTCACTTTTAGCTGTTGAGATGAGTATATAGGTTTTCAGTTTATATCCTGCTGCAGATTCAGTATTTCACAACCTTATTCTAATAAAGACAATTTTTATTAGCCATTTGCCTCATTTGGACAGCTGATAGAACAGTTGGTGACAGAAAAGGAAGGACAAAAGAGAAGGAGACTAGAGCCATTTGGCCTTCAGCATGCTCAAATATTCACATCCTGTTTTTTTTCTTCGCTTTTGCTCAGCTGTCCGACCAAAACAATTGTCCGTTGTAATTTTTTGTTAAATTCAACCTTTTCTGACATTTCTTTAAAAGTTATTTGACTCCTTTGTCTTTAACCCTTTTTAATGTATTTCTTTGTCTTTTTAGTGGAACAACTACCTTTTCCTGATTAGAAAGCTGGTCGACAGAGGAGTCTTGAGCGAGGAAGAGGTCATATCTCATTGGAAGAAGCTAACAAACTTGGCCTTGCCAGCGGTGAGGGTTCACTGCATCAGTATATATTTCTTTTGACTAATGTTTATTTTTTTATTTCGACTCTCTCACTTTGTTCTCTCATTTCTGTCATTTCAGAAGCTGATTGAAAATTTTCAGCTGCAGTCACAGAGTATTAAACCCCCCTTGCCTCTGGCCGAGTTGCAGAGCTGCATGGACATGCTGCAGGTCTCACAACAGACAGTAGAGGGCGCAACATGACAACAATAATACTCCCAGTGTCCACAGCATCTTTTGTGTGATCACCACTGTGTTTTAAGTCACATCTGTCAGCATGTTGTTCAAGAAAGAGACAGATCTGATGACTTCTGTCTGTTGACTACTCTTTTGAGTTGCACAGTCCATCAAAGCTGATCTACAGTCAGCCTCTGCACACACTTTGTGAGCTTCAGACTTTTGTTCTCCACCTGTGAAGTGACACCAGCCTTTCATGAATCCCTCTGCTCTTTTGCTAAGGCACCTGTGAGAACCAGGAAGCCCTGCTAGTCAGAAGTAGCCAGGGACCACACCATCGAGCACCTTAGATCTGTTGAGCCTTACTGCAAGCAAACCTTGGAGATGACTGTGTCTGAAGAGATCGAGCTTTTCAAGAGTAAAACTGAGAACTTGCAGACAGGAGCAGCATCAAAAATGGAAAAAAATCACAGGTTTTTGCAGCCGAGGACTCAAACTGACTGACTTCATTGTACTCCCAAGGAACCAGGCTTATTGAAACATAATTATTACATGTTAGCTTCCTACAAAGAAGGTGTAATTTGTCAAGGAACACTTTTCTGGCAGCTACTAAAAATGAGCTGAAAAATGTGATCTTTTTGGTTGCTTTTTAGACCCACCAGGAGAAAATAAATGTCTTAATTTTTAGAATAGCACTTTCACACACTGCCTTTGACCGCCACTACTAGTGATATTTAATAAACTGTCTATACTAGTAATTGCATGTGCATTTCATGAATGCAAGACTGCATTTGTGACTGTTTTTGTTCATGTTGAACGAGCGCCATATCCCCCCCTTGCTGCTTTTAAATTGAAATATTTTTATGTTGTCAAAAAGTATAAAAATATAACAATAAAGATGTATTCTGGTTTGAGTGTTGTTGTATTATGTGATTTCATTATTGTTTTACAGATTTTAAACTTTTCATAACTACTAGAAAAGTCGAGCAAACAATCAGACCATAACAATTATTAAATCAATGCAAGTCAAGAAACAAAAAAAAAGCACAATCCTCAGTTTAGCATTTTAAACAGTGAAGGATTTAAATAATAACAGACATGCAAAAAAATATTTGAATATGGCGTAGTAGGAGGGGAGTGTCCCGCAGCATCCCTCCTCCCTTTCTGTCCAGCAGGAAGTTTGTTGTGTTGGGAGTTTTGGAGAGACGCGGCGGGCGGTTGAACCCGCGACCAGCCGGCGGAGATGACTTGAACAGCGGCTAGCAGAACGGTCGCCCTCCTGGTCTGAGTTTCATTGGGATTAAATACCAGAAGACTCAAAATGCTTACAAGGGAAACATTTTTACACCAGCTCCGACTTATTCAACTGTTGATTTGCGGTTAAAAAAATCACCGTGAGGCTCCATGGCAAACGTCAAAGTTGCCATCCGAGTCCGTCCTCCCAGCGCAAGGTAAGTTAGCGTTGATGTCTAAAGTTAGCGTTAATTGGCTTTGCTAGCTTATGTATCGCTAATTAAAAGACTTAATGAATGGACATTTTTATACCTCCTTTGTTGTAGTTTCCTCCGCGTTTTACACTGTGATAGAAGTGTTTTTTTTCAGCCATAGTAACTTGGCAGCTATTTATATCCACGACTTTAAGCTTCTTCTTTGTTTTGTATTAGCATTGTTGTCCACTTCTCTTTATGAAAAGTCATAGCAGAAATTACCGTTAAGCTAACTAGCTAGATAGTTAGCTAGTTAGCTAAATGGACTCTTTTCAGTGGTGCACATGGTGAATAATGACAACTGTGGCTGTCAGTAGTGTCTGACTAAGCATCTCGTGTGTAGTCTAAGTGTGTGTACACAGCAGTGTACTGATGTATGATATAAATATAACTGAGATATATATAAAACACATCATATGTCTCTTTTTTATGCATAACTGCCCCAATTAGTGCTGGGAGATATGGACCAAAAATCGGTATTTTCTTCTTCAGTGGTGATACACGTTACACATGATTTTCTGAAAAACGGTTCAGTTGTGAGTTAAAGCCACATTTGAGATATTAAAACGTACTTTTATTAAAACAGACCTTAATTAAAATACAGTCCATGACAGGGTTTCCTTACCTGTTTGAAATTGTAAAGATGCAAAACTTATAAATACAAATCTGGTTGCAGCATTACTGCAGCTAGAATAGTCAGTGTAACCTGATAGTTAGTTACTGTAATGCAGCCTTCAATACTCTGTGTATTTACCGCTTAGCTTTTTAAAACATAATTGGATCCCAAAAGATTAGTTGATAAATAAACAAATCAGTCAACAAATAATCGAACAATTTATTATTGATCATTTGCTGGTATCTGCTTCTCAAATGTGAGGATCTGCCACCTTTGTTGTTGAATGATTGGATGAAGCAAGTCCTTTGGAATTTTTAACCATTTTTCCTAGAAAAATTATCCTAAATGGACAAAATGTTAATTAGTGTTAGAAAAAAAGTTAGTAGCAGCTCTTTATTAAAGCTATACAATGCTATAATGTACAACCCAATGTTTTATAGCTGCACTTCCTTTCCATCAAATGGAAACACTACAACTGAATTGTGCGTCATTTAATACTCAAATCACCAAACTTTATTCTCGCATTAGTGCCTTTGTTTTCCTGTTAAGAAGTTTGATTTAACTTGCTTACTGGTGTAACAATGGTGTTCAAGAGCTTCATTCAGTAACAAAGAAAACAACATTAAGGCGACTGATTTTGTTTTGGCCTGCATGTATTTCATGTTTTTCAAATAATTAGCTCCGTCAGCCTTGTGTTCAAGTAAACAGTATTCCCTCCCTTTAGTGAGACGGATTTATAGAGAAAAAGTTTTTCTTCAGTTTTACAGCGCAGTGAAAACTGCTTTTAAAGTAGTAAAGTAACACAGGGAGGTTGTAAAGTTTCTTTGCTCCAATGTAGTGCCCCTTAACATTAACAGAGAAATTGCTTCAACATGTTTAATAAGAAGTCTTCAGTATCTGGAGATATAGTACATATAAATTCAATAGATTGAGCTATTGAATTGCATTGAAGTCCTGCAGGATGTTATGCAGGGATGTGTAATCTGAGAGCCACTACAGTACCATAACAAAGCATTATTCAGGCTAGGAAAGGCTGGACAATGATTCTTTCAACCATTCTTCCTGGTGCTTTGCATAACAAAAGAATTTCTTATACGTATTGTTAAATGTTATGCAAATCTGTGCTTCCTGGTTCTTGGTTCTTCTGGACTTACTGTCCTCTGCCCTTTTCTTTTTTTTATGATTAAAAGATGTATTTCCTTACTTATATATTGGAATATGAGTCTGCTGTGTGATGGAGATAACATTTACACCAGCCCGGTCAGCTACATTCCTCGTTGGCCAGGCAAAGAAGAGTGTTGCTCATTGTTTTAGTTGTCCAATGCAATTCAGTTGCCCCCCTTTAGAATGTAAAAAGCTTCTCACATGTGCAAAAAACATGTCAGCCAATTGTGAAATTACTCGTCTTAGGTTTGTATCAAACACTTTTTTATGAGGTTTGCTATTTTCCACCCCAAAATCTCCTCTCCTCCATGCTAGTTAGAGCCTGAGATTGATGGTTAGTGGGTGGTTTTGGGTTGGACCAATGCTAGGGTTGGCAAAATGTGTCCCTCGTGGTGAAGCACAGGGAGAGCTGACGATTACAACAGCCTCCTGGACGGCCCCTAACCCACCACAGAGACAGAGCTTTTACACTACAGAGAGAATTCGCCATCATTATCACTCCAGGAGATCGAAATCCACTCAGCTCCACGTTGTGATTGCCTCCAGTTTCGCATGTGTTGCATCAGATGTGCTCGGTCCAGCTGCTGAGGCGCCCGTAGTCAAGTTGACCTTGTTTTACACACGTGTGAGGACACAATGCATTATACACACACACACACAACACTCGTGCACGCTCTTCTCTTTGTGGAAACAGCCCAGTCTTTGGAGTGTGTGAGGGTCTGTTTTCATTTGAATCCAATACTGGTGGCGATTTCATGGATCACACACACACACACACACTGGCGCACACAGATTCATTGTGTTAAATGTCATGTGATGGCCTCAGTTAAATGGAACTAGCCTAAATTTATCTGGACACCCTCTCAATTATAAGAGCATCAGTTAAAAGAGGGTTTTTTTAAACCTTTTAAAATCTGTCTGTTGGGTGTTGAATCGAAAGTGAAACCTTTGTTAAGTCTCTGTCCAGTTTGCATTTGGAGTTGGAGACACTGATCAGTACTGATGGACTCCCTGAGATCTTCCTCTCTTATTTATAGGCATGCATGTGTTCATGTTTTCCCTGATCTGATCTCCCTCACTTCTAATAAACATCACATTTCTTTACACCTCCAAATATGGATGTATACAACTTTAACTGAAGCAGTCGTTCTCCTCTTGCTCACAGGGAGAGTGCTGATGGAGGAAGGCTGGCTGTTCAGGTGGAGGACAAGTTTATAAAGATCAGAAATGTAAAGGTGAGTATTAAGGTGTGAAAATATCTCACTGCTGCACAGATATAATTAATATTCACTCTATATTTGTATATCTTAAGCCGGTAGGACTGGGAGAATTGGGAGTAGCTTGTAGCTGGTATCTATCACAGCAACAGGATGTTTACGGCCTTGGATCAGCCTTTTCCTGCTCGATGTCGCTGTTTATTATATGTGTCAAGTTAACACACACAGGCACACGCACACACTCCGATTTGGAAACCTTTCCTGTCAGAGACATACACTCTGACACTCTGCATAATGATACAAACAGCAACACAACGATATACTTTATTTACTCCAAGAGACTGTAGAGAGATCCAGTTAATCAAATCCAGTCCATTAGTTTTGAGTTATATCAGATTTTCAACAGTGATCTGGCTCCAGGCCTTAATAAAAATAGTGTCTTTTGCAAGAGAAGAAGAGTATTGATGTTGTTTGATGTAAGTTAAACAAAAAAGGAAATTTTTGGTTGCTCTTTGTTTAAGCTGTTAACATTTTTTAAAGAGGTATTGCTCGTTTTGAAATAATTATTGGACAAACTTCACAACTGTTGATGCTGTTATTAACCTTCTGTGTCAAAATACTGAGTAGACTTCGCTGAGCGGTTCAGCAATATTGACTGCAGACAGTCTGGTTGTTACAGTTTTTGCATGGAACATGTGGTGTTTTTATACCAAATAAGCTTTGATGCTTTGCTAACTGGTTCCACTTAGCACTCTTCAAGCCTGGGTGCAATCTAGCTAGTAGATAGTGGATGCTGTACAATGAAGTTCAGAATTTAAAACAGTCAGTTTCCAAGGAAAACCGGATATTTTTTGGTTTTAGTTAGTCACCAAACTTTCAGGTTTCAAACCCAAAGGTCTGTGTGTATTTTATCGTGAATGTGTACATTAGCTGATATTGAAACAATAGAAATATTTAAAGAGTCTGACTTGTAGAAAAAGTCCAGTTGGGAATTATATATTAAAACATCCATTGTCCATGTGAAAAAACATGGCCACAATTTAAAAAATTCGCGAACGTTCAGGGCAGAACTTATTTCAGATCTCATATTCAGCTGCAGCCTTGTCCCACATATTTATAGACCTTTGTTTAAATGGCTCAAAGTCACCCCTTTTGTTTACATTTGGATTTATAAATGTTGACATATAGAGAAAAGTTGGATGGGGGGGAGGAGGAAATCTGTAAGATGCATGTGACAGAGAGAAACCACATATGGCCTCCCTCTGTCAAGGAACAAGATCAAGACTCTGAAGCTTTTGTGGATCTCATGGGAATAATTATTTATAGAAAGTGGGACAGTTTTGGAAAGTCTAAGACAGAAAGAAGAAAAAAGTGGATATTAAAGGAGACAATAAAGGACAATAAACAAGCGTCAAACTAACAAACATCAAGTAATACAAGCTTAAGACTTACTGAACTAAATTTATAAAGTGTAAAACAAGACAAAGATGAAGAATAATGTTTTACAGCCAGGCAGTTTTCCCTCACTTGATTAGTTGAAAAACATGTGAGTGTATCAGACTTTGGAGCCCCGTTGGTCGGGAAAGACGATTAAAGTCGATGTTGCTCTTGGTTAATCCCATCCACCACTAGGCCATTGTTGAATTTCCTAAAAGTGCTGAAGAGTTAAACAACCATGCTTTCAGGCAAACCAATTGGTGTGAACAAAGCTGATACCCCGAGCCTTTTGTTGCCTAATGCAACAGATAGAGAAGGGAAAGGCTATTTACGCAGATGTTCGAGTGCATTCATCATTTGGATAATGATTCTGATAATTGATTTAGACTTAAAGGCCCTTTTCTCAGCTCTCTCCTTGGCATTAATCTGCCACTGAAGTGTCCTTGAACAAGACAATTCAACCTTATCAGCTCCAATGATGCTGTTTTTACAGTTGAACTCACACTTGCCAAATGTAAACATGATAACTATGATGTCATTTCACAAATTTTCCAGTGCAATTACTACAGTGAGTGATAGTGAGAAAAAAAACCTGATGTGCATATAATTAATGTCTGATTAGTATGATATTGCCAAGATAAATGTCAGTTTTGGTGCCTGTCTTTGTAATTAAAGAGATTATAATAAAGACTGACAAAGCGAATTTTTATCAGATCATTAATTTTAAATAAAATTAAAGCTGGTTAAATGCAAAAATGCTGTAATACATTAATACAAAAAATACAAGTATCAGAGAGAATGATATGGTCCTCCAGGTTGAGTGCAGTGATTTAGAAGAAATGTTTAGATGTCTTCCAGTGTGGCTGTTCTGCCTGGACAAGCCTAATTGCTGCTGTGCTGTCTTTCCTCAGTTCAGGATTCACAGTAAGCAGGAAGGTGTTTAGTGTTAATGCAGTGAGGCGACTAAAGGACTAGAGGAGGAGTAAGCGTGTTGCTAATGAATGGAAACAGATCGCTTGTGATTTCATGTGAAAACAGTCCCATTAAAAAGCTGTAGTACATAAGTTTTATTTATCACACAGCTCTTATTTCTTGCAGCTTTTTATGTCACTAAGTGTAAACACGTCTTCATAGTTTGAATAACAGTATGCAGTGTATCATTGCATAAGCTGTTAATAAAGTACTGAGAGAAAGAATACTGTTTTTGTGTTCTTTACTAACTTAGTATAAAAGTGCATTTCACTACTTTGTTATTATCTGACTGCTATTGTACATATCAAATAAAAAGGAGTGTAAATATCATCCTTATTTGCTCTTCTCTTCTGTTTTTCCTCCCTGAAGCTTGATGGACGTACAGATGGTGCTGTGGATTCGAGGGAGAAGCTTCTGGAGTTTTGTTTTGACTACTGCTACTGGTCGGTGGACCCCGCAGACCCTCACTATGCCTCGCAGGAGGAGGTAAACACTGACTGTGTTTAAACTATCTTAATGTCCAGTTATTGGCCTTGAATCTAAATAAGCCAGTTTTCCCATAAATGGTTTTCAACACATGTTGCTCATTGAACTATTACAATATTGCAATAATTTTGCATAAAAGGGCATAGCCTGAATAATGACTGAAGAGGCCTCTCTGCAATATCTTACAACATCACAGTTTACATACAGTGTTTAGCCTCGAGCTTTCTCTAATGTTGATGTTGTTCCTGTAGTTCATGCATTAAGTTATCTTGATGGAAATATGGCTAAATGAACTCTTACAGAAACACAAGGGTGGATTCTGACAGGAGAACCAGTACAAATAACCTTGACCCTATCCCTATATTCACTTCAAATGTCAGTGTTAATTCTGAGAGTGAAATATTGGAATATTTCAGTCAGTCAGTTAGGATAATAACTGAGTTTAGTCAACAGTTTATGTCCTCCCAGGATCAGTTTGACACATAGCAGCGCTACCTAAAGATTTCCTTGATTCCCTGCCATGTTATATGCCCTCTTGTGAGTAAAGACCAAGTGTGTGCCAATCCAGACTTTGGCCACAAGTTAAAACAGGAACAAACACAAGCTTTGTACCAAGCAGAGAGCCCAAAGGAAACAGCGTCCTTGTAGACAAACCACAACAAGATGGGTGTGTGTGTGTGTGGTGTGTTGTATGTTTTTACACAGATGGCCACTCGGGGGATATGATATCAGCTCCATCTGTTACCCAGAAGTCTCTTTGCCTCAGACCTGGCATGGCTAGAGTCAGTTTGCCTTTTATGTCTCGGCTTTGATTGGACGATTAGATATCTTTGTGCTGCTTTGATTGGAGGGTGTTGCTGGAACCTGAGACGGGCTCCAGATCAAGAGGAAGTGGTGCCCAGTTCCATTACAGGAAATCTTTCCTCAAAACCTATTCAGAGTTTTTCTTTTTTTAGATTAGTTGTCTTGTAATCAATTTGTGTTTGTTAAAAGTTTTTATAGCTCAGCACATCAGCCGCACGCTCTGTTTTAGAGTTAAATCTTCTCTTCTTGCTTTCACAGAGGTTTTCTTTCGCTGCCACTCCCTCACTGCCTGTCTCTCCTCTTGTCAGAGCTGCCTTTGTATGTGTTTGAGAAAGACAGGGCTGTGATGGCTGCCTACACATGCACAGCAATAAACAACACAACACTTCTTCCTCTCTCTTTTATTTCCCCCCCTCCTCTCTCTGGCTCTGGCTGCAGCCATCCTCAGCAGAATTGTGTCCAGTCACAGTGGCCTGGTTGCCACAAGACATTCCTCTGTTGACCCATGGTGGGAGAAAGAGCTCTTGTCCTTCACTAATGACGGACAAGAGCTCTTGGATTTAAATGTGACCTCTTTTCCTGCATCAGAAGCCAACGACTCGTCTCTTTAACAAAGAATCTCGTAGATGACCACGTCAGCCGTTTACTGATCACATCACAGTTGGAAATGTTTGATTTAGGCACTTCTCTCGTGGATCTGAAGTCCCAGTGCAGTGTTTTTGTGTTGTAGGGCAGAAATCCAGATTAACAGTGGCAGGTGAACTCTATAATTCAAGAGCCACAAACCATTTTACCAGACAAATTGCTTTTTAGAACAGTGGAGAGTTTGTTTAAGTAGCTGGTTCAGTGGGCAGATTTGTTATCCAGAGCCAAAGTTTGACAACAGTATTGGGACCTGGTGTTAATTTCGCACTCTGTCGTGCCGCCTCATTTCACTCAGTGACATTACATTTAGATAATTGCATTTAAGCGAGGTCATGATTTTTAATTTCTCGCTTATCCGGCATCAAACCGCGTTTATTTTTAACACATTAATGAGTTGATGCTGTTTTTGCCAGCTCTGGATTTTTCTCATGGTCTCCATTTTGAAAGTATATTTGAGTATACTTTTCTTTTTCCAGAGCAGGAAGTGAGACTTGCTCTCAATTTGTCTTGCCCTGTGGTCCCCATGAGACTTGAGACAAACTGAGCTTGTGGTGGAGTAAGACAAAGCAAAGTGGATCTGGACTCCTTCTGTTCCAGTCCAGGACTATCCCACCACACCCAGGGCCCCTCAGAGATCAGCTGCTCCAGCCCCTGAACCTCCCATCCCACTCCTGCTCTGTGCTCTCCACTGTACATATCTATGTTTCTGACAGTTTACAGTAGACACTCCTGCTCATTATCCATCCTTATACACTGTTACTGCAGACAGCGTGGACTAAAATGTGGTATCTTAAAGTATATGTTGGGGTGCAGATGTGGTTGCATTCTTGTCGCTTTGGTCTCCCCTCAAGAAAAAAGCTTGACTTGCAGGATGGGTGGCTCAGTTTTTAAGTTGTATCTTTGGGTGAAAATAGTTTCTAGAGAACGGTTAAGCCAAGGGGGAAGAAGAAGGTCTGTGCCAGGTGAAAAGAAGTAGTTTTTAGAAAGAGAACAGTAATCCATAATGGGAGTCTGTTGTTGAGTAAATGCAGGAGAGAGCTTGGGACTATTTGTCTAAATCCTGCCTTTGTTTTGGGCCTAGTTATTAAGTTGATAAATAGCTTTTTCCACTATTTAATAAAAGAAACAACCCTGCTTGTTTATTGCCTTCGACAGTAAGAAACATTGGCAGGGGAAAGTGAAAAAGAGGCAGAGGATTGAGACGGGGAATGGCAAAAGAAACTGATTAGAGATGGAGAAAATGGGAATGTGAAATTCCTCAAGTAGAGGAGGAGCAGGAGGAGGGGAGAGCAAGAGGGGAAATGGGCAGGGGGTCCACTGTGCCTCTGCAGCCCCCAGCTCTCGCCTGCCAAACTCACAGCTGCCTCACTAAATGATTTTTTTTTTCTCGCTGTTAAATTTCAGGGCAAAGACGTCACTGCAGAGGATTTGTCTCAGAGAACAATGCTGGGTTTTTTTTCACTGCCAAAAGCAATCGGCTTGCTTGGGGTTTTCCCTCTCCTCCTCTTCTTCTTCTTCTCTCTCTCTCTGCCTCTGTCGACGCAGTTTGTGATTCGATTATGCTCGCAGCGTTTCTAGGTCTGTGTGTCAGTGATGCTGCAGACCGGGGAAAGAATAGCTCCTCTGTGTATGAGAAAAATCCTACACACACACACGTGAGAATTTACTCCCCCTCAACACAGTCTGGCCCAGTTCGGCCTGGTTTGAGTTAAATTCAAACAGGACACCTAATAAACCACATGCTGTCAACAGAGAAATATTAGCTCTATGCCATGTGGACGCAGGAAAAGCAGTTGAGATTTATACACAGACTTAATGCTTCCTCTCACTGAGGGCAGATAATAAGAGGAGTTGAAACAAGAGAGACTCAAAGTGGTTAAATGGCTGCACATCAGAAAAGTGCAGATCCATGCTCTTATAAAGGTCTGCAGGGGAAACACAGCAGCCCCGGTGCAACAGAATCATTTTGGAAAAACACAACCTGACATCAATCTGTGCTGGCCAATCAGGAAAGCCAGCAATCGGACCGGAAAAACACCCACGGAAAGAGAGACTTTTACCATGTAGCATTGCAGAATTCTGCTCTTTACCAAGCAGCTGAGAGGACTGAAGAGAAACTCGTCGCCATTAATGATGAGCTTTCCAGAGCAACCCTGCCACAAAAGACTACAGAGACATTAATCATCATACGGTTGCTTGGCGTTGTATTGCTCTGCAAGTTGGAATTGAGGGATTAAAGTTCCAGATTTATTGTCACACAAATGGACCATGTAATGACAGTCCTGCACCACCTGATTTGGTCTGAATACATCCTCAACATCACATATTTACTCCACATAACCTGGTTTTAATAGTCATGAACAAACAGATATGTGACTGTTCAAAAATTAGACACTAAAATTATATTAAACAGTGCATGACTAGTTGAGTTCATGTAAAACTGTAATGTTATTGCAGCAAATGGAAGGAACCAATATTGTCCTTTAAGGGTATCACACCAGGCTTCCAGCAGTCTGAAGCTGGAGAAGTCATTTCCAGCCTGCTATAAAGAATGTGACATGCAGCTCCACTCTTCAGGGTTTTGTTTTGGGGAGGGGCAGCAAACCTCCAGACTCTCTCCAGATATGGCTTTATTTATTTGTTTTAAGTCGATCTTTTGCCCTGGTGTTAGCTGCAACAAGACTGTGCACTGAAAAATGGAATGCATGGCCAGAAATCCCCCCTTGCCTTCATCATCTGCTCATTTTCCTGTCCTGTTTTCCTCTTTTTCCCACTGTCCTTCATTCCCATGTGTAGGGAGGCCTGAGTAATGAAGAGCAGCCTATCTGCTTGGCCTGCACATCTCTGCCTCTCCCTCCTCCCTCTTGTGCAGCCTCTCTGGCCCTCGATGCTAATTTGACCTACAAATTCTGTCCAAGTGTGACAAACGAGAGTGTTGTTGAACTCCGGCCAAACAGCTTCCTCTCTGTCTCTTCGTGCCGTTTGTGACTGTGTCTCCCTGTCTGTGTCCTGCTTCACTCCCTCACTGTGGTCTTCTCTTCAAATCTCTCACTCTTTTACCTCTAATTCCTCGCTCGGATTCCTAGCAGGAAAGGCATGGATCTCCAGTGGTGTTTTTTTCTTGTATTGGAAAAAAAAAAGAAAAGCATTTGGCTCCTGCTCAGGGCCCAGCTGTTGTGTTTGTGTAACCCAGTTGTAAAGCCTGGGAGGGGAACAGAGAGACCCTTGCTTCTATTGCAGCTGTCCAGTCGCGGACATGGAGAGTTTCAGAGAAAGTTGCATCTCCTTTTGCACTTCTTTCTTGCATGCATTGAGCTCAAAGACGTCCTCTCAGCATGAGCGGTCGTGGAGGGAAAATTCGTCTTGTTCCTCTTAGTTGCGTCAAACCTGGCAAAAGCACAGAGAAGCTGGAGTTCTCAAATGTGGCTAAGTGCTTTCTTTGCTTGCCTGGACTCTTGCCATCACCCTTGACGACATCTTACACACATTCAGACACACATGCACACACATGAACACATGCACACTACACATAAATACGTCTGCAGGGTTTAGTGTCGAGCAGGCCACATAAAACCAGAGCATAAATTGGCATTTTCCACAGCTAGTGATTACAAGACTTAACTCATTACACAGGCATTGCACCATTACTTTTTCACTCTTGTCAACCAGACTTGATCACACTCTTTCTCTTTCACAGTTGCCACTCTTTCTTTACATTTCTCACCCACTTTTCTCCTTTTCTACACTTTTTTTTTATCAGAGCAAAGCCACCTACTAGGCTACCTCTGAAAAAAAGTGTTTTCCTTGTTTCAAAACTAACATGGGACACAGTTTTTATCATGGTCTGGATCTCTTGCATGAAAACAGCTGGTTTCTTGTTCTTTAGGAGACCTCATTCTCATCAGAGAGGTCTGGTCCAACTTAGTTAGACACACACAACTTTTCCTCTGAGATCTGTTTCAAGAGCATGACTTTATAGATAACATCTCTCTGTGTGTCACCACTTGATTTGAAAATGTCTGTCATTCATATCATGTGGTGCTATTAAGCTAAAGCTATGAACTAATCCACTCTCTTATTCCATTTCCTGACATTGCATTGTGTGAAAATTAAATCTTTGTGTGAGCATGGTAATGCCTTCTATCGAAACATGGTGGTGTTTGCACGAGCATTGTGTAGACTAAACTCTGTTAATGCATTCCTGCTTTGTTGAATGATAGAAAACCAAGTGAAAAGAAAGTGTAAATGTAGCAAAAACCAGTGCATGCAAGAAGTAAAACCTCTTTTGTCTGAAGCCTGTTTTTCTACTTAGTTATATAATTTACATTGGAGAGAGGCAAAGATTAGAGAAAGTGTGTGAGGTCATGTTTTGGACTGTAACTTGCAATTTATGTATGCACCACAGTATGCAGTATGTCATGCATCTAGATCTAGATCCTTTTGCCATGTTTTCTACCCCCAAAGCCTTATTTTATTCTTCCTTCCTTACTCTGTTTTGACCTGATGACTTTGACCTATTTCCTATAGAAGAATGAAATCTATATTCTGCTTTTCCTCTTTCATTGTTAAATTGTTTGTAATTTTTCTCTCACAGAGGGAAGCAAACTCTGAGGCTTTTGTCCCTGCTGTAGATGCTGTTTCCTCTAAACCGGTCAGAAAAACACACTCGCATGTGCAGCAGCTTGCTAGTGACAATCACCTTCCTGTTAATGGAGGTGTTTAGTCTGTCCCCGGTGTTTTTTTGAGGGGACTAACAAGCCTGCATGCTTACTATGGCTCTGGCCCAGTCGCTTTGTCTCCAGGCTGTTTTTTCGCCTGCTTAATTTGATCCTCGAGTACATTTCCATTCCCATAATGCAACCTGGCTCTTAGCTCAACTGCTTTGTTCGGCAAAAATTATCTCTCAGTGCTGCGGGGTGTTGCAAACTGTGAAAGTAGGTTGTGGCAGAGCCAGACTACAATGGCACAAAATGACGATCCACTGATTTAATTTGATGCGACAGTGAAACAACAGGATTGTTTTAATGTTGCCTAACATGGGCTTGTCCAGACGAACTCATACACAAAGTTGAGTTTTAATTCTCTCAAGAGGTTGAAATAAGTTTACATGTCCCTTTGTGCTTTTCTGCAGAGGCCATTTAAAGTATTTTGTAAACTTTCTGATAAAAACAAGCTGGCAAAAAATATAGAAGCAGAGGAACAAAAGGAGTAGTGTACAGAGAGAAAGGAGTGAGTCCAGTTCAGAGATGGAGCACACAGTTGAAGTGAAGTCTCTGCTCTTTGTGTAAAACCTGTAGGGACCCTCTGCCCTGTCATAGCTCCCATAGAGTGAATTTAAGAGGGTCAACTTTAACAAGAGCTGTATTGATTCTCTGTGTTTGAGGGAGGAGATGGTGTCTGTGACTGGTTTTGAATAGTAGGATGAGGACAAGACAGAGGAGGTGCTGCTTTTTGTCTTCATGTTTAAGCCTCAATTCAGCCAAGAGGCAGGGGGCAACACTAGGTGGTCTGGAGACCAGGGGGACTGCACACTTTGTCACATTACTATGTATTGAGCAACAGTTACGGAAGAATATAAAATGGATTCCATCTGTTGGCTAAAATTTGGGTGTTTATTTTCTCTGTATCCAGGTTTATATCTTTTAGTTATAAGCTTTCGGATAGAAAAAAGTAATCTGAATGAACTCAATCCGAGCTCTGAGGCATGAAGACATTTTCTTCTGTTTTCTAAGACTTCTTAATTTAGACAAAGCAAATCAGTTAAGATATCTGCAGTTTCATCCATAATGTGAAAATATGTTCTGAACACCTGTGTCTTTACTCACAAGAGTTAAATAGATTCCTTTGCATATGAATAATGATGTGTTAGATGTCTTGGTGCCTGTTGGCTGATTTATAAGGTCAGTGAGTAAAACAGCCGTTGTGGCAGCACTTTTACTAGTAACACGTGGTTGTTGTCTGCACATGGTTGGCTAGGCTACAGGGTAATACTTTAAAATGAAAAATGGAGCTTGTTGAGTTCAGGGCTGCAGCAAACACACTTATTTTCTTTATTTATTCATCTGTATTGTGCTTTTTTTGATAAATTGTTTAATTTGTAAACAGTAATAACCTCCTTCATAGT
>JAUZTA010000009.1:680882-697279 GCA_034780835.1 Ctenochaetus striatus
GACAAAGTTTAAGAAAAGCTTGAGAAATAGAAACATGTCATGTAGATTCTTTTGGTAAATGTGCATGATATCTTATTGAAGGATCAGTTAATCCAAGCTGTGTTAGCCCATTTTTACAACTTTCCTTTGCTTTTCTTCCTGTATGTATTAAGGTTATTGATTTCACAATGTCCTTTTTTATTAGAAAAGAAGTAGGGCTGTGCTAAATAATTTGAAGCTTTTCTTTACAACGTTTACGTTCAAGTTTAATTGATATTGATAATATTGGCGCCCTCATTATTTCCGTGACCACAGATATTTACTCACTCTGGTTCCAACCCCCTTTCCTAAACTTCCTCCTTCCTCATCCATGTCTCGTCCTCAGGTGGAGCAGCTGACGAAGGACTGGTCTGAGAGCTGGCGGGACAAGAAGGAGCTGCTGGAGCAGTACAGCGTGGACATCAACAGAGACCGGGCCGGATTCCTCATCAACTCCCTCCAACCACACCTGGTCACTCTGGATGGAGACGTCCTCAGCACCGGGGTCGTCTTCTATCACCTCAGGGTACGATGATCCTGTTGTGCCCTTTAGTTAGGAAGGAATAAGTATTTGTAGTGTTATACATGTTAACTGTATTGGATGGTGTTAAATGTGCGAGCTATCTGTTTCTGTATTGTGAGACTGAAAATACACATTTACATTAACAACATGATATAAACTCCCTGAAAAACTGATATTCTCTGCATTTGCTCTACTTTTTTTTTCAACTCTCACGTTACTGCTCTGTCATCTGTCTTCACTGTAACCATCTTTTTTTTTCCTACTAGATTTTTCCCCTTCCACCTACTACTTTTTCCTCTCTGTTCTGCTAGAAAAACTCTTGAGAAAAGGTGCATTTCTACTGTCTTTTTCTCTTCACTCTACCCTCTGACTGTCCTGTAGCCCATCTCTCTCTCTCTCTCCTTCTTTCTCTCTCTGTGCATCTTCAGCAATGCACAAAGCTCGGTTGGTTAAGAGGCTCTTAGTTCTGAGGCTAGGACTCAGGGGAGCTTAAGCTGTCCTGATTCTGACAATGACAAGCGTACCCTCAGGCCTGACAATTACACTGTTTCCTGCATGTCAAGAGCTGAGGCCACCTGGGAGCACATGTGGTTCTGACACTATATGAGAGAGCTTTTAATCCCATTACACAAGACTTTAAAGTAAACAAATTATTTTTTTTCTGACAGCTATTGAAAGGACGGTAATTCTCGAATCACTGTGTATTATTCATTGTGTCAGCCGTTGCTTGTGTTTTAAGCACAACCGACTAAGGTTTAGTGTGCGCTATAGTTGTTTTCTTTTTGTTAGTGTAGATTTTGAATTTGCTGTCATGTTTTTTTTCCTTCTAGGAAGGAATTACCCGCATTGGACCTCAGGAGCAGTTTGAGGAGCCACAGATAGGTATTTTTTATTCATCTGGTTTTCCGATTTCCTCATCCAGCTGCAAATATTCCTCTAAAAAATATGTAGTAGGATTTTTTTCTTGACTCATGTAAACTTAAAGAATGGAAATCCTCAAAGAATCCTACAGCGTTGCATTTTTTACAGAGTAAACATGCAGCGTACTGGCAGCTTTAGACAAAACATGCAACATAAGACATGAATACACAGTAGACTGTAACTATTGACTGAGAATGCAGAGTGAAACATCCTAAACTGGCTGCTCGCTTCTCATTAAGCATTGCATCGATTGCTCAATATATTCAACCGAACAGCAGCTGCATCAGCACAGCTTTCTGAATGTGTATGTGGGATTGTGTTTCCACTTTTCTTTGTCTAGTTCTGCAGGGCAGTGCCAGCTGTGAGATTGAAAACCACGGAGGTGTGGTAACACTCAGACCGCTGCCGGGTTGTGTCTGCCTGCTTAACGACCGCGAGGTCACTCAGCTCTGCAGACTGGCTCAAGGTCAGTTCCTGTCCTCAGTAAAACTGTTTGCTCACCCTGTCTTGTTCCCACAGCATTTTTTTTGAAGTAAATACATTACGGATTGGATATTGTGTTGTCAAAGTGAACAGCAAAAAGACAGTTATTGCATGTTTTCTAACATCTGATCTGCTCCTCATGGAAATGCAGTTATGCAGCTTGCATGTCACTTTTACTTGACTGATTAAAAATACTAACTCTTATTTTAATATCCTGTGGGCGATTTTGTCATTATCATGCTGTTTTAAAAGCCTTACAAAGATACAACACAAATTTATGATTCATATGATTTTAGCTCTGGTTGAACTGGTGACACTTGTTGTTTACTATCATTTTTTTGTTGCATTATTAATACACCAGGAACGTCTCAATAACGCAAGTCCCAGAGTTCAATTCATAACAAGTCTCTTTTCTTTCACTTTGTGCCATGGGACTCTGCCACTGATAATGCAAACTGCTTTATAGAAATATAGAAACAAAACTAAGAAATGTCAAATAATTTTTGTGCCAATAGCAGAATAAATGTAAATTTGAAAAATTTAATAGAAAAAAGTGATGTTTAGATTTAGAAAAACAGTTATTTAGATGTAGTATAATATGTAAACATTCTCTGACTAAGATTCGTCCTGTTATTGTACTATGCTATGTATCACTCATACGTTGGGTTAATGCACAATTAAACTGCATGCAGACACTCACTTAAAGATGAACAGATGATGAACACATATGGGTTAATGTACAATTTTACATGCGCATACACTTACAGATGCAGAGCTAGATTTTTCCCAAGGATAAACACATACACACACATTAACTTCCACCCAGCTCCACTCAAACACTGCAGCACATACAGCTACTTTCCTCAGCTTACATCGGCACAGCGCTGCAGCATGAGCACAACTCATGACGAAGGATATGTCTCCGTGTCTCCAGGGACGGTAATCACCTTGGGAGGAGTGCATAAGTTCCGCTTCAATCACCCGGCAGAGGCAGCAGTTCTCCGGGAACGCAGGCGGGTAGGTGCTGCTCAGCTGCCGGTCATGATGGCTGTCATGGAAATATTGATGATGAGACGATGAATAAGATGCTGTGGTTGATATTCTGTAATGCACAAAATCTTTTCTGTTTATTCTAGTTGTAACACTTTAATTTTTGTTCTATTGAATACTGAAGTTAATCTTTGCTGTTCTCAGGCCAGTGAAGGTGGCATGAGCTGCACCTACATTGACCTTTGCCCCTTGACCCCTGACCACAGGTAAATACTACCTCAAAAAAGAAATTAGAGCAACTCGATAGTCATCCCTCTGTGTATAAGTGTGTGGCTAAAATAAGTTTATTCTCTAAGCTTCCAGCATACATATTTGATAAATGGTATATGTGTTGTACCCATGTTCATCCTATAGAAATAGGGTAATGCTTCATGCATGTTTAAGTTCAGCTGATGGAGAAAGCACGAGTCTGCCTTTGCCTTCACCCTCGTGAACAATTTCAGTTAGCTGTTTACAGGACAGGCTCAGGCGTTGCTTGGTTACTGCTGAGGCACAGAATTGAATAAGCAACAACAAAAGCTTTCAATTTGAGCCTGCTACTGAATCTTAGACAGGAAATTGTATCTAGGTGAGGAAAAACGATTACTTTAGATTTTTGACATACGTTTTTCAGTCTGTATTCTATCTCTGATCTGTATGTCTGTTTTTTAAAGTCTTGAAGAAGTGAAGCTCCAAGAGCAGCTGGGTGCCTGTCTCTCTCCCAGTGAGGAGCCCTCTGCAAGGCAGCAGGTGGAGGACCAGCAGCACTATGTGGAGAGTTTGCGACAAGAGATTCAGGCTGAACAGAGATTAACTGAGAGAGAGCTGGAGAGGGAGCAGGCCCACCTCCGACAGCAGCAGAGTGAGAGTAAGAAGTCTTTTCACACACTGATATAAAGAAAAAAGTTATTGCAGATACATGTCAGCTTTCAAAATCCAAGTATAAATTCTGTATAGTTCTTGTGTGAAATGGATAAGCGCATCAAATTTGGTGTATTGAGAAATGTTTCTTTCTGTAAATCTTTTTCAAACAGTCCAGCAGTGGATTTTGTGTGAGAAACAGCGCCTAACGGTTCAGCATAAAAACACCCAAGAGTCTGAAGTGCAAACAGACCTCATCCCTGCACCCCTCCTGGAGTTCCTGACAGGTCAGACACCTGAGGGTCAAACAGGTCAGACAGTGACGGATCGTCCGTCCCAGGCGGTAAGGGCCTGGAAGAAAACGGTGCAGGAGGAGCTGCTGAAGCATCACGCCCTTTGCCGTGCCGAGAGCCGCATCCGTAGAAAAAGGTTGCACTACCAGCTGCAAAGAATCGCTCGCAAACGGCATCTGCTGGAGGCGAAGAGGGAATTGCAGCGCCTCGAAAGGGCCCTGCCTCTGGGACCAGATAGCCCAGAGTCTCCTGAGCTGGGGTCCCCCTCAAAGCTCAGGGGAAGACCGCTTGTTCCTCGTAGACATTCATTCTCATCAGATCTTCTGTCCCGCCTCTATCCACAGAACACCCCTATCTTCAGGTAGGCACGTAGTTGTAAAACCTGTACGGTGACATAAATGAAGTGCAGGAAACAAACCTTTTTTTTAAATCTGAGATATGTGGTCTTTTGTACCTCCTGTATAAAGATATTTTCTCAAATTTAGATTTCTAAATTATTCTTTCTTTATCTCAACAGACACTTCCTCAAGAGAAACAGATCTACATAACTGCCCCCAAATTCCTCCACAACCTCTGATTCCATTGGCAGCAGGAAGTGGGTTTCGGATGAGTGTCTCCCTCGGGAAAGAACCCAGAGTTGTTCCAGTACACTCACCTCAGGACAAAGCCAGAGTAGAGTAGGCTCCTCTGAAAACATCAGAAAAACTGTCAAAGAGGAGCCCCAAGCTCACCCCTGCAGGGAACGACCGGAAAGAAAGCCTCTTCTTCCAATCCGGGACCTGTCCTTTAAAAACAGATCCGATCAGAAATCAGTGGTTCTTCTCAAGTCACCAGTAGGAACTTCTCTGCAGCCAGTCAGCAAAGAAAATATACAAGAACCCACAACACATAAACAAAGTTCTCAGATTGTGTCTTGCAAGACTGAGACAACTCAGCCACATGGCAGTCAAAATGGACTAGAAACCATCAGGAAGACTTTCTCACGTTCTGTGGGGCCCCGATTAAAAACAGCTCTTTATAAGATTTTAAGGAAACCCCCATCAGGTGTGAATGGAGGAAGAGGCCCCAAACCTCTGGGGAGGATAGCAAGTAAATTTCACTGGAGACAAAAGAGAGACAAAAGCCTAAAAGATAATAAGATGAGCCGAGAAAAATGTGCCATTAAAGGAGCCATCTCATGTGAAGAGCTTGACCAGACGACTGTGTTTGAGGACGTCAGACACAGGCGGTGGCACAGCACCGAGGCTCTGATGAACAAGACCAGCAGATGGGTGGAGAGGCAGCAGGGATTGATCGAATGGGAGGAAGAGCAAGGAGACGAGGATGAAGGGATGTCAGAATGTGAGAGCCTTTTCTCTCTTGATTCCCTGTCCTCTGCTTATGCGACAGCTCTGGCAGAGCAGCTGAGACACGAAGAAGCAGCCCAGAGTGAAGCAGAGAGCGAAGACAGTCAGATGTCTAAAGATTCATTGGCTGCGGAGAGCGGTGGGAAATACCCAGCAGCGAAGAGGCGGGGCCAAACATTGCTGCCAACTTATTCACTGGTGACAGATTGTTCTCATTCATCCATGCGGCACAGTAAGACAGCAGAGAGCTGTTCAGACAGGGACAGCTGTCAGAAAGCTCAGGTAATCGCAGCAGAGGCGCACTGGAGCCTGCAAGGCTCCCCAAAATCAAGAAACAGTCTTACAACAAGGAAGCATCCTCCCCGAAACACAATGGTAGCAGATCCCAGAGGCACAGACACTGTGAACAAACTGATTGAAGACTTTGGGAACATGCAGAGCACTCTGACCAGCAGCCCACGCTCTCTGAGCAGCTGCAGTGTGAGGGAGCCAGAAAACTTGCTGGCGCTCACCGATGCTTGGTCCTCCACCGATGCAGCAGACAGTCCGAGGATCTACAGGGATTCTCTGCCTTTCCAAAGAAAAATGATGTTCCAAGGTGTAGAGAGCAACAGCAGCAGCAGCTGCAGTCCCAGTCCAGCCAGTATGAACCTCTCAGACTCTCGGAGCAGATCCAGAAGCTGCAGCTCAACGTCCACCAGCACTGAAGGTGTAAATGTAACCGTGCAAAAAATTTCAAGGAGCTCATCAGAAACATTAGATTTTCACAGCTCTGGGATTTCCGAAAGCCTGAAGAATGTTGAATGTCGTGTAGAACAATCAGAGGAACAAATGGAAAATTTTGGAAGTGCTGTTATGAATACTTCAGATTATTGCAGCAACGAATGTCCAGCATCCTTACTGACCTCAGATCAAACTGCCTGTGTGTCACTCACAGAGATCCTCCACTCAAAACAACAGGCATCTCAGGTAAAATCACCTGAGGCATTCGCAGATGTACCATCTATGGTGGCCGCTGATACTGCAATGTCATCTGACACTGAAATGTGTACATCAGGTAGTCAGTCAGGAGTGGATTTCTCCATAAGTCCTCCAAACAGAGGTCAGGTATTGAACAATATGTCTGATGCTTCAAGTGCCTTCAAACCTTCCACTGAAGTGCTTTTCAATGTAGACGGTGCAGCTGAAAAGTTGACAAATGTACAGCAGAGTGAGTTCGGTGATGCCAAATATGTATCAAGGGACAAAACGTCAGATAATGTTGAAACCAAAGGAACCGAGCAGTACCTTGCACTACAGCGGGAACTCGTGAAGTCAGCTTGTAAAAATTCCAGGAAGAGGAACAAAGACGAAGGGGATGCTTTCATAGGCAGCCTGAAAATCCCAAAAAGGAGCAACAGCAGAGAGTTGGTAACTTTCTGCTCCTCACCAGTTGGCAGCCAGGAAGATATTTGGCCTGATGACAATAATAACACCAGCAACTCAAAAGTGGAACAGTCATGTGCGGAAGCTGACAGCTCCGGATTTGATTCTGTTTGTGTTGATGGCAGCATCAGACAAGACACAGTGGCTTCAGTGGCATCGCCGGTTTCTGGTCCCACGAGCAGGAAACTTGGAGAAAGTTGTCAGATCTTAGAAGAGTCTAAATGTGGTGACAGTAGCTCTCAGATTGTTACCTCTGTTGGAGAGAGGAAAGTAGTCGAAAAGGGAGATGTAACAATAAAGGAAGTTGTGGCAGAAAGAAAACAAGAGGAATTCCATGCTGATAACCCCATAAAATGTAAAGAAAGTAGAAAACACATATGCAAGTCAAGTGCTATTTGTAGCGCCATTGACTTGAGAATCTCAGAAGTGGTGAAAGAGCACATGAGATTGTCCCTGAATGGCGGCAATGATGACAAGAAGAGCAGCAGTCAAAGCGTGAATGCCTTGTCATCGTCTGAATGTCATTTTGGCTGTAATAGCTGGACAGGAAGTGAGCGAAGGGATGAAAGTAATGATCAGAAAGACGAAGCCATCCTGGATGAAAACCTTTTGCTTGAGAAGATGACAATTGAAAACACAGTGGAGGAAAGTGAACACCAGGTGTCAGATCTGCCAGCTAAGTTGAAGACTAGTCATGAGAGCAACAGGCTTGAATCTGCTGAAGTGACACAGAAGTTTGGCCATGCTGAAAACTTTTCTGAGGCGACATCAAAGAAGCCAGTGATCAATCACTGTGTTTTCGAAAACACCTTCACTGAAAACAACATCAAATCAAATGTGACTCTGAACAGCCATGCAGAGTTAAAGCACATTTTGCAGTCAGTTAGTTTGACCTTTTCAACAAATAAGTGTATTGATTCTCAAGGAAACACTGTGGAGAAAGATGCTGGATTTCAGGAAATGGGTGATTTTGGTGAACAAAAAGTTACCAGTCACCTTCATCCTGTTGTCAATGATAAATGCTTGAATAAAAAAGACAATCAGAACTGTTTTAGTGAACTTGAAGTGAATCCCAAATGCTCAGAATGTCCTCAAATACACCATGAAACACCTTCCATCCTGAATTACTCGGAGGAAAACTGCAATCATGTGAAAGATGTCAGTATGGAAGCCACATTAAATGTTGAGGATAAAGACGGTTATTTTTTTAAACAAAACACACCAAAGACGTTGAAGCAACATTTTCAAAGTAGTCCTGATGAATCTGGAGTCTTAAAATCATCTGACAGAGGAAGTTTTCAATTCAAACTTCATGAGCAGAACGCACCATCTGATGGGAAAGTCTTTATGAAAGGGTTTGCAGTGACTCCTGGCCCTGATGGAAACACTGAAGCAAAGAACACAACAGGAAGTAAACCTTGTATTGCAGCACAGGGTCAGTTCATTTGTCCACAGACTCATTCAAATAGCTTGTCTCAAACCTGTGTGGTCAATATGAACTACAACAATAAATGCCAAGGTGTCGTCATGAGAAGTAACACAGAGACATTAACCCGCCAATCTGAAGTGCAGGTTTTGAGGATTGCAGAGTCAAAATATGACACAAGAACTTCTGGTTCTGTGCTTGCACAACACAAAACACCACATGGAAATGCCATCAAAAATTCAAGTTGCTATGAATCTGTGATGTCTAAACAGCTTGAGCAAAATACATCTGGTGATAACAAGGAAAAAAAGACCAAGTCAAAGAGGTTTCGAAGGTCAAAGATCCAGACTCATCCCACCTCTTCCTCTGAGTCTTCTCTCAAGTCATCAGATGAGGATGAGGATGAGGAGGATGACAGAAGTGCCAGAGTGCATCACAGCTCATGGCCTTCATCTAAATTGGTTAAGCTTGGTGCTCAGAGTAATAAACAGGAAGTTAGAAAGGCTAGAGTCAAAGATGCAGATATTTCTACTGCAGTGCCAGTGAGCAAATCTAAAAGGCAGATATGTTCTGGTGGAGCTCCAGTTAAAAATGAAGTAAAAGTTGGAAGAGATTACACCCAGAAAAGACACTTTTTACCCCCTCAAGGAACACAACTCAAGATGAATGTAGAAAGAAAGATTCCACATGCAAATGCAGGCGAACAACAACATATGCTGAAGTGTCAGGACTCTGCTATGCATTTTGCCTCAAGTGACATCAACCCTTTTGTTCACCAGTGGCAAGACGATGAGCCAAACCAGCACTGTTACAAGAACCCAGCATTTGGAAGTGCTGCTGACCTGTCCTGCAAATCTCCACTTCTGAACAGCGCAGAGAAACGTATAACCAGATGCTGTAGTGTTGACAACGGTTTGAACGGGCAGAACTCACCATTTAATTCCCATCTGAGCACCTACGCCACCAACAAGGGGCTTTCCAGTACGCTCAGCAGTATGGAGGATTATAAGGAACAAGTGGGCACAACATCCCAGCAGGCATCTGTTGATATACAAGATCATCTAGCTAATCTGACAGTGACCGGCAGCTCTTCAAGTAACGATGCTCCTGGTGGTTTTGGTAACAGCTCCACTCAGGTGGATGAAATTATGTTTGTGTACTCGTCTGAGCAAGAATCCCAGCTAAGCAAAACCCAAAGACGAAGGACATGTGAACACGGCACTCAAACCGAGCGTGGCCTTCAGACAGGAAGTACTTGTAACAGCAGTTTTGCTCCAAAGAGGAAGGAGCGTCACAAAAGGAGCAACACCGATGTGCCTTTAAAACAGAAAACCAAAGTGGATATTAAAGAATCTCCGACATGGGCCAGTATGGAGAGCATGTCGGCTCACATCTCAAAGCTCATTGACAGCACCTCAGACCTGCTGGGGGACGTTCAGGGGATGAGATCATCCGATGCCCTCAAGTCCAGGAGTATAAATCTGTCAGATACCAGCGTCTCTTATAGTGAACCTAACAACTGCACCAAGAGGGACTGCTCGACTCAAACAGCTGTAGATGTTGGGATTCAGACAGAAAAACCTTCTAGACCAACAGAGAAGGATGTTGCTGATCTTCAGACACCCAGTGAAAGGTCCAAACCTCATGAAGTCAGTGTGATAGTCAAAGTGATTGGGTCTGAGGTTGTCAGCTTGTCTCAAGACCAACATGTGCATTGTGTGATGAAGAGCAAAGCTGATGAAAAGATGCAGAGTCTGCCTGACCTGAAGTTTCCTTCAGCTGCTGCGCACAAGTCTGCCTCACGATCAGAGAGTGACCCTCTTAAAGCATCTCCTTTAAAGAACGCAGGTGAATATCAAAGGCGTGTAAAATCTGCTTCTTCTAGAGCTTCAAAGCAAAGCCCGCCCAAGGCACCGTGCCACAAAGGTGATGCAACATCTGAAATCACCTGTAGATTATCAAAAAACCAAGAAAATCTCAGTCCCACTTTAAGAAACGACCTCCCACTTTCTTTGAAGAAAAAGGCTACGTTCACAGATCGTGCATCATCTCCCATACTGACTGTGGGAGCAAGATTACGTTTGAAGCAGAAAGAAAACCAATCAACACTTTGTCCTCTGAAATATCAGGGCAGAAAAAAGGAGCATTATTCTGAAAAAGACAGCATCGCTTCCCATTCTAGCAAACAATCGGCATGCTCAGCTGTTTCAGAGGATGATCAAATGTCCAGACGGGATTGCGATGTTTCCTCCTGTAAATCAGAATCTGTATCACTCGAGAAGGTGAGTCAGATGAGTTCAAACTCTGAAGACTCTGATAAGTGCTCTGTAAGTCTGAGTTCATCACTGGATAGATGTACAGACACTGACAGGATGATTGTTTTAGATAAAGGCAAAGGTATCCAATGGCAGGCGACCTCTCAGCAGTGGAGAACTTCTACTCCGACAAAATGTCTACCAATGCAGGACCATGTCTTTTCCTTATCAAGACAGACTGATGTGCACAATCAGCAGGCCAAAGCCAGACGTGGAAAAGTATCAAGCTACGCCGGACCTGCTGGTGATTCTGTGGATTTTTGTGTTGATTCGTACAATCAATCACCAGTCAGCAGCAGGACTGTTCAGCTTCAAGAGGAAGACATGGTGTCTCTGGCACCCAGTGAGTGCAACACAGACGTCCTCGTGAACATTGAACCTGTCACCACCGAGTCCCCTTGTCAAGACCACCGGATGGTCCCAGAAGACCTGCCCATGCACAACAAGTTCACCAACTGGTCAGGCATCAGCCATCAGCAATCGAAGCCCCCTAACAAACTGGCCACGTTTCATACCAAAGACCACGACAAGAGCAGGAACTCCGCAGAGTGGGGCGAGGTGGAGAGTTACGGCTCGCATGTAGAGTCCACGGCGCAGAGCGACAGAAGGGCGAGGGAGATAGAGAGGCTTCGACAGGAGAGGCAGCAGGTGATGGCGACCGTCAACCTCAACATGAACCAGACGCAGCTGACCGTGGAGCTGACGGAGGCCAAGCTGCATTATGGCCTTGGAGAGACGGATACACTGTTAAAGATGCTGACGCCAGAGTCCAGAGAAGAGCTGGAGCCCCTGAACTCTGCACCGACCAAACAGCAGCTGTACGACAGGTAAGCACTCAGATGTCCTGTATACTCTTTGTTTTGATACAGTAGTTCTTAACTGCTTGGGGCTGGGTTTACTAAACAGATACCAGAAATCTCTACTTTTCCTCATCTCATTCCTGTTTTTTTAACTTTTTTTTATTTCTGTGAATTTTTCCTCTCAGACACCGCAGGAGTATTGAGGGCTTGAGGCAGGAGAGAGAGGAACGTCTCCAGACTTACCGGAGAACTCGTAGTCTGAGTCCCAGCAAACATCCTCGTTCTTCTCCACCAGAAGCTGTTTCCTCCTCTAAAACGTCCACTGCCACGCCCAGTCGACGTAAGGAGTACCTGCAACAGCTCCGCCAAGAGGTGATAGACAGCACCAGGTAAGACACTGGTTCTCTACCAAGAGCTTTTAGATTTAAAGGTTGAAAAAAGGGGGAAAATACACACTTAATTTGGTTTAAATAGAACTCAAAATATTATCTGAATGACAGAATACCCGACCCCCCACGAGGAGAGGACCAGTACCCGTCTGACATCGAGCAGATGTTGCGGGACTACGGCCGAGCCCGAGAGGAGGCGAGGACAGAGATCGCAAAGGCACGAGAACGACTGCGAGAGAGAACCGAGCAGGAGAAGAGGAGGCTCCAGCAGCAGGCCATGTGTCAGGAAGTCAAGGTCGGTTTGTTGTTTTAATTACATTGTCACAGGTTTTTCATTAACAAGTGCCACAACATGAAGAGAGTACTTCTCTGTTTGCATTTTAAATCATATAAGAACTTTTAAGGGCTGCAAATAACAATAGTTGTCATCATTGATTAATGTGTTAAACATTTTTAATTAATGAAATATAATTAGTGAAATATTAAAAGTACTGGGAGCAAAGAGACTCTGAAATTGGTTGTTCTGTCTGACCAACATTTTAAAAAAACAAAGATTCAACTTGTATGAAAGGCAGAAAAACAAGAAATTCTTTCATTTGACAAGTTTAAACCAGCAAGTATTTAGACTTTCTTCTGTAAATTACTTAAACAGTACTTGATTAATTAGTAACTGTTTTGATAAATTAAAAAAATCCCAGAAGAAAATTAAAGATAATATATTTTCTTTCAATTAATTTAAGTCTAGCTAGTTTTATACCAAATATTATTAAAGTATGTTACTCAGTTTTACTTACGACACTGTAGTTTTGTCATACTTGACTAATACTCCTTTTCCTCGTCGGGGCAGGATGATCTGAGGCATCGGACAAGAATCAGTAACAGCACCTTGTGCACTGGATCCAGTCTGAGCCTTTCATCTGGACCGACGTCAGGCTACAACAGTGGCAACACGGCTCAGCTGCAGCATGTTAACAGATCCCTTCTGACTGGACAGGTTTGTACTCTAAACTGAGAAGTTACATTACATTTGAATCACAGAGGTACTACATTGTTGGCTTAGACATCCAAGAAAGTAAATGTAATATTTTGGATTACTTTTTGGTTGCAAAAAACTGATCTTTTTGTATTTGTTATAATATTTGTTCTTGAATTATCAACACAGATGGTTACAGTATCATTCTTTCTGCTCTTGTTCCAGGTCCAGGATGAAGGGCTGAAGGTCAGGGCTCGTCCTCCTATATGTGGTCCTCAAAGTGTGAAGACACAGAGAGCCTGGCTGTCTGCCCATGGTGAGGACTGGACTGTGATTCCCAGAACACAAACAGAACGGGACAAAACAGGCTCCAAAAGCTCCAATTTTCTTTGATAAAAACAGGTTTTCTGCAGGTCTTTTAAAAGTTTTAGAAACTCTCATATCGAACCATCTGAATTTTAAACTTAAAATTGTATTAAATGTCTTAAAAATGTATCAGATCATGAGGTTAGCATTGCTATTATGATGTCATGTTAAATTCTGTCTCACTTTTAAATGTTTATTTAGAAAAATATTTGCATGGATCAGAAATGCATAACGAAACTAACATGGAACCATTAATGCAAGTTGCGCTGCACTATTTTTATCAAAGCACATCCAGCTAGTGTACTGTAAAAAGGCGGATTGGCTAGTATTGCCAAAATTGCACCAAAATGAACCTACAAAGTCTTTGACTTGTTGAAACCTGCAGAAACCCTGATTTTTTTTTATCCCCCTTCATTCTCTGCATTCAAACACCATTCCTGTATTTTTGTCAGATATCCGCCTTGAGCCTCCTCTAACTGGGTTTGAGCCCCTGATGACCTCATCTCCATCACCCCCAACTTGTTCACGTCAACGCACCTCCTCCTTCGGCTCCTGCTCTTCCATATCAACAACCTATCAGGATATTACATCTAGTCTCCTCGGTCGAGCTCTGGCTGAGGTAACAACAGACCTGAGTATAGAATCAATTCAAAGCAAACTATAAAGTTCTCTGCTGTTATATTTCAGTTAAAACATCCAGACTTTAACCCCCACTGGGATCAACTAAACATTACAATGATCGGCCCTCTTTTAATCTACTTTTCCAGACATTAGAATCAGTATGATTTGTTCTTTTCTTTCTCCGCAGGTGCGATTAGCTTCTTCTGGGGATTTTAACAACTTGCTAATGGGCAAGGCCACAGCAGGCTGGAGGTGAGCTCATTCGTTCTCTTTAATAAACTCATCCGAAAATAATCTGCCTTCAAGTAAATTCCCTAATACGTATCAGGACCTCCATCTCTGTCTGTTTTTAGATGTGATAGATCAGCTGCAAAGTAGCGGCTTAGCTTCACAAATATCATAATTTGCTAATGTATTAATTCGGTGTTTATTTAGGTACCAGGGAGAAGAACGAGGTATCCAGGCTTACTACAAGTCCTCCTCCAGCCCATCTGTCCATGGCTTTCTGGGTGCCGGGGAGCTCGACAGACCCCTGGACAGCCTGTGGAACATAATCTGCCAGCTGTCCAAAAGCCACACGTACAATCAGTCAGTCCGTTCTGTCTGGACACGACCACTAGATGACAGCACTCAGCTGGGTGAGCTAATGTGTCAGCTTGGTTTTTATCCTCAGCTGATTTCATGGAGAGCTACACCTCAGTGCAAATTTCAGGAAGATGTGCTTAACCAAAGTATTTCCGCTTTAACTACTTTATTTTTACTCGCCTACAATTAAGAGGGAATTCTTTTACATTCATCTGTCAACCAGAGTTTGAATAATGTTAAAAAATCTATAGAAAAAATCAAGAATGTAGTAAAAACTTAGAGTTTTGCTAAAAAATAATGGATATTTATGAATCGAACTGCCCAACTGTATTAAAAATGGTTAAAATTAAATCTCAACAAAGTATAAAAACAGTTAACCTGCAAGTTACTCAGCAGAGTAACTCATCTGATGGTGATAACTTTGCAAATAATACTTGTGTGTTCTTGCAAAAATATACAAAAAAAGAAAGCTATTTATTTTTTTTGCCTTTGCTGCAAAAACTATTTTTATCTTTGCAAGGTGTTTACAGACCCTGAACATCTGTTTGCTTCAAACAATGCACATGCAACCATTAGTTATGTATAGCACGGTACAGTCTCATTCATCACTAACCAACTTGCTGTATTGCATGACTACCTCCGTTCTCACACCTGCAGTATGTTGCATTTAATACCTTTGCAACATCACTGGGCCTCTCACACCTCATCTGCTGCACTCTAACTGAAAGTTTTATTCTGCCAGTTTTTGTCCAATCCATGATCTTGGCATAGATATGTTTAATGTTCTGCCTTTTTTTCCTCTGGAGCCTTTAAAATGAAATGCTTTCCAGCCTTGTTTGGCGTGAAAGGTCTCTTTCTCGCCTTTGTATATGTATATATTTTCTGTTGTTTCCAGGTTGTCATCATACATTTTTACACACATTTTCTCTGTTTTTCTGTTCAGTTTACATATTAACAGATCCGTCCACCTGCCACCTCAGCCAGCCGCGGGACTTCTGCTGCATCAGCACTGAGTCCAAACAGGTAAGCACAGTCACAAAATCATCTCAGCCAGTCCTAATAAACACTGCTATGCTCCCCTGTGGAAGGTCCGCTGAGCATTTGCAGCCGAGCTGTGCACAAAATAATGCTTCAGGTTTGGAGGAGAAAAATTCAATTTGCTGTTACACTGACATGGCAGGAAACCAGAACTGTTTTTTGTAATTAAACCAATTTATTATATTCAGCTTGAAACAGAGTTTTTTATCCACAAAACATGGATCGTGCTGTTTGCTGCTCAGGAACAACACGGAGCGTAAACGAAACTGACCCAGAGACAGTGGGTGTGACACCCCAGACACCCTGTCAGCTGTTGGTTATCAGTGCCAATGTGCAGTCGCCTCTTGGTTGATCAAAAGTCTGCACAGCCTGTTTTATTGATGATTTAAATTTTTTTTTTCTGCCTCAGGCTGGCCTGCGCGTGCTGGCATTGCAGTCTGTGTTTGAGGAGTCTCTGCCTCGTCCCAGCGTGGACGCAGTTCGAGGGGAGATGATGCCCAGTTGCTGGGTCCTGCAGCCGATCCAACGAAGCGGACAGGAAGTAACCAGGGTCATTTACCTGCTACAGGTGAGATATGGTTGCTATAAACTAATATAAACCTGGCTGAATATATGTGTTGTGCTCTTTAGCAACACAGCCACGCTTTAACTTCCGATTCCGGTTCTGCTTATCGATTCCGGTTCCTAACGATTCCTTAATTTGATTCCAAAATAGTAAAAAAAATAGAAGGTCAATTGTTTATTTCACAAAAGTAACTTTATTCCTTTACCTTTTAAGAAAATGGTAAACAAAAATAAAATCGCAACATTAGCACTGGCTGTGTCGGGTGTTGACGACCGCACTACATCAAACACTGTACAGTCTTTCAGGTTGATGCCATGCAATCGTAAATGTTTAGTCGAATTTGACGTGCAACCTGTCTTGCAGCTAATTAGCTTATGACATATGTTGCACTTTCCTTTTTCATCTCTTTGTCTTTCAAAA
>JAUZTA010000009.1:742593-753883 GCA_034780835.1 Ctenochaetus striatus
GTGCAGGCCTAGTCCAAGTAATTCTGAGGCTGTTCAATTCCGACACTGAAGAAGACAACTTTAGTGGTTTTAGTGCATAGGAGGAAGATGAAGTGAAAATAAATAAATTCATTACCAAGCAATTTGAAAAATATATTTTATTCTATTTTAAAAGCAAACCTTTATTTAAGGCATATCTTATTGATGCAGTGAGAACCAAAGGGCTGGGAGTTGAGAGCCACAGACAGATCAAAGATGTCAGAAAGTATGCAGAGAAGGACAACTGCAATGTTTGGTTTTTTTTGTCAGGTCTGTTGACAACAAAAAGCTATAGAATACTGGGAGCCTTAGCCTTGAAGCTTTCATGCAGACACACTCTCTTTTTCTCCATATGCACACACACACACACACACACACACACAAACACATTGTTCTTCACCCGCTGCTCTTAAAGTCGACCCCATGCTGCCCTGTTTCCTGCAGGAGAGAAGACACCGGCTTTGTAGAAGAATCTTCACAGCTTTACACTATTGAGGAACAGACTCTGGTTAGTAGCTCCACTCACTCAGCTCCTGTCCTCTGTACTTTATCATGCTGTGACCTCTGTTTAAGAGACTGAATTTAAAAAAAAAAAGAGAGAAAATCAGCCTCTTCTCTATGCTGCTTTCTTACTAACCGCTGCATTTAAAAAGCTCCTTGAATTTCTCATTTCAAAACAGACCACATTTGATTCTGTTGAGAACCCTCTTCAGGTACTTGTTAAAACAACCATGAATGCATAAGTCAAGGGCACACTTTGCTGTCTTACCCTCTCCAAATGTGCATGTTGATTAGGTGATCAATATTGTTTCTTTTGTCTAATTCTCTTTCAATCTGAATTTTTTTTTTTTTTTCCCCCTCCATCCAGTCTGCTTCTGGTGCAGCTGAGCCCACTTCAGGTCTCTTGGAGGGGACGGCTGGTGATTCCACTGTTCCTATTGAGTCGGAAATGAAAGAGAGTGGTTCTTTGGAGTTGGAGCCTTCTGTCTCAGTAGTGATCCCAAAAGAACCGGAGAAGGCGTCCACAATGCCGACGGAGCCCCTCAGAGCCCACACGGTGCTGCAGGAGGGCACGTTGAGCCGCAAACACGACGTGGAGGGCTCAGGGAAGAAGGCTTCAAACAGGTACAGAAGAAGGGTTATTGATAAGTTCATAGCCTTCGATAGAAAGTGATGAGATCTACAGCTTTAATTACATGCACATGCATTCAGCTCTATGAGGGATTATGTAGAAAGTTGGAGGTTAATAACTTTTGTTTCATATTTCTGTTTTGGGTAAAAGAAAATTACAATATCAGCCTTCATGCAGTCCTCTCTGCCACATTTCAGTTCAAACTCCCAGTTCACCACCATGCTGCACAAAGGGGCACTCTCCCCTAGTGGGTGAGCCCTTGAGACGGAGGTACCGGGTGACTGCACGAAGGCTGATTGTCCATTTTCTCCACCAGTGCTGACTTGCAATTTTTCAATTACCTGAAACAGAAATACCGCAAAAGTTATTAATTTCAAACTTTTCTGCATAATCACTCAAAGAGTTAAACTGCGCGTGCATGAAACGAGAGCTCCATAACTCATCTCCCTCTACTGTAGGCCAAAAAACTTATCAATCAACCCCTAATGGGGGGAAAAAAGACAGCAGTACTATTCATGCATGTTTTAGCCCATTTACTGCATGTAATGTAGTCTTTACATCACTCCACTATCCATTCCCAGACATCATTGCTTCCATTAATTTCTCTATGTTGGGAAAATCTATTAGCACACTTAAAAAATTGCTGACCTTACTCCATCTGTCACAGCGAACACCAACTCTGTATTATCTCCCAGGTAACCGCATCTATCGCACTTAGAGTTTTTAATTTAATCTGCAACACAATAAAAATTAGAGCAGACTTAATTTTCTTTGTGATGGATTAAACAACTGGAGCAAATCTAAGAGTCTTCTAATTTACTTTCAGAGTGAAAAGAAAGGAAAGGAAATCAATAGCTTCCTCAAATGAAAGTGAAGAAAACATCTAGAACTCTACAACAAGGACATGCATGCATATGAAATCACACATGCTTTACCACAAAAGTGAAAGAATAAAGAATAAAATTTATAAATGTATTGTTTTTAGGGATCTTGGGGTTTAAACACACATTAGTAAAACTCTTTTTGACAGAAGGTGTTTTGGTGTGGAGGGGAAAGAAAGCCAAAGGGGATTTTTTTTGCACAAGTTGTATGTTTGCCAGCTTGGAGTCTTAAAATAAATCAAAATACAGCAGCACAAACTTTCTCTTGGATGCTGCTTACAATCTGGCTACACTAACCCTGCATGCTGTTATTATATATTGGATGGGGGCAACACATCAACTGCCCAAAAGCCTGACACCCAGAAACAGTAACTGTATCTGCAGAGGGCGGTGTTTCTGCAGATACAGTTACTGCCACGCAGATCTAGCGGGATATAAGTGATGCTTGAAGGGGATTATTTTTGTCTGAGTCTATAAATTGTTTTAGGAAAATGAAAGGAAGTGAAAGGGTTCGTGCTTGTGCACAGTATGAGGGAGGGGGAGCGAGAGGGATGGTAAATCTGCCATGCTAAAGGGATGAAAGGTCAATAATGTTTCTCCAGAGTGACTTGCCCTTCCTTTAACTGAATTAAATTGATTTTGCATTATTTCCATTATTAGCTGCTTGAACGAGATAATTTCCATTTCCTTTCCCTCCCTTTCCTCTTAGGTCATGGAACAACTTGTACTGTGTGCTGAAACCAGGTCAGCTCTCAGTCTATAAGGACGCAAAGAGTTTTGGCCACGGGGTGACGTATCACGGCGAGGACCCCTTGTCTCTCAGCAATGCCAGCTGGGAGATCCTCACCAACTACAAGAAAAAGAAGCACGTCTCCAAACTACGGTGAGAGTCCTGCTAATCTTGAGGTTTAAATTTTTCTGTCTTACTATTAAAGGACTAGTTCAAACATTTTGGGAATGCATTTATTTTTTGTCAAAAGTAGGATGAGAAGATGAAGCGTGTTTCATACAAGAACTTTGTGCCAGACCTTTCTAGTATTTCAGTTTTTACTTAAGTTGTTATACGAATAAAGACCTCCTGGAATCACTAAGAAGCTTCTGAGCAGCTAGGAGAGACTCCAAGAAGCTCCTAACTAAGAAACAATCCCCAATAAAAGCTAAGCTAATCACACTCTGTGTGCTAATAGCTGCTAAAAAGAGGCCTGTTGTCTCTGTGAAAGAAACAATAAGTTATTTTACATGTGTGCAAAGTATAAGAGCAACTACTTGTTCCTCTTGGGTTTCTCCTTACAATAAAGTTTAAATTCAATTCTCTTTCCCTCTTACAGTCTTGGAGACGGCAGTGAATATTTGTTCCAGTGTAAAGACGAGGTAAGTTTTATACCACCGAGAATAAAACATTGAATAACTCAACAAAATTTTCATGAATTACATGAGACTGGATGTTCTGGACTTGTATAATCTTTGACCCCATGTAAAGCAGCACTTCAGGGGTGTAATGCTTCACGCAGTTCATACATTTTTAATGTTACATGCTATTTCTAGTCATATGGAAAAGTTCTTTTTGTAACAAACTAAAATTAATCATTACATATTCATATTTCCTTCGGTTTCACCATCAGCTAGCGAGAGATTTATCCTATAGGGATCACTAAATTTACTGAAATAAAATCATTCGCACAGAGGTTGTTTTCATCTGTTTGACCCAGATTTAGCCTCACAAACACAGTATTTTAAGTTCCGTAGCTGAATGTGTGGCCACCTCCACTTGTTGGTTTACTCAAATAGACCATGAGACAAAAACACACACTGCCCCTCTCGAGGTAGACTTCCCTTTGTAAGCCCTTGTGGTCTGTGTGTGTGTGTGTGTTTTTGTCTAATTTCAGGAGGAGCTCCAGCGCTGGAGCCAAGCCATGGAGAAGGCCGTTCAGCCCCTGGCAGCGGAGGAGGCATCGGGGCCCTCTGGGGCCAAAACCCACAGCCTGCCCGCTCCCTCCTCCTCAGCTGCCCACCCTGAGCCCAGCTCTGCCAAGAAAGACAAGGAGAAGAAGTTCGGCCGCTTTGCCAAGAAGAAGTGAAAGGAGATGGGATGGCCATGGTTAGGGAGGGATGGTGTTGCTGAGGCAACCTGGAAAGAGGAAGTAGTATTTGTGTACAATCAGTCAAGGCGAGCTTTTTAATCACTAGATTGTTTTTTTTAATATATATTATTTTTGCGAGGATTAACATAAATATTGTAGTTTAGGCTAAAGCCATCACTCTTTTTGCCTGTATTTAAGCCAGTGTATCATTGCAAAGGTCCACTTTTCTTTTCCTTTGTGTTCTTTTTAACAAATGCCAAATTCAAAGCATCAAATGAAAGCACAGGAATGCTTCTTTCACACTCAACCAAAGAACGTTTGTAAAACTTTTCTTTCGTTTTTGTTTTGTTTTTTGTTTTGTTTTTTTTTTTGCTTTAGTAACGGCATGCTTTGGTATAGCTATGTATGATATGAGGGCCTGTAATGAACATAGGGTGACTAAAAAAGTACCAGAGTACTTTCATTAATCTGCCTTATACAATGGTTGTGAACTGTAATACTGTGCTGTTTGAATTTGGAGCGCTTAACGCCGCTCAGTGAACCAGAGTGAATTTAGCCGGCTTTCAAAGGCTTTGTAAATGCGATGTAAAGACTTGGTAATGAGCAAACAGTAGTGCAGTGTTGTACAGTGCACATACACCAAGTGTTAATTGCAGGCATGCAAACGAAATGCTCTATGCACTGTGAAGGGTTTGACTGTGGAGACTTTAATTGATGACATAAGAGCAGTCACGAGATACCTCAGTCAGTTTTGAATACAGATCGAGTCCGACTTTATTCACGACTGAACTGTGGCCGTAGTTATTTCTGTGAACTTGAAATATATTCAACACTTGTGTATTGATCCCTAAATTTCATATCTATTCATTAACATATATACATATACAGTTTATATATCTACAGATGCATGAGGTATGTTTTACGTTAGTTTGATATGGTGCTATTGTGATATTCTTGAACCTTCAAATCAAGACCAACTCGACCTGCCTCACTTGTCTTCAACTTTGGCTTGTAGAGACACACGTAAATGTATTCTGTTGGCATGAACCTGAGTGGTGTTTCATGGAGGTGCCTCCGAGATGTTGTTCTAAAAAACATAATTTGAAATGAGCCGATAAACTAAACCAGGATTGAACTGTTTCCTAATGTTGAATCTGGACTTAAGACGTTAACAACTTAAATTTGTAATCAAGAAAACAGAGATGAGGAGATGAAAACTGATGCGTTTGCAGCCACAGAGCAGCACAGTTTACATTATTACTCAGTATAATGTTAAACAAAACCACTGCCGTGAAAAAACCCCACCTTAAATTAATGTACAGCTGTAGTTTTACATGATAAAAGATTCTGCTAAACAATTCTGAAATATACCATAAAAACAAGATTAATGATTTAATTTATAGCACAGCAATAAAATAATTAGCACTTTTAAAAATTAAACATTTGTATAAGTATAAATTTGCTTTCTTTTTTTAGACAACAGAAATGAAGGCCTCCATATGGGGAAAAAATTTGTCTTTAATTAGATTCAGACTTACTGCTGCTCCTGTGTTTGTTTTCTGAACGTCTGTTTCTCTAATTCTATTTAAGCGGCATTTAAAGAGAAAACACATTGTGGAAAGAAACAGCTCACTATGAGGTACAGTCAGGGGTCTAAGTTGATTTTTTTTTTGGCTTTTGCATGTAATGGACAGTTATTAAAAATTTTTAAAATTTGACATGTTCAAATGTTGCAGTGAACTTTAACGAAAATCCTATTTCAGCATAGCAAATTGTTTGTTAACACTAGTTCAGCCTGGTTAAAACTTCTAATCTGGCTTTATGAAACACCACTCTGGTCTTGCAACCTTTTTTTTTTTTTTTTTTTTATCTACCTGAAATGTTGAGTGTCAAATCACAGCCAAACAAAATCTAAAAAACCAGGTGCTCTCATGAAAGCAGAAAAAGAGCCTGGACCTTTTATTCACAAAGCTTTTTTAATGTACCAGCCAAAGTCTAGGACAAGCTGAAGTGGGTCGGATGAATCTTGACTGCTTTTCCAAACCACACAACAGGACCAGGCATGCTGTTCAAACAAGGCGAGGATCATACAGTAGCAGTATGGAGCTGAGGGAATGTGTCTCTAATATGAATGTAAGGGAAGAACGGAGGTGAGGATTAGATAGATTTAACAATAAAGCCATTATACGTTGTAGAATAATAGATGCAAACAGTAAATATAAAGTATGTACAGTCTATGGAACAGAATTTATATGTTTCAGTGACCAGGATGGTGGTTCACACACACACTCACACACACACTCTCCCACCGCCGTCTTGCCTTGTACCGTGGGGCTTTGTCCCTGAACTACAATCCAATTCAAGTGACCTCATGGAAAACGATGGAAGTCTGGTGTAGAAAGATAAACAAGAGTGTTCAGCTCAAGAAGAAAGATGATCTCCGTCTAGATTAACGACATTTACAGAAGGAACAAACTTTAAAATCTATGCTCTTCTTCTCGTGGAGTTTTAACAAGAATACAGATAGTTTGAGGGTCTGAAGAACATCACATCTGAGCTACTGGAAACAGTAGCTCAGTTTCTTTGTTATACACGCTACTCAAAAATGGTTTTGGGGAAAACCTGCAATCACATGTATTCAGTCTTGATTTTTATTGGTCACCATATCCACAGTTACTCAGACTCTTGACACGTCCTCCTCCTCCGTCACCTACAGCCACTTTGTTTATTCTTCCACACCTTCCTACCTGCCTTTTTCTGTTCAGTGGTTTTTAATCTGCATTTTGTACTCTCTAGCTATGTAAAATATCCAAAAATGTTGACAGGAAATATCAAAAATACATTTTGAGAGAATAAACTTTAAAATAAACTCCTGAAACTAAACACTTTGGGTCGTTTCAATGACGTCTCAGTCTCAGTTTGCTAACCTGGAAAAAAAATTCACATCCACGGTCGTACCTTTGCTGATTTTTAATGAACACTGATTTCATTGTGATTGCTAATGCATTAAAAAGGTGCAATATGATTCATTTCAAAATAGATTTATTGAGTACAAACAGAGGCAGGCGTGAAACAAAAGCCTTTTTTTTTTTACTTTGTTGAACAGTCATCCGTTAACCGAGCTAATTTCAGATAAGACGAGCTGCATATAAACATATTCAAAATAGACAAAACGGTTGGATTTACATTCCAGTGGCTGTTGGTACAACAATGAATAAACAGCCTCAAGACAGCGAGGCAGCCGTAGGCTAGACTAATTAGATCTCAGCTGACAAGTAACGGCTGAGCATGATCACTTATAGCAAATACAAAGCCCTGAATAACAGTTCATTTCAATCTTTACAAACACAATAGGTGTATGCCTGCAGCAGAGCAAACAAATTATCATTTTTCTTCAAAACAAATAAGCCAGAAGATGCATATGAGAGATAATTTCAGCATAATTCACTACTTTATCATTAGCCAATTTTCCACAGCATGGCCTCGACAGAGCCCGCCAGGACTTATTTTGCTTCTACATTTACCCCTTAAAACATCGTTCATTTACATGTGCACCTCCGCATCTTGCTGCTAGCAGTAATTTCTCAGCACGACTGCAGTTCTGACAAAGAAAATCATGCTTTCCATGATCAGATATTATCATTTCTCTGTAGCTCTGCTGTGAAAATGGTCTAACAGATGCCAGATGAGCTGTTAGTGATACAATGGCTGTTACAACACAACCACCAACCATCTATAAATTCATTGACAGGAATCCTGCACAGTCTCTCATTTTTTTTTAAATTCTAAGAAAGTTTCCAAAATAATTCCTTTAAGTTTTAAGATCCTACATTTTCATTTTGACAAAACTGCTGCATATGCCGTAATGACAATGACCTAGTAAGCTAATGTGAGGAATTATAGTAGATTTAACAAAGTGCAGCCATGTGTTTTAGGACTGAACATTTGTTTTCATACTTTTACAGACTGTGTAATTATCAAACTTGAGGAAATTAATTTTCCGCACATTAGCAGACTGGTGTAGGAACCTTGCATAGGCTGTTAAACCTCCTCTTGGGTGCTATAAATCTCTATTAACCAAGAGGTAACATAGAGAAAATGAAATCAGATTAACAGAACGCCAATGGGCAATTCATAAACAGTTACAATATGTTGCAGTATTTGCATCAACACTGCGGTCAAAGTGGAAGAACCTCAAGAAACACTTAATATCAAATACAGCAGCTGATTCACTGACGACAATTCTACTGTTACTCAACAACTTGGATGTTTTTCATATTAAGTGTTATTATTCATCAAACTTAAGGGCTTTGAGAAGGTAATGATGAAAATTACTCATGATGCTTCCTGACCTTCCTTCACATTTGAAGGACAAGCAGTTGCTTTATGAGTATTATATTTATGATAATTTCCATCATCAGGTCAGAGCCTCAAAATTATCTTGCTTATAGTTAAGAACAACCTTGACTTCTCAGTAGTCAGAAAATTACATTTCTATTATTCCGGGGTCAGGTGCTTTGAAATCCAGCATAAAAAGCATTTGCCATGAGTTGCTCCAAAGCACAATGTTTGACTTTGAAATTTTTTTTTTTTAAAAAGAGCTTTTACATCTGAAACGGCACAAATGACATGAGAACAAAGTGTTAAAAAACACAACTTTATTCGCAAGTCATTTCTGCTTGATAACGCATAATTAAATAGGCAAGTCATCTCATAATAACACACATGATACAATAAACTTAAATCACACATAAGGATTTTGAGGAAGATACATTTGTTTCAGACCGAAGTCGATGTTTGAGATTAAACCAGATGCAGCTGTATCATGATACGACCAACAGGTGGGTGATATATAAATTAATTATATGCTGTACAAGTTTCACGAAAGGAAAGAGAGAGAGCTTATAGCTCATAGTTAAGACAGAGGAAAAATAAAGAAAAGCAGCTGACCGGTGCTACTTCCCTTCGTTTGAATGCTGAGATATGTTATTTGGTATCAAACAGCAGTAAAAGGCCATCAGTCATTTTCTCTTTGCTGCAGTTTCTGATGCCTACGCTGCTTCTTTAAGTCCAGCATGACAATTAACACGTGTCAAAAGGTGTACTAATGATGGACAATTAAAAGAAATGTTTACATGCTTTTGCATTTTCTTACATCTCAGTGCAGTAGATGCAAGCACACAGCTGGCAAGAAAATATTTTTCTAAATAGAATATTTTTAATAAATGTTGTAGATTGTGTGTTCATGCATGTGCACAAATATGCAGTGTGTGTGTGTGTGTGTGCGCGTGTGTGTGTGGGGGGGGTGACAGAGGCTCAAGGTTGATGGAAAAATCTGATGGAAGTTGGCTGCCTTGTCTACTTGATGAGCTTGTTGGCTCTCTGGTTTGCTTCGTCAATGCGAATTTTGTTCATTTGAGCCTGGAAGAAGAAAAAGAAACAGGTTGTTAAAATGAGTGAACTAATAGATGGAAAAAAAAGGGTGGATGTTGATCTTGTGCATTTCAGGTTTTTTGTTCTTGAACTCAAGTGCGATGGAGCATTTTTGTTCTGCCAGCGGTTTCATACTACGTTCACTGATCTACAGGGGGCGGTAATGTACCAAGATTGGCCAGCAAATGTGGGCAAGAAGAAGACTTCTATCAAGTAAACATGGATGTAAACACGGCAGGAAAGAAAAGAAGAATCTGCTTTGAAATTTTTTAATGAGGAAGGGGATGAATTTAACATGTTTGTTAGACCTCGAGGAGTTTTGGAAAATATCACTGAACATAACTTCTGTTTGTTTACAAGAAAATCTGCAGGGCACCTTTGACCTGAATGCACTTTGCTTCATTCACTGTAACCCAGTTTGTAATTCTTTAAAAAGGTGCCCTGTAGTGTTTTCTTTTAAACAGACAAATTTATGTTACAGTCTTTTTTCTCACCATAATGCAAAATATGCATCTTAAGCCTAACGAAGATGCTGAACACATTTTCTTCATTCATCTAAATCTTTAGCATTCAGCATTGTTTACATCCATGTTTGCAAACTACAAATCTTCTTGTTCATTCTCTATAACTGCAGCCGATGGTTCATAATTGGAACTGCATGAAAACGTGGGCAGGTATTTGTGCTGTCATGCACACGATACAAAGAAAAAGAGAAACTGCTTGTAAAAACAGCTCCATTGTGCTGAAAACTTCACAGAAAACCTTTAATTTGGCCATCAAGCTTGAGAGGATTAATACTTAACAAATCAAGAGAAAAACTGTTCTCTTAGACAACTCTTTTTTTTTTTTTAAGGATGTTTGGAGGGAAGCTGATTTGACAGAAGATGCTTTAGAAGTGTGATCAAACAAATAAAAATACACATGACCGTCCAAGATTCCTACCTTTTCATTGATGCCATCAATCTGTTTGTTCTGCTTGTCTATCTCGTTGCCCATGTCCACAGCCATGGTCTTCAGGTTGCCAATGATGCTGCCCACTGCTTCCAGATTCTCCTCCATCTCATCCTCCCGTGCATCGTCGGTTACCCTGAAAAATGGATGTAGAGTCAGCTCTGACTGCCCACACGGACTCTCTTTTCCCTTCTCTCTATCTCTAATCAGTAATTAGTGATTGACATAACTTAGGATTTCATGTCATTTCTACATCAGCATGATTCAGACAGGATTATGGTAAAAGATTGTTAGGAAGCAAAATGGCCTGGACCCCACCTCTTGATGTAGGGGCCTGAGGGTGCCGGGGCGCTCGCCTGGCCATTGTGAACACCTGAGGGCTGCTTTGAGACCACTTTTGATCCATCGGAATCAACTTCCCCCTCCACTCCCCCGGTGCCCCAGGTGCGCTTGTATCGGGAGTCGTGCTCGATCGAAGATACCCTGGAAGAGAACCGGAGAGTCATCGCAAGGCAAGAAATCCACAGGCATTCAAACAAACACTCACCATAATTTCCGGACTATAAGCTGCTACTTTTTTCATACGCTTTGAACCCTGCGGCTTAAACAATGATGCGGCAAATTTATGGACGAAAATAAACAAGGAAGTGTGTGACAAAGCAATTCTGAAACTGTTCAGTTCCGAAACTGAGGAAGACAACTTTAGTGGTTTTCTTTTTAAATTTAGTGTGTGCGGCTTATATTCATGCACGCTCAATAGTCCGAAAATTATGGTAAATAATAAATAAACTAAA
>JAUZTA010000009.1:778752-792657 GCA_034780835.1 Ctenochaetus striatus
AACTGCTTGCTTGAGCGTTTAAAACAATCTGTGCATACATTTTCTTGATAGGCGACCTCTTGTGATTGAGCGAATCATGACCGTCCCCCTTTTCTCAAAACCAAATCATTTCCGTTCCACATATTCTCCCAGCTGGTCTGTGGCTTCAAGCAGGCAAATGTCTTGTCACAAGCCAGCTCTTGCAGCCTCCGCACAGGAAAAAAAAAAAGAAAAAGTGGCACTTCTCTGTGAGGCGCCAGAAAAGTTTGGACGTGACAGCGAAGCTTTTTGAAAGTCAATTTAACGTGTTTTTCTGTGATTACCGACTGATCTTGCTCTTAACTGTCCGGATGCGGTAAATCTATCCCACCCATCTGGCACACCGAGCAGCTAAAAGACAATGTTTAAGAGTAATTTGAAGCTACTATTTGTCCCCCGCCCGGTGGGGGGAATGATGGCTTTTTAACTCCGTTCAGAAAAACAGTCTCAGGGGGGGCGAGGCCCATCTGTGATACTAATACATCACTTGTTGAAGTGAGGAGAAACATCAATACAGCTAATATAAAAATGATTACAAACTACGCCTGGTGACATTTTTACCACTTTGCTGAGCACACCACTTATGATCTCAACAGAAGCAGAGAGCTACATCAAGAAATAAAGAGATTAGAGAGAGAGGGAGAGTTGTGGGAGTGAAAGCGAACGATAGATGGAAGGTGTGTTTGTGCGCGCCTGTGGGTGTGCGAGCGACACGGTGGGTCGTGTTTGAGAACTCTCTCAATCAGCTTCTGTTGATTGCATATTTACATACCGTTAACAAATGCATACTGAACAGAAGCTAACGGGCAAACACAGGCATACACACACACACACAACAAACAGACAAACACCCTTTACCTGTGCACACAAAGAAACACACAAACACACACACAAACACACACTGCTTGGCTGATAACCCACAGATGTAGTAGTACTCGTGTCCAGGCCTGAACTCAAAGCCCAGGGAGAAAGGGGTGAAGAGCTGGAACTTCTCTGAGAAGCGCAGGGGTCCGTCAGGACCGCTGGGACGGTTGCACTCCCAGCGCTTGAAGCCACGCATCCTGTGCTGGCAGGAAGTGTAGCCCTCGTGGTTGACCATGAACAGGATGTAGCGCTCCATGCGCCCGTGGGACGGAGGACCCTCGTAATAAGGACAGTAGATGTCCAGGTAGTCATTGATGTTCACAGCCACCCTGTACTCCCCGTGCCAGAACCTGCAGAAACACAGATGAAACAGTAAATCTAAATGTCCTAATGCATAAAAACAATCACATGCAGGCTCAGGAAAATGCACAGAATCAACAGGAAAAAGAGAGAAGGTTCAGGAGAAGTGAAACCATAACATCTTCTACAATTTGAAAACAGTACATTTCTGTGCGATTGCACAGCATAAAGGAAACTGTTGGTTTCCACTTAGTTTAGTCATGCTGAGTACTGTAATAGCATGAAACCGTGTGCTGTTAAGACCGTTAGGCTCTTTTTTATGTTTGTACATTTCAACAGGAAGATTCGAGGTCACGCTCAACGGAAAAGCAACCCTACAGAGACTCCACGAGTTGCTCAAGGACACTTCAACAAATGCTTTCTGATGGAGGGTCTTAAAACCACCTGAGTCATGGCAGTTTGCAGCAACAACATCCTTGAGGGTGTTTTTTTTTTTTTAAAGCTTATTTAATAGACAAGAGAAGGCCAGAAAAATCAATGATAATCCCTCTGGTTATGAGAAAGCGTTGAATAGTAACTGATTTTATTTTAATTTTGCTTCATGGGAATTATTAGCATCTTTGGACTATCGTCTTTTTTTTTTTTTTTCCAGTCAGTGTGCTTCAATGAGCCCTCTCGAACGATACTCGAGAGAAGTGGGTCATGTGATGGTAGAGAGCACACATTATCATCCCGACCCCTAAAGCAGTGTATAGAGGCGGCTGTGCAGAATGTCCACTTAGTTCTGTACACAAACGGGTCACTGGGGTTGACGTGTTAGAATAGAAGTGGGTCAGAGGTTAGTGAGGAAGAAATGTTAGTGTATGCAGTGATTGCAGGAGGTGGGGGGGGGGTTATAGTGTTGTAATTTTCCTTGCTGTATTCCTCCCTCTGGCACTATGTCAAAGCATTTGTGAATTAATTGCAGGTAACATATGGAAATACATAATATGGTGCTCCAACTCAGCTGGTGATTCCCATTTCGACAGTCTCCGCAAAGCATCTTAAGTACATTTAAAACATATGGCAGCTTTTTTTTTTTTTACTCCTGCATAATACGGGCTCTTTTTTTGTGTGTTTATGTTGTGGTGCCAATATTACTGAAGAGGAAACTAAACTTCTGCTTACGGTCTTGAAGTCACTGGAGTGAGACGGCATCTCTTAAACCATAAAGCCGCTGTTATTCTATATTTTTCTTATTGTAAACAAACGTCTTGAAAAGTAGCAAAAACCAACAGCAATATGCACTCTGCATTTCTGTACAAACTTTGACTTTCCCGTCTTGCCTGTGGCTCTCTTGTTTGTTCTGACGACATGAATCTTTTACAACAAATGCACACACAATGATATTTAGAAAAAAAAAAAAAAAAAGAAGAGCTGAGCTTTGTGGTTCCCAGCAAGTGTTATTTTGGGCTGTGGATTAATACACATTTGGTGCTCTGGTGGGTGTTTGCAGCAGCAGGAGGATGGTGTGTTTTAATCATCTCCAAGCCGTAAACTACAGTGTTCCATGCTTATAATAGAATAAAGGAAGAAGCTAATGCATATCTGCCTTTAAGCTACACAGACAATATTAGTTATTAGATTCTGTTCGTTGCTGGTTTTGGTCTCTTCGTTTGATTTTATTAAAACAAGAAAAATGCAGAATATCACTTATCTTTACAAAGAGTCTTAGTGTGCTGGAGATTCTTATGATTATAATCATTGTATGAAACTTTCATTTTAAATGAATACACTTCTTAAAGCTATAACTGATCAATATTTAACATCTAATGCTGAATCAGTACCACAAAATGTTGTATTTTAAGAACAAGTTTTAAAATAAATCTGTTTTATGTATAATATTTCTCTCACATCAGCATCCATCTGTGGGAAAATACAAAACATAAGTTTATTTAAATATTTCATATTTTGGATATTTTATGCACCAGCTCTCCATAAATAATATGTCTCGAGGGTACCACTTGATAATCTTGTATTGTTTTAGCATCTTTAACAGCTCGCACTCGTTCAAAATTCAAAGATTCACTGTGAGACGTTCTTCAGTAAAACCGTCTCACATTTTGAAGGCTGCTTAATATTCATCAGTCGGAGCATCGTAACGTAATTTGAAGTCTCTTTGTGTGCATGTGCGCGTCTGTGTCTGCGCCGGCCACGTCTTCATGGTGCTCGTCATTAACATCACAAAGGATTTGATCAATTTAATTTCAAATGTACCACAGGAAAAGGAAAAAAAAGAACATTTAAAATTCAGCTGCCGCACATGATCAAATCTTGTTTCTCCAACCTCCCTAAATTTGAGACGCAGGAAAATGTCTCCAATCAAATGAGCATAAACAAACCAAGTTGTCGGGCAATTCTCGACGTCTCAGATGGCGCGCACGCACAGATTGAGTGTTTTTAAACAAATTCATCATTTTCCCCCCTCACCTTGGCAGTAATTGATTGTCTGGGATGAAGACATTTTGGTCTAAGCACTTTTAGTTAGTGGGATATTTAGCTTTGGGACAAATTATCCCTATAACGGCAGTCCTACCTCTCTCCCAGAGGGCAAATCAGGAAGTGAGTTAGATGTGAAATGAGCGGCTTCATGCTTCGGTGCCCTATCAGAGCGAGTTTTGCAGGTTCTAAAAGGGATCCTTGAACAGATCATTTAGAGGCATTGATCCACTGGGGAGCTCCTCTCGGCTCTCTCTGCTCCCAATCAACTCTGATTAACAACTAAAGGGAAAAGGCAGAGAGAGAAACAGAGGGAGAGAGACGCACGGAATGAGAATAAAAAGGGCAGAAAGGAGAGAACAGAAGGGAGGGAGACGGAGGAAACAAAAGGAATGGAGTGGAATGGAGATTTGTGCAAAATGAGGACAAAAGAAAGGGAAAGACAAAAAAGAAAAAGGGATGGAGGGGGGGTAATGAGGATGCATGGAATGAGAGTAAAACAAGACAGAAAGGAGAGAACAGAAGAGGAGGAGGAGGAGGCCAGCTGGAGGAAGAGCAGATGGAGAAAAAGTTTTGTCTTTCATTTCAATCTGTACATTTGTGGTTTCTCATCTGAAACAAATGTGCTCTGCTATTGATTGTGCACTGATACATTTATGGATGACTACCATCTGAGCATTAGTACTTTAGGCGTACAATAATGTGTATGTGTGTGCATGTGTGTGTGTGCGCGTGCGCGTGGCTAAATTGTTGCTTGGTAAAGTGGGTCTCCATGAGTGAGGATGCTCAATCGGAGGAAGGGCCAGTGTGCCAGGATACATTAGGTTGTATTAAGCTACTCAGCGCCCTGCCCTGCTCCTGTGACACCGTCTGCATCCCTAATACACCCAGGCGAGAGGAAACGCTGTGTGCAGGTGTGTGTGTGTGCAGTGCTGGTGTGTGCAACTGCTCTGAGCTGTTAAACAGTACATGTGGCTGTGTATTTTTTTGTGTGTGTACTCAAGTGAGTGTGTAGGTGTGTAATGTGTGTGTGTGTCCCTGCATCCCCTCCTTTTTTAGGCTGTGTGTCATTTGGAATTAAACACACACACTGCACCAGCCAAAAAGACATGGGAATGCACTCACATTTATGGCATGTTGTTTTTTTTAGAGAACAGATGTGTGTGATGTGTGTGTGTAATATCGGTGTGTCTTTCTTTCCATGTGCATTTTGGGAGGATTTGGTTTCTGACGCTTTAGCAGCTGAATAAATGAATAAATACTATAAATTCACCTGGTGGGGGATTGAGTCAGACTTGAGTCGAAATTTTGGGGACTTGAGACTTGCATGACTGATTGATAAAAGACTTGACTTGACCTCGACCTCGCAGTCATGTTTTGACACTTGACTTAGCCTTGAAATTGATGCTTTTTATTAAATATTCACAATTTTTTAGATGAGAAAAGGTTATGTTTTGTTAATGAAGCGTGATTGGGTGATTTCTGGTGTGACATTTGCAAAAATCGGTTCAAAACCAACAAAGAATATGAGAATGTGTCTTGTTAGCTGACTTGTTAGCTAGTCAAACATTAGCTAAAAAGGTGGGTGATGTTGATGATGACTTGGCTTCAGACCATTTATGCATTTTATTTAGAAGACTCGACTTGCTTGATTCTCATCAAAGTAAATGTGGAATTCAGACTTGAAGGTTAAGACTTGAGACCAACTTATGACTTGCACATATGTGACTTACTCCAATCTTTCCTAGCTAGCTGCTAACTGGTGTCATGAGAGCTGTGAGAGTGAACAAAAACAGTAAAGTTTTAGCCGGTTAGCAAAACATTTTTATGCTTTTTTTCACTGCAAAGCTTATTAAAACAGATTCAGATGAGAATTCTCTTTTAGTTCATTACTACAAACAAATCCTCCTACTATAAACATTTGCATTTGATACATTTTTATTAAAATTTTTAAAAGAAGTTTCTTTAAAGCTCCTGCTGTTTGTTCAGTCTTGTGATTTCCAACTTTTTCAATAAACAAACATTTTCAGCAAAAAAAACTTCCCCAAACTTATCCCATCTTAATAATTTGACAGACACTTGCTGAGTACAGTGATACAAAAGTCTACACACAGGGGCTTTAAGGTAGCTTAGAGCAAAGTACACTGCAAAATGATAAATTTCCAGTAATCCTTTCACTCATTCTGTGTAAACTTTTATCACCGGGACAGAAATAGTGAATACATTTCTTATTTTCCGGCTGATAAAACTTGATTATCTTTCATTTCCAGAGAAAGATAGCTTTCTGTATTTGTGGCATATTGACAGTCAATATAATTTCCACACGTAAAAGTACCAAAAGAAGGAAAACTTGATAATTGGATTCAGGGAGGATGGAAAGACAGATCTTAAAACATGATCCTATTTTTTTTATTTTGCTTTTAAGCCAAGCAGAGTCTTCATGAAAGAGAAAGACTCTTAAAATATGCTCCTAAAAAGCAGATTGGTGTTAAAGTGCATCTTGTTCAGTACACGCTCTTTTTTTTATTTTTGTTACGCAGCTTCAAGCCATTTCTTTTTAATAATGTCTGTGTGTAAACCTGTGCAATATGATATGATGGTTCGCTTCGTTCCTAATCCCCCTGATGTCTCACAGATTCTCCTCACTCTCTCAGTGCGATTGAATTGTCTGCTGAGGTTAGCCAGATGCAGCTGAGGGTTTCGGCTTTTGGCCGCCGGCTCTCATCTGGATGTAAAAGGCTCATTTTGAGGCTTGAAACACAATCACCGGGAAAGAGTCTGTGTTAAAGAGTTTTATGGTATTGAGCGCGCTGTTAGGGTGAAAAGAAAATAGATTTTGAGGAGTTTAAAAAGTTAAAATAAAAGATTAGGAGTAAAAGGCCTCTCCCTGTGCGAGTCTGATTGTGTTTTTATGTGGCGTAGATGCAAGTATCTTCACTTACAGTATTAAGTGTGTGTGTGTGTGTGAGTGTGTGAGTGTGTAGTGGCCACTCCTTAGTATTCAGGCACCACTGAGTCATCAACATCATCTCTCAGCATGGTTGTGATCAAAGCCTCTGCTCGAAGAAGCCTTTCGGTGTTTACCATACCTGCCCGTGTCCTAAACAGCAGGCCGAAAATCATCCAACAAACTTCAAAGGACGCTTCGCTCTCTCCCACGTTCTCTCTCTCTGTCTCTTACTCTCACTTTGTCACCCTCCTCCCTCTCTCTCTCTCTCTTTCTCTCTCTGCATCCATGACTGTTTTTTCTTTTTCTTTTTTTTTGTCCCGCAGCTTCACTTGATCTCCCTCTGTCACTCTCGTCGATGCAGCATTCAAGCTACAGCCTGAAAAAAACCCCAAAAAACGCCGCCATGAGAGCTGGACGTCCGTCAACGGAAACGCTTTCCAAACAGCAGCGAGAGTTTGGTTCAAAAGATGCTCTAAAAATAATCATGCATGTTTTGACCTCCACAATCTGTGTGAGGCATAAATCCATGTGTATAAAAAGGAGGGAAAAAAAAATTAAAGCTGCTCATTAGAGAGATCATACGATGTCCCATACAGCAGTTCATCATGAGCTGCATCATAATGGAGGAGTTGATTGTTTGTAATAATTCAATAATCTCCTAATTGTGAGTGGAGCTGTAAATTTTTGTCTGTACATACAGACACCTGGTGAAAATGTTACACCTGTTTCAGCAGGTGCCTCAAAACTTCATATATAAACACTCCAGAAACAAATCAGCAATAATTACAGCAAATGAGGAAGTAAAGTGATGTGACGGAGCGTCAGCATCTGCATGGGGAGAGGTTTCGGTTCCATGATGTTTTACTGATTATCTTAATTTAGCTTTTAATTTAATTTAGTTTAAAGTTGATGCTTATTTGTCTTTTTCTTTTTAAACTAATCATAACTCTCTTGGAAAGTCCAGTATGTAGGGGTAGGGAGTCTGAAAAGGTTAAAAAGAAAACTGAAGAAGAGGAAGAGAATGAAATAGTTGCTTTAACCACAATTTACATTCAATAAGTCAGACTATCAGTTGGGCCTCAATTATTTTGCTAAAAAACACTAAAAGTAAAGACAACTTTTGTTTTTCAGGAGAAAACTCCTTTAATTAAGACTTTACAGTTAATTTAAAGTATAAGGTTCAACATTCAAATGGCAAAGTTAATTTAAAGTTCTTCTATTATCTTAGTAAGAAGATACATGTCTTATTTCCCGCCCCGACCCACTGCATGTTTCCTAGAAGAAGAGTGAAGAGGAACAGCTGCATGAATCAGAGGTGAATCGATTTTGAATCATCTTCACCTCTCCAGGTGATGGTAAAACTTTGAAAAGTTCAGCTTTTGTTTTTCGCCAACTTCTCTTTTTCAGACACAGAGGGCGATCATCATTCTCTTAGCATCATTGTCTCAGAAGGCAATGAACCTCTGCGTTCCTCCGCACACCAAAACAAAGCTACTGCAGCATCATCGCAGGGATTACTACGCTCTTTTCCCGGCACCGTTAGCCAAATGAAAACGTGGAGTCTTTTAAAATGTTCAAATTCTTAATCAGCATCTGAAATGTGCAGACTTTCACCTCATTTAGCTCTGCAGCAGGAAGAAACTGCAGGCTCTTTCATGATGTGTGTGTGTGTGTGAGTGTGTGTGTGTGTGTGTAAGTAGCCTCAGTTACATTGCTGTCTCAGTCTGCTCTCTCCAATTAACTCCACATTACTCTCCGTTTCTATCTCTCCATCTTCATCCCCTCCTGTCTTCGCTCTGTCTTTCACACCCTTTCTCCCCCTCAATCTTCATCGCTCCTCACTTCAGACTGATTTACTCTCCCTTCTTCTCTTTTTTTTCTTCTTCTACTTCTTCTCCCACTTTACCCTTCAGGAGCACAGCGGCATCTTAAGTCATTATTACTTTCACTTCTTCTCAGTCTTCATGACTCTTTTTCTCCCCTCCTGTGTTCTCTTCCTCATTCTTTCTTTTGTCTTTACCCCCCTCCCCATTTGTGTATTTCTATCTCCCCCCTGCTTTCAGCTCCTTCTTTTTTCAATGTTTAAAATCACTCCTCCACAGACACACATCTTCCTCTCGCTGAGACTCCTTGGCTTCTTTCTTCTCAGCATGAGGTGTTTCTTTCTCAAGCTGCATCGCCGCTGATGCTCAGGTATGTGGGGCAAAGTAAATATGTTACCTCCCTCCACACGAACGTATACGTGTATAAATAAACCTTTACTATGGGGAAAATTTGCACCGAGACATATTAGCACATATAACACATCCCGTCAGAATGTGTCTAACACAACAAGACACATGTACTGTACGACCGCGTTGACACACAAAGGTAAATACTGGGATTCATAAACACAGATGTGCATGTTTAATTATGCAAATGAGCGCCTCACTTCTGTGCAAACGCATGCACACAAGAAGAAACACACACACACACACATATATCGTACTGTAAGTGAAAGCATAAAAAAAAAGCCCCACGCTGACATACTCAAGCTCAAGTTTTGATGTTTTGACAAGTTCCACATCTGTCAGTCTGCATAATGTCGTCCACAGATCAGCGCGGTGACAAGCACCACATCTGAAAAGGTTATTATGTATTTCTTCAAGACGTGTGTAGCATGGGCCCCCCTGTGGGTTAAGCTCTGTGTGTGTATGTGCACACACACTGTCAAACACAAACATTACCCTGTCATATATGCAGACACATACAACCTGACACCCACGGCAGGGAATTAACATAACAAACCCTGTAGGAGAAAAAAAAAAAAAAAAAAATCTCCAGACCACACTGGAAGAATAATTGTCACCTTGGTGATGTGCTAACTAAAATATAAACACCACAAACAGTTGAGACAGAACGGACCCAAAAGCCAGACAGATCGAGTGACGAAGCCGCTGATGGATGGACAAGCAGGACGAGTTAGTGAGACAGACGAGATGAGAGTTCGGGCACACGCGGCGCATCTGACAAGCTGACAGGCCGAGTGCATGATACGCCTGTATCACTCTCCTTATTTTCTGCAGGGGTGGGGGGGGTGGGGGGGCATTCACGAGGATGCAGCAGCAGTGGCAGTGGCGGCGGCGGCGGCGGCGGCTCTGGCACCCTCGACAGCGTAAACAGCAGTGGGGCTGTATTGGTATTGACAAGGTTGGCCCAAAGCGAGACGCGAAGGAGCTGATGGCTGGCGTCCGAGCACACCGATAGGAATCACTCAACGCAGAGGTGGAGGAGGTGGGGGGCGAGGATAAGAAAGGATTTGTGTCAGGGCCCTGCAGAAATGTCACGTATCCACAGAGTCGGTAGTAAAAAAAAAAGAAAAAAAATGAGAAGGGGGAGACGAGCTGGCTGATTTATTTTTCATTCCATCAATACTCATGCATTCTTTAAATTTTACGATGCAGTTTTAATGACTGTTTTACAGATTGGGAGACATTTTGGCTGTCAGTCAAAACGAGTACCAACATTGCGTTGAGCTCCACCAGCTTGTCCTCTAGTTATATTTCCGTGATTGACGAGCAACTTGAAGTCTCTGATGGCAGAGCTGAGGAACCAAATTCTTAATGCTCTGGGTCTGTTGTATATTTATGATTGTTTAATATTCTAAAGACTCGTCACGCCTGGCAAATAGATGCTGTTAAAAGTTCCACAGTCCAGAATCAGGACAAAGAGGATCACAATTTTACCATTTTAACTCAAATTTGAGAAAAAAAACTTCACTTTTTAAGTTATTTAATCCAAGAGTTTTATAATGTTATTCATAATACATCATTTTTTAACCCAATAATAACAATAAAATACAACTGGTGACGTGTTAATTAACATTGGCAGGCCCATTCTGTGGGGAGGTGGAATAGTAGAGTCCTCAGTTGGTTCTGAGAGTCCAACGAGCAGCAATCTGATTGGACGAAACCTCCGGCAAGTTCTTCTGAGCTGAAAATCTTGTTTGATTGCAGTCACAGTGGGACGACTTTCTTTCAAACCCATGTCGGCTCTGCTAAAGTATTTGCACGCTGCTGATTGCAGTCGAGCTCTGGGACGTACGGCCATGTTTCTTTCTTTCCTGCCTCTCGCTCTTGCTGCATGTCGGCTGCATTAGCGCCTCACACTGCACAGTGTTACAGTCACACATGGCAGCTATGACTTGTTAACGACAACCAACCACATTTATCGCCACTGCCTTGTTAGTGGACCAGGCTACAAACCACAGATGAACTTTTGTACAACCGCTCAGAGTCGCCTAGTTGTTTTAGTAGCTGACTTGCTCTTTGTGACCCCTAGTGGACATGAAACATCGAACACATCATCGTCATGAATGAAGGATTCACTGCAGGCCTCTTGTGTTTGACTGCACTGCTTTAAGCCGTCTGTGGCTGATAAACTGAATGTAATTCTGTGTGTTTGACCATTTCCCCCGTAACCGCTCTGACTGACAGATTAGCAGACAAAGTGATTGACAGAGTGGCAACACAATTATGTAACCGACTGATTCTGCCAGCTGAAAGACCATCAGGCTCGTTGGCCCACTGACTGACTGACTTGACTGGCTCATTAACAGACTACCTGGATGAAAAGAGAAAAACTCGGCCAGCTATGTGACTGATTGTCTGACTGCTAATCTTTCACATGAACGAGCCGCCTGAGCGTCAAACTGACTGGCTGACTGACTTATTAGCTGTCTGTCTCACTCTGGCATCACCCGCTGGCTTAAAGATCTCCATCTAATCTGGACGGGTTGATCCAGATTGACGAGGTGAACTAATCCGTGTAGTTTGGGTCAAAGCGTTTGAGTCTCTGCGGGTTGGAAGTCACAGAGGGCAGAGGGAGCGAACGGGGGAAAGCTGGTGTATAGATTGCTCTGCGGCATCTCTAATGAGTAATTAAACACTTGAATGGAGTCCAATTAAGATACACACAGTGTTTGCAGGCACGCACACACACACAGCCACACACACACACACACACGCCCGTATATACTGTACGCAGCATCACGTGTCGATGCACAAGTAAACATCAGCATGTAAACAAAAGCAAAGACACACACAGGGAAGCACGCACGCTCGTTTGACACTCTTGCGAGTAAATCCAAAGTTAAAAACGCACACACACACACATTTAAGTGTATGTGCTGAATGTTTTACATGGTTCTGGATGGATTGAAGGTCAATGCGCTCTGATTTCCTCCCTCTGCCCTTCTTTCCCTGTCTCTTTCTCCTCTTCTCTGCTCTCTGAGCCGGTTTCTCTCCATCTCCGTCTCCATCTCCACCTCCTCCTCCTCCTCAGCTCTCTCTCTCTATCGCTCCTGTTTGGTCCATTTCTTCTCGTGTCAATCTTTCTTTTTCTGTCACTCAGTTTCAGCTCAATCTCGGAGGCCCAATTTCAAGTTGAAAACAACAAACAGATTCTGAACTGAGATTGTCCTAAAGGAAGAAGTGACAGCTCTGGTTGTTGACCCGAGCTTACGTTAACCCGACTGCGGTGGCCGTGTGATTTATAACAAAAAGTGTTGTGAAGTTGGCAGGGGTTTCTTTTCTTTCCGGTTTTGTTGACTGAAGAGGAGACAAAAAGACAAAAGTGTTTGTAGCTGTTGGGACCGAACATCGAAGGCAGGGTGAGATAATCCAAATAGCAACATCGTGACTCACTTCTGGACAGTTTTTATGAAGGTATGAATGATGTTGCACTCGTCTGTACAGTGAAAGTAATAAAGGCAGTTGTGTAAAAATGACAAAATAGAGGACTACAGAGATGCTTTCTTACCTCCACCCACCTGGCCAACTGCTGTGTGAAAAGTGGAAGTCTGTCTGTCGTTTTCTTTTTTGTTTTTTCCAAAAAGTTACAATTTCAAACACTTCAAACACTTTTTGAACACTAAATGTTTCAAACCATACTTTGTTTCAAGCACGCCGGCTCCTTTATGATCCCACAAAACAGGAAAGAAACTATTTGGGTCAACAAAGTGTCGGATTTTCCGGCCACCTACCTACAACCCCGACTGTGATCTTTTGACCAAGTAGTTTTTCTTTCAATAATTCCTCAAAAAATTCAGTTTTTAAACATGTATGCAGTCTTTTCACACTTTATTCTGAATGTGGCTGAACAAACTAGTTCTGATTTACAATAATCTGATTACAGTTGCAGCATATACTATATATGAATATATGTATGTGGAAAAAACCCAAGCAAACTCTGTAATATTGGAGAGCATTTAAAAAAAGACTCCCTGGTGCAAAAATAATTATTGTGGCAGTCAAACAGTTTTAACATTAATGGCAAATGACACCCTGACGTTGCCAGATTAGAAAATGGTCACCCAACTCAATTACTTGAATAAATGTTTGGCATTTTCACATTTCAGCAGACCATGAAAGTTATTTTTTAACATTTTTAGTTTTCAATTTTTTAAATTTTAAATTAAAATTGAGATCGGTTGAGATCTTGTCAGATTTAGGCAGAAAAACCACTGGGTTGGTGTTGGAAAAAGACAGTTTTTGGCTTTAAAAAAAGTCCATTTTGTAGCCACAGACATGACTGGAAAATGCCTTGTCATCTCATTACATGCACCCAGTTTAGTCACCACAGACTTGGCTGGAAAATGCCCTGACTGCTTGTTAAAAACAGCCAATTTGTTGGTCAAAACAGGAAGTGAAAGGAAAGAAACTCTAACATTGCTTGGCAGCTGAGTAGCCAGGCAATAATGCCACCAACATCTCCTCCTCCTCCTCCTCCTGATGGAAAAGACAACTCATATGCATGTAATCTGAATTATTAATATGGAAAAGATGCTGATATGGTACAAATGATACTGCAATTTTTTTATATCCTCTGTTTGCTGAAACATATGCCAATATTTTTACTCAAAGACTGGTTTATATGACTTCTTAATTCTATTATTTAGGATGGACAAGTCAAGATGATATAAACTGTGTTTAATCAGTGAGATAAAAGAAAAAAAAAACATTACAGGGCAAATAACATTTCCAACAATCTTCCATCTTTTATATCCGTCATTTGTGGAAATGTCTCCTAAATTAAAAAACATAAAACAGCAGGAAGTCTCTGCCTCTTAATTTTTACTCCGGATAAAGAAGCAGTGCTGCTGTCTCTCTCTCTGTCTCTCTCTCTCTCTCTCTCTGTCTCTCTGTATTCCCGTCTCTCACTCAACACTTCTTGGAGTAATCCCACGGCGCCCAAACCCTCTTTTCTCATCTTCTTTCCTGCCACTGATCTCCCAAAATTCCACCCCCCGCCCCGTC
>JAUZTA010000009.1:807555-825486 GCA_034780835.1 Ctenochaetus striatus
TTTCTCCCTCTATCTCGTGCCTGCCCCCCCCCCCCTTCGCTCCCCTTCCTCCCCGCGCCTGGGCGCCTCCCCGCCAGCCTCCCGCCGGATTCCCCAAACAGTCGACAGCCTCTCCATGATAATGAACGGCAGCTCAATCTGTGCAGCTGACAAAGCGCAGGAGGAAATCATAAGGCTTCCATAGCGAGCGCTGCTTTATTGCAATCTCATCTCAATCAGCGGCAATCAGACGGTCTAGGCTAAAATATTAGGGTCATGCTGCCATCCTACAGCACGGGACGCGGCAATCCTGAGCGCACAGCTCCAGTCCGGAGTTAAATGGAGCAATGCTGATGACTGAGATAATTTATGGTGCTGTTTGAAGATGATGATGATGATGATGAGGAGGATGATGATTTTTCTGATTCTGAAACCTCCAAGATGCTGAGCGTGTAGTGAGATGATGTAAATCCTTGATGAATTCCTGCACATCATTAAAACTTTTTTGTTTTTTTTTCCTGACAACGGTGCCGAGAACAAGAGTACACAGCAGTCCCACGCACCCGCATTCATCTTTGCACCAATTTATTCCGCCAACTTCTTTCCCCGTCTTTTATTTTTTCTCGTGTGTCTTTTATGGTATTTTTAACATGTGACTCCATTCATCTCTATAATGATGCCAATTACGAAGGTGAAACTGACCTCTGCAGATTCTACTGGAAACGTTTGCGAACATCTCCCCGCTGATTCTCCTCCAAACTTCCCCTCTCTACACCAACTTTGAGTGTTATTGACAGAAAAGGCAGAAAGACGCCTACTGGCTTTCCAAAGATAGCTGGAGAAAACCCTTTTGCCGCTTTGAAGTGCTAATTGATGCTATCGTACTTAGAATCAGAGAGAAAGAGAGAGAGAGAGAGAAGTCCTCGGTTGCAGCCAATTTGTTGTGGTTTATTTTCCAAGAGGAGTAATTTTGATGTACGACTTTGATCTGTTTGAACCTGGGTCCCGACGCTCTCCCAGCTCTGTGTTCTGACACAACGTCTCGCCCAGAGCTTATTAACCTCACCCTTATTTACCTTACCCCTTATTATTTGACTTTATTAAAGCTTATAAACTTCCTGCCTCTGCTGTGTTCAATGTCAAAAACCTCAGTGTCCTCTAACCTGGAGGAAATGAGAGTGATGCCGAGGGGCTGCTATGCATATGTGTGTGTGCGTAAGGCTTTTATGTGTATATGCGCCTGTGTTCCTGCATCAATTACCCATCTGTGAACGCTTGGATTTTTTTTTTGTGTGCGTATATGTGTGTGCAGGTGTGCGTGCAGTAAGTGTGTGCGCATTTGTGAGTGAGCGCTTGTGTTCCCGCTTCAATTATCTACCTGAGCAGAATTTGTGCCTGCACGTGTTTGTGTCTATACTTGTGTGGGTGTATAAGTGCACGCATCAGAGGATGCATGAATACCTGTGTGCATACATAAGAGTGGGTAAGCATTAGAATGTGTACGTGTATGTGTGTGAGTTTTCTTGAGCGTGTGTGTGTGTGTGTCAGGGAGCACTGTGGTGTGGAGCCCAGGGCCGGCCCTGTCTGAGACTGGCAGGCAGAGTTATTCACGGATCACGGCAGACATATGGGCAGACTGGGACTCACTGAAGACATGCCCTTACTGCTGGGACTGATACAATGAGATAAACAGATGTGGAGGAGGCCACACACTCACACACACACACACATACACACTAAGACACAAAGGTATTTGACAGACACTCGCCGAGAAGTTTGACAATCATACACACACTTAGACTTTTGAGCAGCACACGAGCAGAAATGCACAACACATCGATGCAAACAGGAACACATATGCATGAGCGAACTACACACAAGATCCACAGCTGTGCCTGCACGCTGACAAACTCACAACACCAGGATGGAGACAACATTCACACATGTGCACTTAAGCATCCGACACACGCACACAAACAAAAAAACCCCCCACAACCAGAACCCTCATGGACTGATAACTCCGAAGGGAGCTCTTCATCAGAACGAGCGTGCCCTTATCGGCTGCTGTTCCAGCTCAGTGGCTCCTGCACACTTTCCAGCTGTAACCCCTCACTAACAACCCTATTTCTGCCCGCTGCCCCACGGCAATCTCTGTAGGTGCAACCGATACGCTTTCTTTCCCTAAATTCCTCCACCAGCCTGCCCCCCCCCACCCCCGCCTCCACCCTCCCGACACCTCCCCTCCAGCTCGCCTTCCCACTCCAGCTCCATCTCTTCTCTCTTCTTGTCTCCGTGCCAACTGTTGAATGGCAGGGGGTGAAGGATGCAGCCAAAGGAGGGAAAAAGGGAGCAGGAGGAGGCGTGCAGAGAGTCGAGGTGGGGGGGGGGTGGGGGAGCGGGGGTTGGAGATTTGTGGAGAGGCTTCAATTCAGTGTGCCAGCTGTCCTGAGAAAAATACACACAGCATCGACTATTGGAACATTTTCTCCCTGAACACGTGTCTCAGATATCTGGTATCTCGCCGTTGCCTCTTGGCAGGCTTGAAGTGCATGACTAACAGAAATGTATACAGTAAGTCTACAGTTGACCCACATTGGAAACGAGAAGGGACTGGTCATTTGCACATGGCACAACAGCGTATATAAGTAAAACGGAAAGGTTGAGACAGGTTGAAATTATGCACGACTGTCACTGCACTGAAAACATGCAGTTGTGTTTAGTTCAGGTTACGTTCGCTCGGCGTGCGGCTGCTCTGAGTTGTGTGCAAGGCTTGCACGAACTGTCTAAGCGTGCATGAGTCAGGATGCTGCAGATTTGGTTTACAGTTAGCACGGTGTTACATCTGAAAAATATCGTTATGGGAACCCTTACATGTATATTTAACTTTAGGGATGCCAAATGGCACAAATCACCTTTTACTGCTTGATGATGTGACTTTAAGGTCAAGTATTTCAAACAGTGACAGAGTCTCTCATTGGTGTTTCAATGGTTTTGTGACCACAGAACAGACATGAAATCTTTGGGAAACCTTGCACAACCTGTTTTAGTTGAGCTGGAAATAATATTACAGTTTGTTTATACCTATGGAGTATATACAAGCAAAAAAACCTAAAAATAAACACCAAAAAAAGTAGGTCTCCTTAAACCTATCCAAGAAATTTTCTGAAGCTTTTCTCTCAAAGGAAACATCCACAAGAGACATTTTTAATAACGTAAAACTTGGAGTACATTTGAGTTTCATCTCAACTTAATGAACAGGGAAGACAGAGAGAGGAAGACAGGAAAACAAGCACGACAGTAAGAAAGAGAGAAAGAAAGAAAGGGGAAACAAGTAATAAGGAGGAAGATGAAGAATTTTTGGAAAAGGGAGTAAAAATGAAAATGACTGCGCAAAGAACAGGTAGAACTCGCAGAGTGTAAATTGTCAATTTTGTTTTGAGGATTTTTAGTTGCAGCTTCTCCCAGACAACGAAGGGAGGGGGGTGGGGGGGGGTAAGAGAATGAAGAAGAAAAAAGAGAAGAAGAAGAAGTGTGTTTTGATGCTGAGTTCTGCACCTGGGAACCCGCTAAGGAAGCCAGGTTTGGAAAGCCTGTTTGAATGTAACGAAAAGTCTGCGAGACAAAAAAAACACTCTCTGTCTTCTTTCTCTGTGTGTGTGTGTGTGTGCACGCATGCTTGTGTAACTCGTGCATCATTGTGTGTGTGCACGAATGTTTCTATTTGGGTGTTTTTTTTGTTTTTTTTTTTGCTGCCTGTGTGAGTGCGTCGGAGATAAAGTTTGTGTGGGAGATTGAAAGAGAAATTGCAAAGACGGAGTGAAAGAGGTGAAGATAGACAGATACAGAGAAAAGTGAAGAAGAGCCGGAGAGATAAACTGATGGAAATAGATGGCTTAAGGGAGGTGGAAAGCTGGAGAAAGGGTGCAGAAAAGAGGGAGAGGGACCTTTGGGAGCCACTAATTCAAGGACCAGCTAATGCACACATCCATGAAGACCTGGAGCTTCCTCTCCAACTACAAAGGAGTCTGCTCTGTTTTCCTCTGAGGATGCCCAGCAGCACTCCCAACACTGTGAGGTCTTTGTTTCTCTCATTTCCTTCCCCCACTTCTCTCTCTCTCTCCATCTCACTCTTCCTCTCCCACTCTTTTTCCGCATCTGTACACCTCCTAATCCTTTTTCCTTTCTTCCCCTCCCCGAATTGACAAGCGTGCCTCTTTTATTTATTCATTTGCTTCTCACCTCCTTTTTCTTCCCTTCTATCTTCTCTTTTTTCCTCACCTTTTTGCAGCTTTACCCCCCCTCCTCACACACATACCTCTTTCTCCCACTCATTGGCTCTCTCAGTCAGTTAATCCGTGTCTTGCATTGTATCGCTGTTTGGATTTGGACTGTTTGCAATGTGAAACGTCTTGTTGCTCATTCTGTGTAGCGCCGAGTGTCAGAGTTAATGACTGTTTACATTGCAGCGATTGTTCATGTACAGCAACTCACTAATGTAAATTCCTCATGTATAGCAGAGGCCTTCTAGTGGGAGCTTTTATATAAGCAAGCGCATGCGGACGGCTCTCTGATATGCTGTTTTTTTCACTAGTGTGAACTTCCAATTAAGGGAAAAGCATGCAATGATATGAAAAACAACAGTGTGTTTCTCACTTTGTTGCAACAGTTTTGGAAAGGCCCCGGCCTGTTTTAACGTTACAATTTTCCTTGCACAAAGCCACAGCTATAAAAAAAGGAGTTTTCAGGTTTTACTTCAAATTTTAAATCACTGTGATGAACTCCAACACAGCCTCGATCCAGACCTTATTTCTCAAAATCATTGCTCAACCCCGGTGACCCTCTTGTAGCTGAATGGGACAATATTCTTTTGTGCAAAGGCTCCCCAGTAGAGAGGAGGAGCTCCAGCATAATAATGAAAAGGATTTGGGGATGAGATAGGTTGTAGTAGTTAGCTGTGCACATATTTTCTGCAGGAGCGCACATTTTCCAATTTTAGAAATTCTAGCACTCTAAAGCAGCGGTGTTTGTTCCAAACTGACATTTTGGTCCACACTGAAATATATGTTTTAGAGATTGCTATGAAACTTTTTGTACAGACATTCATGGTACCCAAAAAGAATTTCAACTTGCACCACTTGAAGGTTAGAGTTTTCAGTAAAATGAGTCTACATCTAATGGACATGTATGCACCAAACATTTGTGGTTTTCAGTGAAATGTTCTTTGAATTGATTTCCAGGAAACAGTTCCTCTCAGGATTAACTGTAACAGCTTTGTTGATCATACAGCTTTCCATCTTAAGGCACCGTCAGGTCAAAAATGTTTTTCCAATATGAAAATTGAATAAAAATGTACTTTAGTTGACTTTGAGCTAACAGCATGCTAACATACTGTTGGAAGAACTCTAACAGGGCGAACATATATCAAAATATTAGCAATGTTACTCTGAGCATGTTGTTATAATGACATTAGTATTTAGCTTGAAGCAAGATTATGCTGCTCTCATTGCTTTAGTCTGAAGCTACATAAACACTAATACATTTTTGTTAAAAAAAACAAGTTTTGCTATGTTTCATACCTATCTTCTACACTAATTTAGTGCTTCTTAGCCCTTAAAACAGAGTTTTTAAAAGTTCAGTTTCAGTTTAAAAAAACAGGGCTGGGTTGCCGTCACGACTGTGAAAAATGGAAACTTTTAAAAATGATGACACTGTTTGCTTTCCTCTTGGGTCCTATCACTCACAATGTGCCTTATGCTGATTTCCCTCCACACCCCTGTCATATGACCTTTTTTTGTTATGAAGAAATGAAATGACATCACTTTTAATACAAACATAAGCTACCAGGAGTTTATTCACAGAGTATAACAAAATACAGGTACTGCTGACCTTGTTGTCAATGCTAACAACTGTTCTGCATTGGATCATGCTACTGCTGCCTCCATGTACAGCAGGCAAACACTAAAGAGCATGCCCGGTGTATGTAAATGGTCATGGGATCTGCATTTAAGGTGTAATAGTCTAATCAGGGAGTGTATGTTTTTGAGCTTAAACATTTGGACGTTGATGTTGCCTCGTTGTCGTTGAGTGTATGTCTTGTTTTATGTTCTTGAGTCTTGTCTGGTCATGTTCCTGTAAATGTACCTGCCGATTTAACCTGATTACTAGCATCCCCTCGAGTCGGTTTGCTTTGTCTGATTCACTCAGGTCTCATTGTTTCGTTCTACATCTCTAATTCCTCGTGTTCCTGTCTCTCTCTCTCCCTCTCTCTCTGTCATATCACCTCCCCCCTCTTTCCGACAGCCCCCCTACTTGTCTTGGTAATCCTATATCGGGCGAACGGAGATAGAGTTTTCTTATTCACTCCCCTGGCCTCTTTGCCTTTTATTCGCCCCCAAATCCAAAGCTTCCTCTGCCCTTCAATCCAACAGGACGCTCATGAGAAATGCAAACGCAGGGCTGCACAAACACAACTTAAGCACTTGAGGGGGATGCTTTAAACATAAACACTATACAAACGCATCAACACACACATAATGATTCCCCGAAAGAGTCCTATAGGGGGATATTTGCCCAAATTCCTGCCTCATCCCAATCATTCCCAGCCAAGTCCGGCCCACTGTCTGCTCAATTCCTGCCGGCATCGTCCAATCCCGCTCTCCTTTCACCGTCGGAGCATCGGAGGAGCCAATCAGATTAGTCGTGGAGAGGAAATTGGAGAAGGTTTGGCAGCGAGTCATCGAGCCTGCTTTTCCCCTTTCATGTTCCTCTTTCACTCGCACCCTTCTTCACACACACACATACATGTATATACACACACATATTCAGAGATACACACACATGCAGGGGGACAAGAAAGAGAGTTGCCCTGGGAGACAGAGGCCTGGGTGAAAGAAGGATGCTGGCAGTGAAAGGGCTTGACCCATCTCTTGGCAAAGAAGAGCCTCTCACCCCCCTCTAATGCACTGAAAGGAACAGTTAGACAATGCAGGGCAAAGCATTCTGGGTGATCCCTGGACCCCTGCACGTGCCTTCGTGAGGAAAAGAAGATGGGCCCATGCAAGTGTGCTTATGCTCATGTTGGTGTGTGTGAACTTAAGCCGTGGGATCCGCTTCCTCTTCTTCATTTTCTTCTTCTTCTTCTTTTTTCTTTCTCAAGACAAAGATTAAAAAAAACAACTAAACTCCCAATTTTTTTCTTTTTCTTAGTTTCTCCTCCCTCCAAATTATGGGCTCCAAATCGTTGCCAGTAATCTATATGCAAACAGAGTCATAATCACAGTAAATGAAGAAGTTCTTTCTGAGGAGTCTCGCGCTCAGGATGATGAATGGCGATGATGAATGACTGTAAGTTGTGGGAGTCAAAGGAAATGATTAGGGGGTTTTAACTGAATCCCGACAGCTCCACAACAGTGACGGCTTCACTGGGAGGGAGGCTTCGCTGTGCCGCTGACACCTGTCCGGTCCGCTTAGCTCTCCACATGAACGGCGTTGATTTGGGAACGAGGGAGGCTGGAGGGGGGGGGGGCATCTCCCTTCTGCCCTCTCCCTCTCCCTGTCTTCATGCACAAATACATCTCTCTCATCCTCTATTTCACATTTCTATCTTTTTCTCCCACCTTTAGCGCCGTGGACGGGCCTAATCAGTCAAAGCCTCAGAAACACTCTGAGTTTTGCCACTAAATCCATACGAAAGAACAGGAGCCATATGTAAATCTATATTGGGGGGGAGAGCATATCTGCCAGCGCTGAGCCCCCTGCGTGTGTCACGGATCGATACAGCGTCTGTGTTTTATTAATAACTCTAAACGAGGCAGCGCCTAGTCAGCCATTTATCACACGCGCCTCACCTCTGTGCAACCCAGTCTCTAAACTATCATGTCTCCACCCTTCAGGCCTCCTTTTTCATCCGACTGTGTTAATCAGCACCTGGGCAACTTCTACATTAGTCAGGTAGCGGTAATTCTCGAAGGACCGTATCGACTGTTTTGCACATTTTTTTTCTTGATCTGAAATCTACATAAATTTTTGTCACAGTTAATGTGCTTAAGGAGGAGTTATTAAGTACAATTTCTTAAGTATTTACGTCCAGTTTTGAGGCACTTTCTTCATTATTTTGCCCATTTTATGCTCCATTTCAGGTCCTTAGATAAATTCTGTACTTCTGTAATTCTGTACTACTCCACTACAATTAAGCTACAGCTGCAGTTACTCAGAACTTTTGCAGATTTTATGTACAAAACACATAATTAGCTGATAAAATATGACTGATTCAAGTTATAGATTACTCTACCAAACTGTGTGTATAAAACTACTTAACAGGTACAAATTAGAAGTCAAATTACTCATGTAATCTGAAAAATGCATCATGGGAAATGTAGGATGCAGTACTTTTAGACCTTAACCCATACGGGGGACTAGGTCAGAGAATCTTGGCCTCTGCTGCATCAATTTTGTTTTTTTATTCTAAAATATGTCAAACCATCACATCCATAGATATATAAAAGTAAATCTTGGGATAATCATACAAGTTTTGCATCTGTGAAGATTTCACACCATCAAATTAGTGAGAAATACACTCTCATGCTCACGTGTCGCAAGTGCAGCACTTGACTTGATTAATCGAAACATGTGAAAATGCACAAGAGGATCTGATCTCATTATGCTGCAAACTGTAGCTTCGATGTTACAAATTTGGTAAAATCGGCTGATAAAAACATGTTTGATCACTGCTGTTGTGATGGAGTGTAGATTTTTTTCTTCTCAGTCTGTGTTTAAAAACTGCGATACCACGCACTGTTAACAGAACGACGAAAATGAATGCAGATGTGATGTTCCCTGTGATAGATTATAACCCACAAGCAAGCTCCCAGAGTTAATTGATCTCTTCTCAAGCACAGAAATGAATGGAAATCAATAGCTATCTGGATTTGCTGTGAAGCCACAAAATAATCTGTTTATATAATAATGTTAAGTCCTGCAAACTCGGTGCACTAAAGTCCTCTCAGGCTTGCAGATTCGGATGCTTCAGGATCACGTCTGTGCAGATAAAAAAAAGGCTGTTTTTGAGTCCAGGGGGCCTGACGTTAAGTTTGCGGCTCCATGGAAGCAGAACATGAGATGTCTCCGCTCCTGGAAAAAGTGTTAAGAGGGAATATTCAATTTATCCGAGAGGAGGAGTGGAGCAAAGTGCATTTGAGAGGAGGAGATGATGGTACGGTTTACCACCACCTGACGCCTTCATGTAAGGTGTAAGAAACGGAGGGGAAAGGAGACGGAGAAGACGGAGGGAGGGAGGGAGGAGAGTGAAAATGGTGTGAACCACAAATGAGAGGTGGAACGAGAGTAAAAGAAACATGCAGACTGAGAGAGACTGAAAGACGGGAGAGGAGGAGGAGGAGGAGGGAAAAAGGGGGAGGGACAAGAGGAGGGAAAGACAAATTGAAAGAACAGGGTGAGAGGTTTTCTATCCCTCCTCTCACGGCTCTAAGACTCTCATTAGCAGTATTGATTCACGGCTTTTCGGGTCTTTAGCAGTCAAATGCTCATTGCACGCGCACACACACACACACACACAAATTCTGCTGGACACACACTCAACCTCTCCTACACACACACACACACACACTGGGGTATTGTTGTGGGATATAAAGTACCATGTGGTCTCTACTTGCATAACACTGAAATTTCAGCTCCATAAATAGCAAAGTATGCATTTTTAATTGCGCTGGCGCCCGGCGGATGCTACCTGTCAACATTAGTGAGCCACGCTTTTGCTTTTTACACACAACCTGTTCCATTACTGTTAAACCCTTTTACATGAAACACACTCAGAGAGACGCTTATACCGTTTGGACAGACCCCATTTGTATAAGTGGGGGTGGACAGAAGTTCATTAGTATTTTTGAACGCAAAAAAACAAAAACAAAACAAAACTAACAAACATCTCAAACATCCATATACACGCACAAAAACACACACGCATGCACATACTGGCAATTAAAACTAACTACTCGGTTATTGACGAACTAGCAGCATCAAACCTTTTTTTTAAATGCTATTCTGGTTCTCCAAAGTAGCACACACACATCTTCTGAAAAGCTCCCTCGATTCTCCTTAAACGGCTCCTGATTGGACGCTGTTGCTGACTGGAGGATTTTCCTCTAATTGACAGTGGGAGTGTGGGAGCGTGTGTGTGTGATGGTGCATGGATGCATGTGTTGTTAGGCAATAGCTATTTTGTATTGATTCGGTTTAGCAGAGCTACAACGGCCTCTAACAAGACTCAGTGTGACAGAACGAACAGTTAAACCACTAATGCCTTATTAACCAGCCTGAAGCATCTGGGGGTCTGATAAATAAATAATCATGTATACACTTGTATGCACATGTTTATATATATATATATATGTACATCTGGTATGCATGCACACACTCTTGCGGGCTCTTCAGCGGAAAGACACTGCTGCATAAACAAACATAAGCAAAAAAAACAACCTGACACAAAAGCACACTTGCATTTTTGACTACATGTTTTTGTGTTTTGACAAAAAGTAGCACAAGTTTTAAAAAAGTAGTAGTCAGTTTGTATAGTTTTCAAACTCAAACTCTCCACGCATCCCAATCAAAGGTTCCCATTTCAGGAAAAGCGACTTATAATATCAGGCAAAGTGAAAAAAACAAAAACAAAAAATAAATGCAAATTGGCTGCTGATGATGCTGCATCTTCCGTCCAAGTTAAGGAAAAAATATTGAAATGGTTGATGTTTGTGCTGTAAAAGGTATTTTTAAAATCCAATTTTCACTCGGATTTTATTTTAACTTGCTTTGAATTGTGATTTTCTTCTTCTTCTTCTTTTTAATGTTCATAATAAATACTGAATATTCTAGGATTTAAAATAACAATAAATAAACAACAACAACATAAAAGGGCCCTCAGTAAACTTACTTCACACACACACACAGAGGCACACACACTCACTTATATTCCCAGGCATGGATACATACAGTACACACACACTGTAAATGCATGACATGTAGTGTAGTTAAAGTACACACTGACTCCACAGGGGTCCAGAGGTAGCTGACAGCTGTTCTGGGGGTGTTGAGAGACAGAGGTGGGGGTGCTGTGTGCCTGTGTGTGTGTGTGTGTGTGTGTGTGTGTTTTCCCTGCAGTGGTAGACGGCTCTGACTTGAAGGTCTGGAGCAGAGGCTGGTGCTTTGGCTCCCAGAGGAGCGATGCATGGATTCCTTCAGTTGTCTTCCCTTTTGCTCCGCTACCACCTCCCTTATTTCCTCCCCCCTTTTCCTCACACCTCTTCCATTTATCTCTCAACACATCGCTCCCCCGATCAACATGTTGTGTTCTCCTGTGACTACTTTCATTGACTAATTTTCCTACACCCTTCCTCGTGTGTGTGTGTGTTGGAGCGGAGCAGTGACTGACAGGATCTGGCGGGTTTGAACTTGGTAACCTTGCTGCACTGCAGATCTGCTCTGGCGGTTTCTAATATAATCTACAGCTATAGCCTATATAGATGTATTTTTTTTTGCTTTATTGATTCTACAGTTGAGTAAGTACATCAAACAGTCACGCAAAGTTCCGATTCCTCCTAAAAAAAAACAAAAACCACCAACTTTTTAGAATTTTTAAGGAAAACATGACCAGTTCTCCATCAACTCCTCTGCCAAAATGCACCAGTATATCCACATTAGCATGACTTCTAATGTCAAGTTTGTATCATGTGGGAGTTTCCAGCTTCTAAAATCTGTTCTGACATTTAGATCCCTCAGATTTGTTTTTATAAAGGTCAGATATATGGTGCTACATAATGCAGAAGTGCCTGAAGAGGCAAACATCACTGCATCACGTCAGCCTTTGTTCAGCAAAGTTAAATTTAAATTTAATGGACGCAGTGCCACAAAGACTCTGCAAAGTATTTTTCACATACAACCAAGAACAATGAAACAGAACAGAGAAGAACAGGATTGTGTTTTAACTGATACACTTCTAATCAAGTTTGGAAAATCTTTTAGTTTACACACTCCTAATTTTAGAGGCAAATTTCCTTTAATAGGAGTGTAATCCCAACTGAATTCTGTTATTTATTTTTATTTAGAGGAGATGTTTTTGATGATCACCTGCAAAGCCACAAATTGCATTGCATTTAATTTGTTTTTCAATTATATATGCACTGGATTAATGTTTTTATGGTGATTTTTAGGCACTCACAGCACTTAGTTAAGGTTTAGGAAACTTTGCAGTCTTGGTTAGAAATGAAAAAAAGTGCTTTATTGTCATCTGAAGGAACCACATGTAAAGAAAACAGGGTGCAGAATATCACTTCAGTGACCTCTATTAAACTCTATTAAGCTTATTAAACTCTTTTCTGTAGCTTTCTTTGGCTTTGGCTCGTAGCTGCCGCTAACATGTTAGCTCAGTTAGCTTTGCAGCTAGTGGCCCTGTTACCTCATCAGCCGGCCTGAACCATAAGATGTGTGGGTGTTTACGCTGTCGGTGCCAGTCGAACTGGACTCTGCAACCTCTGAACGAACACAGCCGGACCAGAATTTTCTACAACTGAATTTCTTTCGGTTGGTCAAGTAATCTTGAGTCTTTTATTCAGCGCGTAGCAGGTCTGCTGAACATGCAAAACTTTGCGAAACTTGTTCACAGGGAAACAAAGTTCAACATACACTGAGAGCAAAGCTTTCAGTTAAGACAGCAAATATAGAATAAATTTCTTTCAAAGAAATCCCCATTGTCTAGTCTCTCCCCCTGCTACACTCACATGAAAGCAGCATAATGCATGTCTTTACAGTCATACAGTCATTTCACAGTGCACTGTGTCAAAAGGATTAAATGTACGTTAAATGCAGCAGAAAGACAAAACGATTTTGCACATTTCTGTTTTTTAATGAGAGACAAGTGTTTAAAAACTATTTCGAAACTCCCACATATTTCGTCTCAGTTCGCTAATTGAACATCCGCGTGCACAAAACACCACGTTTCCCACCCTGTCATCACTCCTCGTCTGCTGCGAGACATCAGCCGCCCACACGCTGACATTAAACTGCAATATACAGCTAATACTTACATTAAAATAATAAAAAAAAAAAACCCACTCTCCTCACTCCGAAACCAGACATGAAGAAGATATTAGACATGACACGCTGTTTTAAACAACCTAATTAGTCGTTGGAAAATGTCAAACTGGAAAGATAGAAGCTTTCTCCAGGACAGTGATGATTTAATAATACTCAGCGAGTGAATGAGATAAAACGACTTGCCTCTGTGATCTGCCTCTAATCCACATCTGATAGCAGCAGTAAATACCAGAGCTCACAAATGAGGTTGAGAGGATTCCTGCGTCTCCAGCGACTCGTTTTTCATTCGACTCATCACTCCTGCACCGTTCTCTCTCTCTCTCTCTCTCTTTTCTCCTGCACTTTTTTTTTTGTCAATAAAATAGAGAGCTATTTAGTTACAGTGGCATGGGAACACTAAATTGACTTGGAGACACTTTTTAAGCATCTTGCGGTGTGTCTTTCCCTCACGGCGTCTGCTGACAGGCAGAGAGCTGCTGTGGAGCGAACGAGCACAGAACGAGGTGTCCTTTTTCAACATCCAGCCCCGATTTCGATGTATCTTTTCTTTCCTCCTCCCTCTGTTTGCTGTCCATTAAACAGCGAGCTATTTAGTTACATTGACAAGGAAACCTGAAACTGGCGGAGGGACAAATTTTTATTCACTCTTTGATGCACCTCTCCGTGGATATTTCTCTCAGTTTCTTCCCTCCACTGCATCTTTCCAGGTACACAGAGAGCTTAGAGAAATACTGTCTGTTGTCGCTGACATAACAGCTTTTGGCTGCACTGTACTCTTCACTTCCAGAAAATTGGGAACAAGTTTGGCTTTATTCTTAAGGCTTGGACGCTACAAAGTAAAGTTGGTGGTGGCGTCTTTTCTGAGATACTGACTGTCAGAGAAAAAGACTTTACATTTGGGTTTTTATCAAGACTAAAAGATTTAGTTTGGATTATTTAAAGTGGTGGATGTGTTAGGTGCATACCCATAGTGTGCTTTACTTGCTGGAGATGGCAGCTTGACATGCAAGCATTGATTCCCATAAGCAGTCTTTTCTCCACAGTGCTTTGCAAGTGCAGGAGAAAAGTCTGGCTGCACCCTTTATCATTCTGCTGTGGGGAAAAAGACTCTTTCTCATTTTCATTACTTAAAACCAATCGAAATAGTCTTCAGCAGCACTGATCTCAGGATGCAGCGGCAGTGACCTTGCAAGACAGTTAAACAAAAAAGGGGAGGAAAATATTGACTGAAATAGTCACATAATAGTGGGAATATACCCACTATGAGAAGCAGCAGGAGCTCAGCTGAGCAGTGAACTGCTGTGGATGGAGGCAGCAGGAAAATGTATTTTTTTGCCTCATAATTTAAGGCCCATTTATGAAAATCATTTAAAGTATTTGCTGAATTTGTGGTGTTTTTACGGCTTTGCAGCGAGGCCTGTCTGAAGCGGTTACAACCATCTATGCCCTCTTCAAAGCTGCCAAACTCCTTTGACAAAAACAGTAAATTTACCTCACAGAAACACGGTTGCTGCTGGTCCTCAGCTGCCTAAACCACTTAGTTTGTTTCTGTTATTCTGTGACTTTGGCGTTTTTAAAAAAAAGATAGTTTGGAATCACTGAACTCACATGACAGCACAAACTGACTGATGGGCGCAGAAGCAGACCAGAAACTCCTACGAACTGCGAGGTAAAATTACTCTCTTTGTCGAAGGAGTCTGGTGGTTTTGAAGAGAGTGATATTATGGCTTCAGCTCCTTGTCGAAAAAGGCTGTCTGACGGCAAAAGTAATGCTGTGAAAATATTCCAAATATGTTGTACACTTAACACTGGTATTGATTTTTTTCTGAGGGCTTTCTTCAGGTGCTAAAATAAATTTTTTGCTGCTGCTCATGTCCACAGCAGCACATCGCTCAGCCTGCTGGTATTCCTGTCTGCCTCTCCAAAGTGGGGGTGTGCCGATCGCCAACTACTGTAGGTGCACTGACTACGAAAAAAAACACCTCATACAACCTTACATCAAGAAATCCAAACTAACCCTTTAAGCCACAGAAGCAAAGACTCAAAACTTGGCTTGTCTGCTGCTGGGAGACAAAAATTACTGTAAAAGGCACGATAAAAGCTAAGATGCAGGTTTATGTCGTCTAACCGACCATTTCCAGCATTCGCAGTGAAAGATATTTGTTGCAGCTTCTTGTAAAGATTTTGCAGGCTTTTTAAATTATGTGCATTTGTAAATGTGTGTCCCGAATTTGTGCACTAATAATAGACCTCTGTAAGCCCTCAAGGCTGGATTACCAATTAGGAAAGTGCCACAGAGCCCCAAGGGCTCCAAAAAGGTCACTGTGTGCAAACTGATTTTGTGGCACTTTGGTCTGTTGTAACTTTATTCGTTGAAGAATCTGCATCACCAAAGCTCATTATCATCCGACATGTTACAGGCCTTCAGGTGGCTCCTAAGTTGTAGCCTAATCTTGAGGCCTCGCTATGAAAAGAGGGTCCCTCCATTAAAATATCGTTCAAAAACTTTTGAGATTTCAGCTCATGTTTTTGCTCATATTATCTGCATTCCTGTGTGAGTATGTTTAATCAAATTACCACACAGATACGCAGCCATGTCTTTCCCCGTGCTGTCTACCACCTCAGAGACGAGGAAACATTGTAATGTCTGAGTAATGTGTTTTAAATTTGCATGAGTTTGAGCAGCTGTTCTTTGTTTTTGGAGCTTATATCTGCATAACAACTGCAACCTCAACATTATGGAGTTTATATGAGACCCAGAGGACGTCGGCGAGTTAAAATTTGTTCATGAACACCAGTTTACATTTTCTGAAAAGGATGTTTAACTTGACATGAATCTGGCCAAGCTGAAACTCTGATTTGAAGTACAAAAAATGTTGAATTTTCACAGCAAATTTCAATCTTTGCATATACTTTTCTATTGCAATCGGATAAAACTAATATTTAGTTGTGATTTAATCAAGTTTGATTTTCTTTATTATAACTTGAGAGCTATTTTCAGCTGTTCCTAATGTTTTTTATTGGTATTTTTCAATATCTTTAGACCGGTTTTTGAGAACATTTTTGCATAAGTATTGAAAAAAACACCTGATTCTACAATATAACCAATTTAAAACTTACAAGGATGAGATGGAAATTGTGCCAACACGCCAACAGATCTGTTGCTACTTTTAATAAACTTCCTGTTGCAGTAATATGTTGTGTAGGTGTCAGTCTCTCTACTTTCTCTTCCTCTCTCCATCCCTATTTGCCTCCTGCCCATTGAAGTGAGCACTAACCAGCCACAGAGGCAGTGAAAACACTAAATTAGCTCGGAGACACTTCCTCCCATCTCTGCCTCTTCTCGCTTTGCTGTCCATTAAACAGAGAAACAAGGTGCCCTGGTCGTAACCATAGTGCCGTTTGCTTTATTGAATCGAAAAACCGGCAACGAGCACCCGGGCGCCTTTGCCAAACAGCATCCTCAAAGTAATAAAAAACACAAAGATCCCGGGATAGGAAGCAAAAAAATGTTGCAGCTTTGAAATTCGGAGCATCAGGGCAGCGCTTATATCTAATGCATTTCTATCACCAGCAGCACTTTGATGTAACTTTCCCTCTCCTCTTCTCTCCTCTCCTCTCTTCTCCCCCCTGCCTTCCTGCCATCTATTAAACAGAGCTACAGCGGCAGCACTAAGTTCCCCTAAATGAGTTTTGAGGCTTTTTTAATCAAAGCATCTCCCATGTGGTGTTTCCTCTTCCTGCTCTGTTTGTAATTTATCAGATGGCGAGTCAGCCAGCTCCATCACTGAACCCAGCAACACACCAGGACGTACAGTAAAGAGCACGAGGTTTTTTTTAAAACTTCCATTTCAATAGAAACATCTCCTCGTGTCTCTTCTCTACCTCTTCCTCTTGTCTTCCTCCCCTCGCTGCATCCCCCCGCTCGCTGTCCATTAGCGAGCCGGCTGTCTGCGGTTAGCGTGGCCGCGGCCTAAACTGTCCATGTAAAGCTCTCGCTCTCGTTTAGGTTCTTTGCTTCCTGACACGGACTCAGCTGACTGTTCCCGATGCTCACTCACCCATTAGAGGGAAAGGGGTTGACTCTCCCTCTCTCACCACCGACTCTCTCCATCTCTGTTTCTCTTTTTGTCTCTGCATGTTCTCATCTTGGCTTGTGCCTCTAACGTTTCCCTTTCTTGCCTTTTTTTTCCCACTTTTTTTTTTCTCCCCACCATGTATTCTCTTTCCTGACTCCTCCATCCTGCTCTTATCTTGTTCCCTCTACATGCTTTAGGTGACTTACAACCTTCTCTTTTCCATCTTCACCTTTTTTTTTTTTTTTGGTCTACATGTCCCCTCCATTACTTCGCTCTCTGCACCTATAGCTTTCCTGTGTTCTGTCTTCCTCTCTCTGCATGTCTTTCCTTTTCTTTCTGTATCTGCATTGGCAGTCAAATACTTAAGTTAGAAATTTAAAATGCTCTATTAATAGCAAAATTCTGCATTCAAAATGTTACTTTTCCCATCAAAGCATATGAGGACAAACAGAAAATTTAACATAAAGAATCAAAAGTAAAAAGATCCTGCAGGATAGAATTTATTCAGCATCTTTTTTTCATCATTTAATTATCTGAACTGATACATTAACATGTAAACATTTAAACATTATAGCTGGTCAACGTGGAGCTAATTTTTAACTCCCTAATGCTCATATTATAGCTGTTAGATCCATAAAAATGGGTCTGATTTAACAGGCTTAATATTTCCTTTGATGTAAAATCTTAGATGATGAGATTGTTGTTGTTCTACATTTTCTGTTACTCTTAATAAATCCCCCAAAAGACCAAAACAAAAAAAAAAAATGTA
>JAUZTA010000009.1:916159-927371 GCA_034780835.1 Ctenochaetus striatus
TCTTAATTTAAAAAAAAAAAATCTATTTACGTCTCTTCATTCATTCCCAGCACAGTGCGGGCTGACTGTTAACTCCACCCTGGGGACAAAACAAATCCCTAAATACGTACAAACATATGCTGGTGCTCATTTCACTAAACCCTGAATAGAAAACCCATTTCCCAGACTATTTCACTTGTTCAAATGTCTTTTAGTGGGTTACAGTCTCATCAGGGGAGCAATTATCTCAAAACCAGTGACATAAATTAAGTCCTCTAATCTGTTTTTGTGTCACAATTAGTAGTATAGTCGTGCACTCTCTTTGCTGTGATTGTCATTTACAGTTTTGAGCACTTTTTTTTCAAACTAACCAGGTAGACCCCGATGCCGGCTCCTATCAGGTATCCCACGTAGACGTCTATCGGGTGACTGCGGTGCTGAGTTATCTGCGTCAGCCCGGCGAGACCGGCCGCCATGCAGAAAGCAAACACCAGCAACGGCTTCAGCAGCTTGGTCGTGCTGCTGATGCTGGCGTTGAAATACATCTGTGGACAGAAAAGCACACGTAAATATACAGAAAGCCACACATATAGAGACTGGTGGGGGTGTCATTAATAAAGATAATAATACACTGAAACAAAAGTTTGACCTCAACAGTGGAAGGATTTGCAGTTTGGAGGAATAAAGTAAAGCCTTTGCAAATGTCTTGTACATCTCAAGCTTTGCTGTTAGAGGAATATTTTCATATGCTGTGAAACGCACTTGTCAAAGGAAGATTGATGCCTTGATTAATTAAAAAATGAGGCCATATCCATCAGCTGGTTTGCTTAGCTAAGCATTAAGACTGGAAAACAGGGGAAAAAAGCTAGCCTAGCTCAGCACCTTTTGAGCTCACTAATTAATGTTATATGTCAATCAGGTTCATCTAAAAAACCAAATAAAGGGCAAAAATGACAAGAAGTGATTTTACAGGGCTGCCAGTCCCATATTATTCTTAGGCCTAGAGAAGGGACTTTCTGATGAATCATAACTTGTGACATGAACATTGAGTTTTTGTAGAGACTTAACGTAAGAGATGATGATTATCAGGATAATTAGTAAGCTTTGGTGTAAATAACTTTTCAAATAACTGTTTTTTCTTTACCTTTAAAAACAGCCACACAAGCTATTTTTCCCTGCATCCACTCTTTTTTTGCTTAACTAAGCCATTAGTTTCTTTGCTGTACTGGCAAAAAACTGCAGCCCAGCTGGGAATGTTGGTGGGGAGCAAAGCTGGACTTGAGACCTGAACCAGAGCTGGTGAAGCAGCTGTGGAACCAGGTTTAGCAGCTTTCAAGTGAACATGGTCTCATCAGTACTGAAGAAAGCTCTCCAAGTTTAACCCCTCCTCTGAGGACTACAGGGTGGCATGACATGACAGCATGAGCTTGAGCTAGCTGTTAGCATGTTAGCTTCAGCTGATATCTCTGCAGCAAAATACATAACTTTTTAACTTCTCAAAACTTGTTATTTCTTCTCATTCTGTCAATAATTTTAGTCATTTTTTGAATGATTTAAACTTATGTTCTCAAATAATGCTCCTTAAAAAATCAATATTCTTTGACAGTAAAACAGAGTGGGGTAGAGAGCAGGAAGAGAGACTGTATTTATAGTTGTGACATTAAAATTCTCTGCATGGACACTTTATTTCCATTACATAAAGTGGAGAAAGGCTGAGTGACAGAAAAGCAGGCTTTGCAAAAAATATCTGTTTCAACGAGCTTGTCCATCTAGCGTTGAGCATAAAATCCTTCTGTTCTTCAAGCAAAAGAGGAGACTGAACACACACACACACACACACCAAAAAAACATACATGCCAGAACGTAGAAGAACAATACCTAAGAAAACTGATCTGACAGTGTTTTGGGGCTGTTTTTTTGTCTTCACAGAGATTAGGCAACATGTTGTTACTCTAGCAAACCAAAACAGCTGCTTTCCTCCTCCTGTCTCCTAAGAAATCTGTCTGGTGAGCTTTAATGAGCACACTCTGGGCTCAGTGAGGCAGCAGTGATATGGCCAGTAGCTTTTAATAGCAATTGGTGAAGGTGTGTGTGTGTGTGTGTGTGTGTGTGTGTGTGTGTGTGTAGGAGGGTGTTACCTCATGGAAAAATGACAGTGCTACTTTAGTGTACAATTCACATACTGCTGGTCTGCAGAATGGCAAACAACTACCCAAAATGCACTGGGGTGACATACTGAACACTAACAGTAAAAGACAGTTTCTGTTCTTCTTTTAATGTGTGTTTTAATTTCAGATGGCTCTTTGGCCTGAGGATACTGTAGGCTGAAATCTGGAAATCTCTCAGTGAGTATTTGAGTATTTGTGTGTTATGTTGTGTTATAAAGTGACTCTGATTTCATTCCAAATCTTTTGATATGCAGGAACTAATTTTATGCTGCCAGCAGCAACGCATGTTAAGAATTTTTTAAAGGAGCAAGTAGTCATCATGGACAAAAAATAATTGAACAGATAAAGAAATTATCATCAAACTTATTAAAATTTACATAAGAGAAATGCTGAAGATAAAGAAATGTGGTGCAAAAACACTGCAGTTATATTAAAATATCAGGGATTTTCACCAAAATAAGAGACAAAACAGGGTTAACCTGCTATTAAACAGACCCATGCAAGCATACAATATAAGACGCATTCACATCATAATCAAGATACACAAACAAAGAAGGCAAGTAAGACACAGAAGTGCTTACGGAGATATAGACAGCAGCGAAGCCAGAGAGCGTTGCATGCTGGGATGGAAATGTTTTCCTGAGGGGAGAAAGGGGGAAAGTTAGGTGTGAAAAAGTGAAGGCAGAGAAAGAACGAGTGATTCATGTTTTCATACACACGCACACACACACACAAAAAAAAGTCTGTGTGGCTTCTGAGTGTGTTTATTGGCTCTTAAATAAACCTGTATAAAGCTGTCATGGCCGCTCATGTTATTTGTGATGTCTGGATTGTATTTGACATTAAAACTCGAGTGCCTGCCCAACTGTGTTTGTCAAACTGAGTGTGCGTCCTTGGATGTGAGCATTAATAAAGCCAGACAGAATACCATGGGGCATTAGAGGGAACATTACAGGAGAGCGAATGAGTCGCAGTCACAGTCGCTAATTTAAAGTTTAGAAAGCTGAATCACAAACCTCATTTAATTTGTCTTATTAAGCTGCTTTTAGTGTGGGTGTATTTACCTTTGCGTCTTGCACTGCTGTGTTTACCGTCTCCCACTTCTTCAGGGCTAAACCTAAGTGTTTGCGTGTTAGTTGGTAAGTGCTTCGGTATGTCTGGTAGGTCGTTGAAAAGACCAATTTGAGACTTTCAGAGTGAAAATGTTCTTAAAAAGTGAGTTTACTCCTGCCAGTGTAAGTTTTCAGAGTTCTGTTTGCAGGTCGAGACAAATACAGTCAAAAAAGATTGAGAACGCAGCCTCTTACAGTACAAAAAAGAGGCCAAAACATCCCTGATACAGGTGCAGACTGTGCAGTTCTGATTGGCAGATGGAGCCACGGTATGAATGTCCTGCCCATAATGAGGCTTGACTCATTAAAACATCCACCAGTGTGATAGGAACCACCTCAAATGATAGAAACCATCTTTCGAGGTAAATGTATTTAATGTATGTTTGATTTGTTACTGAGATTCATTACTGACTAGATTGAGGTGTCTTTTTATTGTCAGTTCTTAAGATTACAGTTACATTTAGATTAAGATTATGCTCACTCCATCGGTCAGGCATTTGTTGTGATTGCTTAGCAATAGTTTAGTGTTTTTGAAAATATACTTATTTGCTTTCTTGCTACAAGTAGAATTAAAAGATAGGCATATTTCTAACACCTTTCCATTAAATATAAAGGTGCAGCCAGCAACTGGTTAGCTTAGCTTAGCTTAGCTTAGCTCAAAGTCTGGAATCGGGGAAACAGTTGACTCTGTTTGACAATACCTCAAGTGCATATTAATATTTAAAACCTTTACAAAATCCAAAGTGTAAAAACCAACACAGAGTTTTATGAGGAGTTATGTAATTTTTATATTCCTTTTCTTGGTTCAGGGACCTTCTGGCGTCTCTGCCGGTTTTTCTCTGCCAAGAAATAGTTCGACATATGACCCCTTGCAAAAAGTGTTCATTGTTATTCTTACAGAGAGCGAAAAAAGCATTAAATTCAGAACGTCTGTCTAATACAAGGTTAGGATTAGATGCCAGGGAAATGCATTTTGCCATTATGGGTCCTCACACATATAGAGTATAAACGTGCACATTTGCACTACTGGGATTATTCTTATGTAAGCCATATGTAGCTGTAATCTTTTCTGTCTGCATGTACTCATTACGCCTGTGTAATGTACATATACTACAGCTCGTTTGTCTGATCTATGTCTGTCTGTTAAACACTCTGTTAATGAGCATCTTCAGAAGCCAAACTTAACCACAGCGCCTGCAAGTGAAACTGCTACAGCTCGGCAAAATAAGAAGTTGTTAGGGCATCGGAAAGTCTTGTTATTGTGCAAATAAACTAAAAGCAGCATGCCATGAATAAGCAAATCTGGAATTGATTAAAAAAAAATCCAACTGTAACAAGAATTTCACTCCTTTTGCTACTTTAATCTCCTGTAATCCTCTTCAACTACAGATTAATTTTGATCACTCCCTACCTTGTTTGCACACACACACTCCTACCAGATAGTACTGTGTAGTAACACACAGTGCTGTGCAACCACTGTAAATCCTTTTATCACTATAGCTCAGTGCGCATATCTGATGAAGGATGTTTTTGTATAAGCAAAGCCTCAACTGCAAGAATATATACACTATACAGAGAGTGTGTACATGGTTCTGAGCATCAACGAGGGGGCTGTGATTCTTTAATTCAAATTTAATGAAAGAAATTAGCATAGAACAAATTAAACATTTTTTATTGTGATGAAAGCACTTTACCTCTTTGTATATTTTCATTTGTTTTGCATTTAATAATAACATTTTCATATTCAGGCACATCAAACAATCTGGGTGTTTATGTGAGTTTTTTCTCCAAATGTAAATGTATGTGCACCTCTTACCTAGCTGACATGATAGCATACTGGTCTTTCCCCATGCAGATGTCCCGTGTGATGTAGGCGTTGTTGTCACATGACACTCCCGGAGCAGTGTAATTGGGCTGGCAGACGGTGAGGAAAAAAGGGGCGTGGTAACCAGTGGCTAACTGGATGACATCTGTCACCAGGGCCGTTGCCAGGAGACCGAACACATGGACACCTGAGGGACAGAAGGGCATCACACAGAGACGGTGACGGTGAGGCAGCCTTGGTAAATGAACCCAAAGTCCCTGGTGGTTTTCAATGCATTGAGCCGCTCATTTATGAACACCTGCAGAAGATAACAACGTTGAATTCGCTCCAGCAACCTGAAGTGACTCCATAAGCCTTCAGTTTGTTGGGTTTTGAAGCTTTTTTCTGCAGACAGTGAAAAAATTGGCAAGGTGATTTAATTACTTTTTTCACTTCAAAGCTCAAAGCAGGCCTCGAGATATTTCTTGTGTAGCAATACATCATGCCTATTTCATTTTGAGTCACCCTTCATTTGATGCATGTAATTAGCTTATTTCATTTCCCTTAAAAGTGGAATCAGGTTGGGGGGCTCAGCTGGTAAGTGAAATAATGATTTTAATCATAAAAACAATGCATTTTGTTCCTAACTACTGACAGAAAACAGATCTAAACAGTGTTAGCTCTGTTGCTAACACAAGAGCAAAGAAAATACATCTGGGGACGTGTTAATCTGCCATTAGTCCTCTGCCTGATGGCAAAGAGATATGCATACCTCACCCTATTAGGTCTGTGTGATTAGAACAGAGATAGCATGGAGAAAGCGGATATGAAACACAATTTAGTAAACAACTTCAAAACAAAAAGAGAAGAAGATCAGAAAAGAGGAAAAGAAAACAATTGACCAAAGATGTTTTAGCTTCACTTTTTTGCATCCTGCATTAAACTGTTTTCTTTTTAAAGAGCAGCATTAAAAACACACTGCATCTTCGTTCTTACTTGCTGCCATAACAAATGCAGATCAAGATCTTTAGGACACAAATCATACCACTTTTGTCCACAGGGTTAGGGTTAGCAGAATCAACATAAAATGAAAGTTTCTTGTAGCTATTTAAAAGACACAACACCAGGTATCACTTCAGTGAGGTTTTGTTTTGGCTCCTATGATTAATGTGCTTTTATAAGTCTCTAAATCACAAACAGAACATGCATGTGTTGAAAATAATGCTGTTAAACAAAACAAGTTGTTAAAGAAACCCTCCAAAAGCTTGTTTTTTCTGGGAAAAGTTCCACCATCACTCTTGCTATGTCTATGCTAACAGCCATGTATCCTGTCCAAGTTTCCTTGAGCAAACCCTGAATCTTATTCACTTTTCACTGACTAAAAAAAAGTGCTGTGGATTAGAATGTGACCTTAATTCCCAGAAATCCTTCAAACAAACATATTAAAAAAAGGCCTGGCGGTTGGACGTACCAACGAAGCGCACAGTTCTGCGTAGGAAGGAGTTGAAGCTGCAGCCTCCAGCATTGATGCTGCTTTCCGACTTGGGACACGTCTTCAGTTTGGACTGCATGCAGTACATCAGGCCTTCGCCCATCATTATCTATGGATGGAGGGAAGAACAGCAGGCAACGGGTAAGAAAGAAAAAAGAGAATATTATGAATATTTTCACGTTTCTGTAACAAAGTACACACAGCAGGGCAGTGAGAGAAATAAAATTGAAAAAACAAGAAAGACAAAAACAAAAATGGAAGACAAACGAAGCAAAAAGGCTGTTAAACTGCAACTGAATGTCAAATATCCATCTCTGTGATCATAACCTACACTGAGAGCGAGCTGCGGAAAGAGGGAGAACCGATTCAAGGTACTATTGAATAGTGATCACTTCCAATCACAGTGATAGATGAGTGTTGGAGAGGTCTGTTCACTTCCATGCCGCTGATGGATTGTTGGTGGATTAGCAGTGTGTGTGAGTGTGTGTGTATTGATCCGGGAGGCCTGAGGTGTGTCTGATGGCGTGTACCGGAATGACAGGTGTGTATTTATCAATGAGTCCATTGATTCTGCTTTTCTGAGGGGAGATTAGATTTGCTTTGCGGGTGAGTGTTGAGGAATCTGTGTGTTTGCATGTTTTCCTGATCCATGTATCTGTGTGTATACAGGGGTTTTCTGGGTAATGTACGTGTGTGTGAACCTCAAACAAACCCTCAAAGCCCAAGACACATATTAGATCATTGATCCTCTGGGATATGATTTTATCCTTGTGACTGTAATTTGGGGAAATTTTATATCAAGAGCTGATATGTTTACATGAATAATGGATGAAAAACCAAAGACTTATTACTTGGTGAACATTTTAGCTTCACCTCTTACTGTTTTGGTGGAACTATCTGCAAATTCTGCTCTCAAACCAGTTCCAGCAGCGACATCAGTGTTCAGATGCAAAAAGGGGCTGATAAACCAATGTACACTGCAACACCAAATGACAACGTTAGCACCTAGCTATAGTTAGCTATAGAGAAAGTCAAACACCTACCAAAGAAAAGATAAAGATACACTTTTCAGTATTTCTAGGAGATCACAACAGATCTAGGTTAAAAGCAAGATTAAACCTGAACCTTCATGAGGTGGCAAAACCAAAATTAAATCAACTAGATCAAATAAATGTGATTCTTTGTATTTAGCGATTAATTGCTAACACATAAACTTAACCAATTTAGTAAAAATTACCCTGGTTGGCTAAATTTACAGAAGAGTCATTACAATAATTTTAGCTGTATAATATTAAGTCAAATTTAGTGTGTAATTGAAATGGCAGATCAAGTCAGGACTGCCATTTGTTGCTTACACCTGGAGTTTAAGTTAGCTTCAACCAGAATTAGTCTGTATCTGATTGGTTGCATGTTACAAGTAACAGCCTAACGGTACCAAAGGTTACTGTGCTGGAGACAGGCATGCACAGACTGGAGCCACACCAAGCCGAGCTGTGTCTTAATCCAATGGATTATGAACCGCTTCTTCCCTTATGAAGTGATTGTTGACCAGTGAACAAGAGCATATTAATCAAACAACCGACCAACAAACTAAAAAGGTTTAACTCTAAAAACTAAAACTACTGTCTTCTTTCCTTTATATTAGTAAAAAATGTGAAAACGCAGATGACTGATTAAATGAATCCAGACATGGTTTTTTATCTTGTTTTTAAATGTAGTAATTGAGAGAATTTGGTACTTGTTTTCACAGGCATTCATGAATTAAAGTAAACTAGTTGAATATTACCATTCACATGTCTTAAAGCTTCATGAAAAGACATTCAGAGCTGCTTTTTGTGGAGTCGAGGCAACAAGAAAAAAATAGCACAGCCACCCCCCCAAACGTAGTCTTTCCTCAGCCGATTGTGTGTGATTGACTTACTGATGCTGCAGGACCAGCGAAGGCCAAACTCAGCAGCATCAACAGAGGGATGAGCTCATCGCCCGTCTCCACGTAGGGCATGGAGAGGTCGCGGTCATAGCAACGGAAGCCCACCATCGCGGGGGACAACACATCTGTCAGCTCCAGGAAGTACAGGGACACCAAGGAGGACAGGACGATGGGGAGCTAAACAGGCATGTGCACACACACACACACACACACACACACACACACAGGCATGCCCGCCACACACACACACACAAGGACAAGGACAAAGCAAAGAGGGACTGGCATTTAATATTGGCTTTGAAAGAGGTCACTCAGTGTTTTATCTGAACTAACACACACACAGAATGAAAAATAGAATACGGCGATGACACTGTAATATTTGCTTGTGAAGGACATCAAACCGTGCTTTCATTGGAGGTCACATGCATTCATGTGCAATCAACATTAAAGCTCAGTTAGGGCTGTTTCAAACCAAATCAGGCGTTGCGCTGATCACTGCAGCTTTGTGCAGCGGTGGGGAGTGTCGGTCCATTTAAAACAGCAAATTATCATCTTTGTCCTCCCTTCGCGTCAGTGTTGTTCAGCTCGGCTCGGTCTGAGCGGTCGATCGTGATTGTCTGATTGTCCTCTGCAGCGCAGCGCAGCGTGACGTCAGGTTGCGTTTCTCCAACTTCTGACTCGGCTTCAACTTTTCTTCACAAGGCCGCTGTGTTTTTTTTTCTGGTTTTTTTTTTTTAATCCCTCACAGAATCCCCTGTGGGCTTCACTGCCACAGCCTAATCAGACTGCCCATGTTAAAACTAATGAGAGAAGTTGCATTTTAGCTGCAGCAGCTGATTCGTTCTGAATGAAGCCGAAGTCTGACTCTGTGCAGCAGAGAGAGTGATTCAGCCGCTGATCGATTCAGTAAATGTAGTGAGTCATGTTGGCTAAGCGCTAGTATATACAACAAGTGATTCATCAATACATCCAATCAAACATACCTCTACAAAATAAAAGCATGGCAGCAAAGTCATGCTGTCTTTGGGCGGTTTCTTCTTGGCTTTGCTTTTGGGGGACGTCGTCTTGGGCTGGGACCAGTCGCATCCTGTTGGGATAACAGATTGCAAAACGAGTTTCAGAACACTTTCATGAATTTCCAACATCAATAACTCTGAAAGCAAAAGTTAAAACAAAAACAAAACAAAACAAAAGTTCAAACCTCTGCCAGGCTTTGACTCATCTGATGCACGCCACGTAAGTTCAAGACAGTTTTTTTTTAAATGACCAGCTAAAGGGTTAAACGGTTTCACATTGCACCCATTTAAATGCATTACTTTGAAATGAGACTTTGTGTAAGTGAACGCAATTAAAATTCATTCGGAGCAGTTCTGTTAGTGTTTGGTAATGAGGTGCATTATTAGCTTCTGCACAGCCATACACATTCTGTAATTGGGCCCATAATTCTGCACACGCACATTTAATAACCACACTCACTGATTTTCTCACATGTGCAAATGCATGTGCGGAGAGACAAACAAACACTCACACACACACAGAGGATTATGAAAGATGTTGCATGTTGAAAAGTCAAGTTGAAATTTACAAACAGAAAAAAAAAGGTGATACTCTAATTAAAAGGAAGCTTTTGAATTAATTGAATGAATCCTCTACTAGAGGAAACTTTTACAGTGGTAACACGCCACATACATCTTCCTCACACTCGCAGACGTCTCACACTCGCAGACGTCTCCTGCCATCAGTTACCTGTAGGCGATCACAAGGCCTCAGAGAGGAAGTAAGAGCCAAGGGCCCAAATGGAAAACTAAACAGAGTTAAATATTTACAGCCTTCCCCTACAGCTCCCTATTTCTGCCTTTCTCTCTATCTGTGCATCTCTGTCCTCCACCCATCTCCATCCATCCATCTCACTCGATCTCTCTCCCCTGCACCTCTTCCACCCCTCTGTGTGTCCCATTTTGCTTATCATTTTCCATCTCTTGCATATGAGCACAAAATCAGCAGATCTGAGGCTTCAATCCCAAAATACCATCCATCAGGAAAATCACACTGACTGAAAGCTGTCTAGGCATCGCTACCTACTTTTTCGGCTGTCATCTTCTGCCTCTTGGTACTTCTTTTTCTCTCTTTCATTGTATTTTTTGCTCCATATTTGTTTGACTTTGTGTATATTTCTTCCTCACTTGCCCTTCCTCTGCCTCCCTCCCCTCTCTGTTTTGTCTTTCTCGCTGTATATTTGCCTCCAAATCCCTGTCTCTGCCTTTTCTACCTCTCTCCTCCTTACCTTCTCATGCTATCTGTCCTTTCTTCACACCTCTCTCTGCCTCCAACTTCCCCCCTTCTTCTTTTTTTTTTTTTATCTCCATCCTCTTTTTGGGTTTCTGTCTGTTTCCCCTCTTTCACTTCAAGATATGAGGGCCTGACCCCTAGGCGGTGTAAGGCACAGAAAAAATCAAAGACTTCTCCGCTCTAATTTCCATGACCGCTAGAAATGAAGAGGAGAGGAAAGAAGGGAAGAGGAGAGGAGAATAGGAGAGAACCAGGGACAAGATAAGCAGAGATCAAAGACATAAAGGGGAAGAATGATTAGGAAAAAAAATGAAAAAAGCAGAGGAGTGTAGCTTGAATTTGGAGTACGTCTGGCGGATGTGTATGTCTGGTAGTGCTGGTTGGGTGAGGGGGTGGTGTGGCGGGGGTTGGGGGGTGGTGTGGGAAGGGGGTGCCGGT